>LNAC01000987.1:222466-313255 GCA_002007465.1 Ailurus styani | reverse complement strand
GACGCTCCGCGGCTCCCGCGCGCTGGGCTCCGGGGCGGCCCGGCAGTCGCAGCCCGGCTGGGGGGCGAGGCCTGGCAGCGCGGGCCGGCGTTGCCTGCGGCCGCGGCGACACCAGAAGACAACTCGCGGCTGCGCTCGGCACTCGCCCGGCGCTCGGAGGCCCAGAAGCTCTTGGGGCTGGCGTATCCGGAGCGCGGGCGGCTGGCAGGTAGGGCTTTGTCGGTGCTCTTCCCCTCGGCGGGTCAGCGCACCTTCCAGGGCGCGTGGTCCTGGGACACGGGGGGCGGGGGCGGCGGGGAGACTCCGGGCCACTTGTAACACTGTGCGGAGTGACGGGCTGGCTTTTTTGCCCGGGATCTTTACCAAGAAGTGCTGAATGGAGCGCTCACGTCTCGGTGGCACTGTCAAGACTTTCAGGTTGGCTGAGAATGTGTTCTCAGTTATCTTTTATGTTCGTTTTCTTAGCTTGACGCACATGATACAAGTGGAGCAGTATTTCGTTATTGGAATCTTTGGGTCCCTTCTGCTTTGGCATTGCCAGCATTCTCAGAATGAGCTGGGGCCCCCCCCGCCCCCGCCTTACATTTTAAAATTTATTCTGGCCAAAAATATACTTGTTTTGTATTATGCAGTTATACTACTTCTTAAAAACATTATGTATTATGCTAAACCAAATTAGAGAAAAACAAATACCCTATGATTTCACTCATGTAGATTTTAAGGAACAAAACAGATGAACATAGGGGAAGGGAAGGAAAAGAAAATAAGATAAAAACAGAAAGGGAGGCAAACCATAAGAGACTCTTAACTATAGGGAACAAACTGAAGGTTGCTGGAGGGGAGGTGAATAGGGGGATGGTGTAACTGGGTGATGGGCTTTAGGAGGACACTTCATGTAATGAGCCCTGGGTGTTGTATGCAACTGATGAATCACTAAATTCTACTCCTGAAGCTAATAATACATTATATGTTAACTGAATTTAAATAAAAAGGAAAAACATTATTTGCTTTAGGCAAGTTTATTAAACAGTCAAAAATTTTTTGCCGTGTGAAGCAAAACAATGGAAACCTGTCAGGTTTGTTTCAGGTGCTTTGTGCCTCCCTAAGTGGTAAGCAGGAAGTTACTAGCTCTTCAAAAGAAATCAAACACTGGCATGATCAGCGAACTGTGAACTCTAGAGAGAAACTGTAGATCATAACCCAACTAAATCATAATTGACAATGTTTTTAGAACGATTTTCAGTACTTCCTCGTTTTTAACCATAGTTGGGGAAATGTTTACATACAAGGGCCTTTTAAGTTCTAAAAGTTTTTGAGATTCCCCTAAATCTTCATTTCTTTAATAAATATTTATTGAGCCCACCGAATTGTATGGTTGGCCATGGGGTTACACTGATAAGCAGAAAGAAACATGGTTTCTGTTCCTGTCAGGGCTTCCAGCTTCGTGGGGAGGAAACATAAATGAAATAATCATATGACTAGAGGTAAAAGTGCAACCTTGATGAGGGCGTGGGAAGAGGGCCTGTGAGGTTGTCAGACGCTTCCCTTGAAACAGGTGAGAATCCCACGTGCTTTGCTGCACCTGCATTGCTTTAGAAAGGATTTTCCTGGAGAGTCATTTGTGATGTAGGGCAGGTAGGTGCTGTGGGGAAAGGCAGATAGAATGGGAATGTTTTACCTCTCACTGACCTTTGAAGCTTAGGGCAATTCTTGGTATCACGGAGGTATAAAGAGAATTTATTTCATTGCTCAGTTGGTCATATGTAGATTTTGATGGAAATAAAGATCTTTTACTCTGTTAAAAGAAAATTTTGAGATGAGATGATCTCACTGGACTGTGAGCTGCTTGAGACAGGCACCGTGTCTGATTCTGTCTAGTTCTTAGCATGTGTGCAGCACAGAGCAGGAGCAGTGCCTGAGATGAAGGAATAAATAATTGTCCCACCAGGCCCAGATTGAGGCCCAAATTTAGAGACCCTGAGCACTACAGGGTATGTCTGCCATTCCCATATGCAACTCAAAGTGAGTGCAAAGAAAGCCAGTTTTGTTTTATTTCTGAAATAATCAGGTGCCAAGAAAGTGTTTTAGGTATCAGGCTTTGCTGGTGCCCACCTGTGCTCAGCACCATGGGTAGCCCAGCCCTGCCTCTCTTATAACCATCATCCCTGTACCTTCTTTCCATTCCCTCATGTCCTACCATGCTAGTATGTTGAGAAGACAACTTTAAATAAAGCCAGAGCTGTACCTCCTTTTAAGAAGAGCGATTTTGATCTGCCTCATTGAATAATTGTGAACATATAATCTGAGAAAGTTAAGTCCGAGGTTGATACACTAATTTTTTAAAACAGGTAATAAATACACATTGTATCTTATGAGGAAATCTGATGAAAAACCCTTACTAGGACATATGGGTCCTTAAAACTCATTATGTATGATATATTGAAGCCAATCTGGATGTTGGCATTTGTGGGATTAAAAGGAAGTGGGGCGTCATCATTAATTTGTAACTTATCATCATAAGAGCAGCCTCAGATGTTGGCACATCTCTTTGAAATGCTGTGGATAAAGAGCTGCGTGTGTGTGTATGTGCATGCGTGTGTGTATGTGTGTGTTAATCAACAAACCAAAAAAAGCTGAAGAAAACGAATTGTGAATTTGCCAATTTTTATGAAAACAAATGCAAAAACCCTTTTTCAACGATTCAACCATACATTTGATTAACAGTATTTTCATCTGTCCAGCAATGTGCTGAGTATGCCACCTGAAGTCTGTGTCCAGAGAACTTTGATCTGAAGTAATTTATATCAGAAACTTTAAAATCAGGGTCTACCATTTGAAATGTTTCCAGATGTGTGCAGGGAGGAGTTTTAGCATTATGCCCATCCTTCTGCCAAAGGCACTGCAGTCCCTTCTCACTGGCCCTGTGTCCCTCCTCCCTGTGGCTCACTGGGTATAGGAATTCGAAGCCATCTCCCTACAGCCCTGGCCTACAAAGTTGCCCTCCAGTCTCCCTCTTATCACCTTGACCAGAGGAGTCTTAAAAGATACAGGAGCTCCCTGGGGAGCCCCTGTGGGTGGACTGCTGGGATAAGAAGTAGTTTGTCTGAGCCCCTTGCTGCGTCTGGCAGATAGAGGGAGGCTGTGGAGGGCTTTAGCCATCCCATTGAGTTAGAGGCAGGGAACACTGCATAAACTGGTATCAGCGGTGAGCAGTGGGTCACTGGGGGAACTGTGAGGTTACAATGCCAGCCTGCAGGTATACACAAAGGCAGATTGCGTTCCCTACACTTACCAGGCAGGTTCCTGGTTACACTGTGCAGGCAGGGTACACCTCCACCCCTCCACCCCACTGTTCAGTTGAGGCCTCTGTGGAGAACTGGGGAGGGTGCCTCTCATTTAAAATACTGATAAGGGCTTTTGTGCTTTGAGATTAGGACCATTCTTAGAACCTGATGCCCACCAGGAGCTTTTGCTGAGTTTATAGTTCTATTTTATGAAGTGGCCAAAAAGAGAGTGATAAAACCAGCGAATGCAGTAAGCAAAGAAGAGAGGGTGAGCAGTGCTTAGAGTGGCTGTTTGCTGAAGCCCAAGTCGGGACAGAGGCTCTACCAAGGACAGTGCTGCTGGCACCTGGAGGCCCAGCCTCTGAAATTGAGACTGCTCCAGAGAGCTGAGGATGTTTGTTTGCTTTGGGAATACCGTATTTCAAAGAAAACATGAACATTCTGTAGCTGTGCTGTGACACGTGTTAGAATCGAGTCAAGCAGACCTTGCATACCATATTTTAAAAGAACTTGGTATGAAAAAAGTAGGGTTCATTACTGTTTTTATGTTGGTTACAGGTTGATTAGTATTTTGGGTATACTGGATCAAATACATTGTTAAAATTAATCTTACCCACTCCCTCTTACTCTTTTAATGTGGCAGAAGATTTGAAAGTATGTAGGTGGCTGCCGTCACCCGTCTGCTCAACAGTGAGCTGGAGATAAAGGCAGTCCTCTTGCTATTGCCAATGTGGCCCAGAGGCCTCAGTCTTCAGCATGTGCCAGCTGGTCTGGCAGTCTGGAGGATCTTGTTCTGCAGATCACTCCATGAACCTGAGCAGTTGCCTAAACTCTGTTTCCTGCTAGTCTGCCAGCGCCTGAGGTCTTCACTTCCTTCCCCATCCAGCTAAGATGCCAAGTTTCTTCACCTCACTCTCTAACCTAAAATCTCCTCTCCTCCTTTGTGCCCCGTAATACCCACCTTGCATCCATGGAGAGGTCTCATAGACACATGAAACCTCAACATGCCCAAAAACCAAAGTTGTCTTCCTCCCCACAGCTGCCTTTTCTGCCCTGTGGCTTCTTGCAGAGAGTGGACTGCTGTGTGAACCCCCTTGCCAAAGCCGGAGGCCTTCTTGGTGCCTCGTGACGGTGACGGTAATGAAGATAATAGCTAATCATTGCCTGCTGGATATGGGGCTCTGTATCAGATGCCTCCCATGTGTGTACTTAATTTACCCCTTGTAATATTTCTATAAAGAAGGTATAACTTTTATTGCCATTTTGTAGATGAAGAAACTGAGGCACAGAGAGGTTGAGTGACTCATTGGAGGTCGAACGGCTAGATGGGAAAGCGAGGTCCAGTTTAGAACCTATCCTCCTAACATGCTCTCCAAATCCAGTCAGTCCTCAGGTCCTGTAGAGCCTAGTTCTTAAAAATATCTCCAGTCTTTGTCACCCTCCGTGTCCTCTTGGCCCCTACCCTAGTTCCCACCAGTCCCTCTTGCCTGGAGCAGTGGAATAGCATGTTCTAATGAGTCTCTGTCAGGCAGTCAAGCTGGCCTCCAGCCCTCACCTTTTACCCTGCAGCCAGCGTGGATCATTTAAAAATCCAAAGCTGGGGACAGCTGGGTGGCTCAGCCGGTTGTGTCCACCTTCGGCTCAGGTCATGATCCCGGAGTCCTGGGATCAAATCCTGCATCAGGCTCCTTGCTCAGCAGGGAGCCCGCTTCTCCTGCGTCCCATTCCCCCTGCTTGTGCTCTCTTTCTCTCTCTCACAAATCAATAAAATCTTTAAGGAAATAAATAAAATTCACAGCTCACTATAGCACTATCCAACCTAAAGCCCTCTTAGCCTGCCATTCAGCAAATTCCCTATTCCACATTATAATCTAGAACCCACTACCTCTCCACTTCATTTCTCAGTACTTCTTCCTTTGCACCATGAGGTCCCTGTTCCACCTCTGTCCCGCAGCCTTTCTGTCTTCTGGCCTGCCCCAACCCCCAGGCTCGTGCCCCTTTCTCTACTTCAAATGTAGTAAGACGAAGGCTTTATCTCAGTGCGGTTCTGCATTACATGAACTGGGTGACCTTGGGAAAGCTCCCTCGCCTCTCTGTGCTTGAGTTTCCTTTGAAATAATGTGGATAAGAGGGTTTTGGAGAGGGTTCAAGGTGATAGTGCCTACCAAATGCTTCACACAGTGCCGGGGACTCATTTCTGAATTTCATCTTTAGTCCTGTAATGACACTGGCGTTAGCTGTACATGCCTACTGGTCAGATGACTCATTAAAAGGTGGGTACCACGTCTGGCAGGAGATGGGCATGCTGTGCAGCTTCCTTCACCCATCCCAGACCTCTGTTTTTTCATGAGCTAACTCTGCATTTTAGGGTTTCTTTCCCCCTTCTTTTGAAGAGTATTTCTTTCACTTTTCGAATGCCATAATTCCGTAGACTGAGGATAACAGAAAGATACCTGAAGGTACCTGTGAAGAGATACATAACAGTTGCTGGCATCCCATCAGACAAGGATAGGAACATGCAAGAGGTTTACCCATGGAGAAAAGTTGGAGAGGGATTTCAGAAGGATTGCAGTATAGTCAGTGTGTCAGGTTTAGGGAGGGATCTGAAATGATAGTTAGGGTTCAGGTCTAAATTATTCATTAATGTCTAAGACAGTGGTATGTAGTAAAACCTCCATTAACAGGAATCCATCTAAACAAAAGCTGAAAAAAAGTCTTTTACTTTTGTCTACATTCAGTGTGTAGGAAAAGGACACATATGGCAATAAAATAAACGGATATATATATATTTTTTAATTAAAAGGCAAAAGAGGATATCCTGGAATGAGTTTGGATTCAACTAAGTTCCTTCCTCTGTAGTCATTATCTGTATCATTACTGTGTAAGATCTAGTGTTCAGAATCAAAATCATCGGGCATTTCATTCACAAACTACAGATTCTGATTTGGAGTCAGAACTTTGAATGCGAGCCCTGGAGGAAGGAGGAAGAAATGGACCCTTCCAGCACTTCACATACGTTGTACTCTTGGGAGCATTCGCAAGAGTGAAAAACACTGGAGAGAGTAGCTACTGATGAAGGATGAAGCAGACAGTCTTCTCAGATTGATCCCTTTTCCCCAGGACACGTCCTTGTGGAGCGTGCCAGTTTACCACAGTCGTGTTGTGTGGACTCCCGAGTTAGACGTTCTGCATGCCTGTGGGCTTTCAGCCCCTCTCAGGAGCGTGGCATTTTAAAACAAGACTCTCGGGTCTTATATCAAAGTCAAATGGCCCTTGGCCAGGTTCACATTATTCAGTTAAATTGTGGTTATGGGATATTAAACCAGACCCAGGGACTTTCTGGCTCTGGGCAGAGTCATTTCCATCTGGATTTTCTGAGGCACCAGATCTTATGTTCCTATTTTGGCAACTGAGGGACTTTAGTCTGATACACTTTTGTGCCTTTTTTTTTCTTTTTGCCAAATTTCAATTTATTTGTTCATTCAATAAATGTTTATTGAACTTCCATTTATCTGTGGGGTGGGGATATAGCAGTGAACAAAGCAGACAAAAATTTTTTATGTCCTGGCTGGCTTAGTGAGAAGAACGTGCGATTCTTGATCTTGGGGTTGTGAGTTTCAGTCTATGGGTGTAGAGATTACTTAAAAATAAATTCTCAAAATCTTTTATGTCCAAATGGAGAGATAGACAATAAACAAGTGAAACATTTAAAATGCCAGAAGGTGGGGGGTCCTAGGAGAAAAATAAAGAGGAATTGAAACAGCTAGTTTTGGGTATCCATATTTTATTTTATTTTAAGATTTTATTTTTTTATTTGACAGTAAGAGAATACAAGCAGGGGGAGCAGCAGAGGCAGAGGGAGAAGCCATCTCCCCACCGAGCAGGGAGCCCAATGCAGGGCTTGATCCCAGGATCCTGGGATCATGACCTGAGCTGAAGGCAGACGCTTATCGACTGAGCCACCCAGGCGCCCTGCGTAGCTGTATTTTAAATAAGGTGGTCAGAGTAGGTCTTCTTGAGAAGAGGGTATCAGAAGGCCTCGACGAGGGGAGTGACTGTGTGAAATGTTCCTTACTTAATAGGCTCTCCTTTCTCCTAGAGCTCTGCCAATTAACTGTTGGCACTGAGTTTGCTCTATACTCTTTTTAAATATAAAAGCTATTTTTAATTGAAGTATAGTTGGTGTACAATGTTATATTAGTTTCAGGTGTATAATATATTGACTCACCAATTCTGTTACTTAGTGCTCACCACGATAAGCAATGTCACCATCTGTACCAAACAGCATTTAGTACTGTATTATTGACTATGTTCCCTATGCTGAACTTTGGTCTCTGTGACTTATTTTATAACCAAAAGATTACCTCAGTGCTCACCACAATAAGTGTAGTCACCATCTGTCACCAAATAGCACTTAGTACTGTATTGTTGACTATTTTCCCTATGCTGAACTTTGGTCTCTGTGACCTATTGTATAACTAGAAGATTGTACCTCTTAATTTCCTTTCTCAGTTTCTCAGTACTGCCTCCCACTTCCCCTCTGGCAACTACCAATTTGTTCTCTGTATTTAAGAGTCTAAAATTTTTTTATTCATTTGTTTTTTATATTCCACATATAAATGAAATCACATGGTATTTGTCTCTCTTTGACTTATCTCACTTAGCAAAATGCCCTCTAATTCCATCCATCTTACAGCAAATGGCAAGCTCGCATTCTTTTTTATGGCTAATAGTCTGCTGTGTGTGTGTGTGTGTGTGTGTGTGTGTGTGTACCACATGATCCAGTCATCTGTGAGTGGACACTTGGGTTCCTTCCATATCTTAGTATTATAAATAATACAGTCTATACTCTTTTTATTAAGGTTACAAAAAAGTAATAGCTTTAACTGCAGTGTTTAGCATTAGGCAAAACACAAAGAGAAGCAACTGCTGTTTGCAGGGTGTAAGAGCTCCCATCTCCCAGGGCTCAGTCCACGTTGTATTCATCTAGGAGCCTCACTCTTCAATCTGTGGTGGTGGCACTAGCTGGGTTCCTAATAGGACCAAACGCAGAAGGTATGCAGCAGCATGTACCCTGTCCCCAAACACCCCAATCTTTTTTTTTTTTAAGATTTTATTTATTTACTTTAAGGAGAGAGAGTCGGGGGAGAAGCAGAGGGAGAGAGGGACAAGTAGACTCCCTGCCGAGTGCAGAGCCTGATGCGGGGCTTGATCTCACGACCCTGAGATCATGACCTGAGCTGAAATCAAGAGTTAGATGCTTAACTGACTGAGCCACCAGGCACCCCAACCCCAGTCTATTTTTGTTGTTTTTTTTTTAAGATTATTTATTTATTTGACAGAGAGAGAGAAAGAGAGAGAGAGGGAACACAAGCAAGGGGAGTGGAAGAGGGAGAAGCAGGCCTCCCGTCCAGCAGGGAGCCCGATGCGGGGCTCGATCCCAGGACCCTGTGATCATGATCTGAGCCAAAGGCAGAGGCTTTAACCCACTGAGCCACCCAGGTGCCCCAAATGTACGTGTTTTGTGTACACATATGGGAGTCTATGTATAAGTTAAAATTTTAGGGGTAGAATTGCTGGATCAAAGGGAATATACATTCATATTTTAACCAAAATGACCACATCACTCTCCATTGCAGTTGTACGAATTTGCATGCCCACTTACAGTGTAAATGCTTCTTTTCCCATAGCTTCACGAACATAGTGTGTTATCAAACTCTTTGATCCTTGCCAATCCAATAAATGAAAACTGGCATATCTTTGTAGTATAAATTTGCATTCCTTTTGTTATGAATGCACTTACTTGCCTGGGGTATGTGTTGTTCCTGGTTGGATTTTCTCAATATTTTCCTTTCTGATAAGACTCTATTTCCCTGTTTTTTAGATGTGTGAACAATTGTGTTATTATCTGTTTTCATATCATGCTGGTATTCTGGTGCTTTAATCCCCAAAACAATAAGATTAACATATCACATGTGTAATGGATGCCAGTTACAGTATACTATTTCAAAACTTTATATAGCCTTTGGAAATAGTATATGTAATCAAGAGCTTTACCAGCATTGTTTGATCTTCAAGCAAAGATACAGTTAGATGCAGAGAATGACTCTGCATGAATGTAGGAAAAATGTCACCTGAGCTGAACACCCAGATCAAGAGGCGGGGGAGAGGTCAGAACGGATCTTCAGATTTTCATAGTTAGTTCTTGGTTATTCCCGGCAAGGGAGACACGATCAGACCTGGGTAAAGCAAAAGTTGTTTTTTCTGGGTACTTGGGTATGATATGTCCCTCCCTACAGTCGCCCTACTCATTCTGTCCCTAGAACCCACTGGATTCTTGCCTTTAGCCAAGCGTCCGGGAGTGAAAGGAAGGAAACTCCCAGCTCCCGAGAGTAGCATGTGCTCTAAACAGCGGTCTCAGAGAAGCGTGGTGAGGTCTGCCCCCTGCCCTTGCAGAAGTGCCCATGGACCTGAGAGCTGCTTGTGTTTTTCTAGCGGCCGTTGGGTTTCTGGCCATGTCCAGCGTCATCACCATGTCTGCTCCCTTCTTCTTGGGGAAGATCATCGATGTCATTTACACAAACCCCGCTGTGGACTACATGCATAACCTGACCCGCCTCTGCCTGGTGCTCAGCGGCGTGTTCCTGTGTGGTGCTGCTGCCAACGCCGTTCGCGTCTACCTCATGCAGACTTCAGGTAAAAAGGCCCTCGTCCTGCACGAGCGACACATTCCAGAGGCCTCTAGTGCGGTCCCATGGGGTTATCCGGGTGCGAGCTTCCTGTGCTCCCGGCTGTCCCTTGCTCTTTTCCTACCATCACGTTCAGCGGGGACAGAGCCCCATGAATGGCCAGTCATTGGAGCTACGAATTGTTTTAGATCAAAAACTGTCTTCTCAACTCTCCTTGTTCATGAAACGAAGTGAGGGAAGTAGCCTGTCCTGTGGGAGGTTTGCAAACGTGGCCCGTGGTCAGGAGCCTGGAGTTCTGCACCTTCTCCAGGGAACAGTGGAAACCTTACCTGCTCCATGTTTGTGCTTCTCCTTGAGTAGGCACTGGGGCGATGGTTTGTTTTTGTGTTTATTTTTAAGATTTTATTTATTTATTTGACACACAGAGAGAGACAGACAGTGAGAGAGGGAACACAAGCAGGGGAGGCGGGACAGGGAGAAGTAGGCTTCTCGCCAAGCAGGGAGCCCGATGCAGGGTTCGATCCCAGGACCCTGGGATCATGACCTGAGCCGAAGGCAGATGCTTAACGACTGAGCCAGCCAGGCGCCCCTGGGCTGATGATTTTTTTACAGTATTTCCATGACGAGGCCTGGTTGCTAACAGGTGGGCGACTATCACAATAGTCATAGAGCCCGGGATGCCCGACTCCAAGTCGCTTCTCACTATTTAGCTAATAAAACACTCTGCAAATAATTAACCAGTGCTTTGTCATTGGGAAGTTCAATGCGGAAAGTTCAATGCCAAGGAGGAACAAAACTAGCTTTGGCGGAGTTAATGTGGGGAAGCTGATTGGTAAATAATCCTTTTTAAGCATCCCTCAGAGATACTGTGTTCTATCCCTGTATCTCCACGTCCACATGCACAGTCTGTGTGGGGTTCCTCAGAGAAGATCGGTGCTTGTTACCGGTGCCTGCCTGCCGTGTGCCAGTGCTCGGGTGAGTCCCTTCCCACCAGGGGGACGCGGGGCGCCAGACTTGCCCCAGAAGCTGCGGCGCTCAGAGAAGGTTGAGGACCTCCGGGCCAGGCTGCTGCCCACGCAAGGGCCGCACCCCAGCTGATGCCATTCCTGTTTACTTTTGCAGGTCAGCGCATCGTGAATAGGTTGAGATCTTCGTTATTCTCCTCTGTTCTGCAGCAAGAGGTTGCCTTCTTTGACAAGACCCGCACCGGAGAATTGATTAACCGTCTCTCCTCAGACACCATACTCCTCGGGCGTTCAGTGACCGAAAACCTCTCGGATGGGCTCAGGGCCGGGGCCCAGGCTTCTGTTGGAGTTGGCATGATGGTATGTTGGCCCGGCCCTAGTGGTACCTTCTCGTCAGGGCTTTGGCCTGTGCCAGGCCTCTCAGTCATGAGACGAGCTCAAGCTGAGCTGCCCTCATCACACAGTGAGCCACTTAGCCAAGAGGCTGCAGGGACGTGGAGATGGCTTCTTCCTGTGTGGCCCCCTGCAACCTTCATTTATCCAGGGTGACTTATCTGGAGAGTGGACCATTACATTTAGAAAAGATTACCTTATTGACTGGAATTTCTAAAAATGTGCGAAAGAATGTTGGAGAGAAGAGCAACAGGTGGAAGGAGTCCTTTGGGTGCCAAGCAGCGGGTTAGAGGGAAGGTTGTAAGTGACATTCTCTCCCTTTCTCTGCCCCAGAAAAGGCAGTGTTGTCTTGACAAGACCAAGGGATCATTTCCTTTCCTCTTCTCGTGAGGAGGAGGATGAACTCCATCCTTCTGTCCACAGAAGTAGATCTGTGTGCCCCTGAAGTGAGCTCTCTCTACCGCCACGGCCTCTTTCTTGCTTTAACTGGGTGACTTGAGCACCGTCCTGTTTGCCTCCCTTGAAAACTGTGTTTCTGTTCAGACCTGTGCTGCTGGCCAGTAGAAATGTCACGCAAGCCACACAGGTAACTGGAAATTTTCTAATAGCCACATTTTAGAAAGCAAAAAGAAAGATGAGGTGAGATAAACTTCAATAATATATTTTACTTAAGCCAATATAAACAAACTATCAGTTCAACATGTAATTTATAAGGGGCGCCTGAGTGGCTCAGTGGGTTAAAGCCTCTGCTCAGGTCATGATCTCAGGGTCCTGGGATCAAGTCCCTCATTGGGCTCTCTGCTCAGCAGGGAGCCTGCTTCCTCCCCTCTCTGCCTGCCTCTCTGTCTACCTCTCTGCCTACTTGTGATCTCTCTCTCTGTGTCAAATAAATAAAATCTTTAAAAAAACCCAACATGTAATTTATATAAAAATCAATCTGACATTTAGTATTCTTTTTTCATATTAAGATTTCAAAATCCAACGTGTCTTTTATACTCATGGAACATCTCAATCTGGATGCCAGATTTTCACTGGAAATATTTCATCTGCATTTAGATATATAAAATTTGCCATTGAAAAGTAGATTGATGTACCAGGTTTTCCAGACAGACCTGAAACCTTACCAATAACTGAACAGAAACAGAATATTCCTTTTTAAGTTTAAATTTTAATTAAAACTAAACAGACTTAAGAAGTCAGTTTCTCAGTCACACTAGCTGCATTGGAAGTGCTCAATAGCCCTATGATGCTTTCATCTTAAACAGTGCAGTTCCAGAGCCCTAGAATGAGGACTGTAATTCACCCCATCTCCCAAGTGGAATAGCTTGGGCTTATGTCCCGTTTGCTTCCACATAGTACTCGATCCAAACCAGAAGGAAGTGTTGCGGACTGAGCTGGTAAGTTTGGGTTATGGAATGGAAAGCTGCTTTGAAATCTCATGTTTTCCCAGCCAAGAGAGAAGCCAAGCTCTGGAAGAAGACCTGTCCTGCACTGAAGCACCATTTCTAAATATTGAAAATTCTGGGGCTCAGGAAGAGTTGGGAACCTCTTTTTGTAAGTTTCAGGCAGTTCAGTATAAGTCTGATGGCTAATCAGATGCGGCCTTAGTCTGCTTGGGCTGCCGTAACAAAGTACCACAGAGCGGGGGCTTAACTGACAGAGATTTAGTTCTTAAAGTTCTAGAGGTTGGAGTCCAAGGTCAAGGTTCTGGCGAGGCTGGTTCATTGTGAGCCCTCTTCTCTTGGCTTGTAGGTGGCTGCTGTCTTGACATGTGCTCACATGGCCTTTCCTTGGTGCTTGGGTGGAGAGCGTAGCTCTTTGGGGTCTCTTCTTTTAAAGACACTGATTCTGCCAAGGCCCCATCCTTTTGACCTCATTTCACCTTAGTTACTTCCTTAGGGGCCCCATCTCCAAATACAGCCACACTGGGGTTAAGGCTTCAGCCTATGAATTTTGGGGGAACACAGACATTCAGCCCATACAGGGCCTCATGAGGTGGCATCACCTGGAACATGGTGTTCAGCCCTGGAGGAACAAAAACCTTCTTTGTTTCTCACAAGCTCCTGGAGATGACTTAGGATCGGCCTATTCACTAGAACCTAATAATGCCTATACCGTACTGCGGGTTTAATAATTTACATCATGGGATCTTCCCTCCTACATTAACATGTGTGTTCCTGCTATTCCAACACTCGTTTTTGGTGACAGGGCGCCTTCAGAAAGTTACTACTGAGCATGGAACTGGAGCACAGAGAGGCGGGTGGTTTTGAGACAGTCCACCTGGGGGTTCTGATGCGGTTCCTGCCCCACCGCAGAGGACACCCCATTGCAGATGGTTAACCTGAGCTCCCTTGTCAGGCCCCAGAACCATCAGGCCTGCTCTGATCCCGTCACTCCCCCTGCAAGTGTCCTGCTGGCACCCGTAATTCCGGGGACCTGCTGGACTGCATGATTTGTCTGCTTCGTTGGGGGGGGGGTCATTCCACAAACTGAAGGTGCCAAGCTAATTCCTGCGTCTGGGCCTTTGTACACTTGCTCTCCCAAGACCCTATTACACATGAAATTGTCCTCTCTGTCCCTCTTTTACCTATTTGCTCTCTAGTCCTCCTGTTGGATAAAACTCCGCATGGGCCAGTTATCTTACAGGTGCCTGGAATGGTGTGTGCTATGTGTAGGCTGTCGAATGAGTAAATGAGTGAATGATTGGTTGATCCATCTGTTACTGTGCATTTCAGTGTGCAACTTTTCCTCAGCTTTTCTTTTTTTAAAGATTTTATTTATTCATTTGACACAGGGAGAGAGATTACAAGTAGGCAGAGAGGCAGGCAGAGAGAGAGGAGAGAGGAGGAAGCAGGCTCCCTGCTGAGCAGAGAGCTGGATGTGGGCCTCCATCCCAGGACCCTGGGATCATGACCTGAGCCGAAGGCAGAGGCTTTAACCCACTGAGCCACCCAGGCACCCCCTCAGCTTTTTTTTTTTTTTTAAGATTTTTTAATTTATTAAATTGACAGACACAGAGACACAGAGAGGGAGCACAAGCAAGGGGAGAAGGAGAGGGAGAAGCAGGCTTCCCACCAAGCAGGGAGCCCGATGTGGGGCTCAATCCCATGACCTGAGCTGAAGGCAGACGCTTAATAACTGAGCCACCCAGGGGCCCCTTTTCCTCAGCTTTTTAAGAAAGACTTATGCTGATTATACTACTTTCCATGCAAATGAGATCTGGCAGATTTTAACAATTTGTTGAAAAGATGCTAATGCCATTTAAAATCTAGTCACCAAATTGCAGGGTTGGTAGGCCTCACTATGTTATTTCTATAGAAGTTGATGACTTCCTCTTTGAGCAGCTCTAATTGTTAGGAACTCCTTATGTTGAGTCCACATCCATCCTGCTGAGACGTCATTCCTCTGAGCTGTGGAAATAGCTCTAACTCTTCTTCCCCTTGATAGTTATAACCCCCTGCTGAGAGGCCTCTTTGGTCTGTCATTTGATAGGGGTTTTTGTGGTGTCTTTGCCATCTTGGTCGTTTCAATGAGACACGTTGCTCTGCTTGTTCAGTGCCTTCAAGGGGATGGAAACCCGAATACAGGATTCCTGGTGTGGTCTGGTCAGCGTGGAAGAGGGTGGGCCTCCTTCCTTGACTCCTGTCCTGCCTGCTCCTTCTCTGTGCTTGGTCAGCGTGGGGTGCCGTACACAGTGCTGTATCGGCAATCGCACAGCATTGGAGGGTAAAATATTTCCGTCCTCTCTTCAGCAGCTTTGTCTTATTACCCCTGTGTGGCACGCTGAATTTTCACGGAGTTTTATGAAGATTGAAGATGTCTGAAAAGTTCCACCAAAACAGGATGTACAACTTTGAGACAGCACCTTCAGACCTGCCTATTAATTTAAACACACACACACACACACACACACACACACACACACACACACACACAGTAGGTAATGAGAATGTCTTGCTACTCTGTGTAACGACACCTTTGGCTTTTGTTTTTGACAGTTTTTTGTCTCACCTAATCTGGCCACTTTTGTTTTGAGTGTGGTGCCTCCAATATCCCTCCTTGCTGTGATTTATGGACGTTATCTACGGAAACTAACCAAAGCTACACAGGATTCCCTGGCACAAGCCACTCAGGTAAAGGCCGCTCCCCTGTGTGGTCTCCACCAGAATGACCTCAGAACCGGGGCACTAGGGGGCACACCCTAAGAGATGTACGTAGGCTTTGCAAAAATGTACTTACTTTTCTTTAAGTTAGCCCTCAAGATCCTAGCAACCTAAAATACTCTGCCTCCTAGACCAGATTACTGCCCACACCTTGGAGGACATCACACTTGACTGAACACTGTATGAATTCCTTTAGTTCTTTACCATCACTATTTCTTATAGGATGGAAAGCTAATTATATTTTGAAAATAGTTTCTACTTGACACTCTGTTCTTTATTAATTAATAAGTGAAGCCTTGCAATGCAATCCAATATTGTATTTTTTAAAAATGAGAAATAGCCTGTGTTACAAAAACCATGTATGTTTATAACTGAAAACTTGACAATATAAAGTGGGAAAATAACACATACAACCCTGTCTCTCAGAATGAATGCTATTAACTTTTTAGAGTATCGTTTTTGTCTTTTTTCTCAGCATAAAAATATATTTCAGTATCTATTAGCCCTCCTGTTTATCCACATATATATGGTGTTGGTATGTGTAGATAAATATTTGTTTCCAAAAATAGGATTGTTCATATACTCTGCTTCGTAACCGATTTTGGACTTAGTCATGTATCATGAGCAGCTTTCTATTGATAGTGTCTCAAATACGAGAGCCCTATTTTAACTTGCCTGTAGAAATCTTGAAAGGTGACTTTCCTCTCCCTGAAATGTATTTATTATTCTCCCAGCTAGCTGAGGAACGTATTGGAAATATAAGAACTGTTCGAGCTTTTGGGAAAGAAATGACTGAAATAGAGAAATATGCCAGCAAAATGGACCATGTGATGCAGTTAGCAAAGAAAGATGCACTTGCTCGGGCTTTCTTCTTTGGAGCAGTAAGTAGATCACTTTGAAAAGAGTGCAAAGGGTAGATGTTATGATTGAAGTCATTTTTATTCTGTGACTTTGCCATGGACAGAAAATAATTCTATTACACTTCAAGACTAGGTGTGAGCATTCATAAACTACTTCTGTGAAAGAAGAGGAAAACCGCTACATGTAACCAAAGCCAGTGGGTAATGAGACCCAAACAGCGTGGGATCAGGCTTCCCGGTGTGGCCCAGACCACCTGTATCCGCTTTACCTGGGAACTGACTGACTGTGCAAATCCTCAGCTTCACTCCAGACCTATGAATCAGAAACTCTGGGGTGGGGGCCAGCAATCTGTTTGAGACAGGCCTCCAGGTCATTCTGATGCAGGCAGTTTGAGACCCTTTGAGGAATAATCAGAATCACCGTGAGGGGAAATCCATAGCATGTTCCAATGGGAAAGAACTTCAGGTGATTCAGTAACGGTCATGATTTAGGGACACGGAGGAAGGAGAGGCCTAGATAAGGCAGCATTGACCAGAGAACACACACCTAACAATGCTCAAGGCAGATCAGAGAGACAGGACTCTGTCTCTTACCCAGCTTTACTTGGGGTTTCATATTACAATATAAAAACACATATTAGCTGTGTATTCATCTCCTCCTTATGGAGGGAGTTCTTCGTATTGGTTTTTCCTCTGCAAACTGAATAGATTGAGTAAAATAGGAGTCAGATGGGTGTCTTAGCTTTTAGGTTTTCATGTTGATGAGATTGTTTCTTTCAACACTGCAGTATTTCAGAAGTATTTTTTTATTTGAAATTCAGATTAAGGCTTACTATTTGGAAAAAATCTTGTGATAGTTAAATGCAAAAAGGAAATTATAGGCCACGTTAATCCTTGTAGCATGTAGGTCTCTGGTTTCCACCTGACATCTCTGTTCTCTTCATTCGACAGACAGGGCTCTCCGGGAACCTGATTGTGCTTTCTGTCCTGTACAAAGGAGGGCTGCTGATGGGCAGTGCCCACATGACCGTGGGTGAACTCTCGTCCTTCCTACTGTATGCTTTCTGGGTTGGAGTAAGCATTGGAGGTATATAATTTAAATAGGTTTGGGAGTTTCAGATTAAAAATCAGGTTATTGTTTCTTTTTTTTTTTAAGATTTTATTTATTTATTTGACACAGAGAGATTACAAGTAGGCAGAGAGGCAGGCAGAGAGACAGGGAGAGGAGGAAGCAGGCTCCCTGCTGAGCAGAGAGCCCCATGCGGGCCTCGATCCCAGGACGCTGAGATCATGACCTGAGCCGAAAGCAGAGGCTTTAACCCACTGAGCCACCCAGGCGCCCCAGGTTATTGTTTCTGAAATAAAAATTTAACTTTCTCGTTACACCACCTCTCATCCATTAACTTCCAACTGAGAAAACATTTCCTAGAATGTTAGTCCAACTTGACTTTGAAAGAAGAAAGAAAGATATGAATGTGATCCTATGTGTCGGCAGCTCCTTGGCTGGGAAGTTGAGGATTCTTACAGGCCTCTTGCGGCTCACAGAGCTCAGGGTCATACTGGAGCCATATTTTCCGACTTGCATATTAAGACAGTTTGTTTGCCTTGGCCCTAGAAGGTGGGAGAGGAGGAAGGACAGTGCTGAACAGGTGTGTACACAAACCCACAGTCCTGTGGCAGTGGTAGTTTCATGACTGACATCACTGGGGAATAAAATTCCTTTTGTATGAAGTCAGCCCCATTCAGAACTGCTGAACAATCAAAAAGTGTAAATTAGAAAGTGCATGAAACAGAGTTGCTTGCTTTTGTCAGGAATCTCTCTGAGTTCAGCTTTTGTTGTCCATTCCTGGCTAAAGGGAAGCAAGGTCCACAGAGGCAAATCTGTGTGAAGTCTGCGAGCTTTTCTTTCCTGTACCTCTCCGGCAGGGCCAGCCAACAAGGGCCAAGTCATTTCCTGCTTTTTGTTTCTTTCTTTGAAAACTGAGGTGGAAAGGTTAGATAAATAGCTTGGAGTCTGGTCAACGGAAGTCTGGTTTCCCACAGTGTCACCTCAACCTGAGATTTTTATTGTCAGGGTTTAAAAGTAGAAGCTTTTCCTTAGACGTCTGCAGGCAAGCGAGGATACCTTCTGGACTGAGATTTCTGGAGATCCCTGAAAACAGCATTTTAGTTCTGCCGGCTGCTCTGGAAGAAAAACCTGATTAGGACGGTTCGGGGTGCTGAGTGACGTGGGAGGTGAGGGGGCAGTTCAGGAGGACCTACCTGGTGGTGTGCTGTTGCTGTTCTCGCCCCCCGCCGGGTTGAGCCTGCTGGGCTGCAGGGTCTCACCCGTGGGCGGGCACGTTCCTTCAGGTCTTCTGGCTGGCCTCGGAGTGGATTTACCCACCAGCACGTCTCCTCCCTGTGGCCCTTCTGTTCACACTCCGTGCTTGACCGCGGTCCGCTTTCCTCCCCGGCCTCCCCTAACCTTGTGTTTTCCGCCACAAGCTGACTGGATCTTCCTCGGTCCCTCCACTCCTCCCATCCTCTTTTCTCCAAACCACTTGGCCTGATAGAAACCGCGTCTGTTTTGGTGTGTTCACTGCCTTACTTTTTGTCCTGACAAGTTCACGGCTGTGCCTGGCACAGTGTAGGTTGGCCACACAGTTCCCGTCTGCCGGAAGTCAGTGACCTCCCCCGTTACAGAAGCTGCTGCCGAGGCTTTGTCTGTGCCCGAGGTTTGGGGGTCGCTTGGCTTTCGGAGCTGCAGGCTGTCCCACATCTCTGGTCGCCGTCTTGTAGGATACCTGCCGTCTGCTGGTGGAGGGGGGAGAAAAGGCACAGGTGGATGTGGAGGGGTCTGTTAGCTCACGGCTCCCTCCCCCCACCGCACCCCCCCAATTACAACCCAGACAGGTACGCAAGGCTGCAGGAACTTAATTCAAGAATTTGAGTTAGATTTTAAATGTTTTGTGAAGCTCACCATTCAGAATAGTTGCATAACGAATGTGCAAGCAAGAAATTCTATTTTATTTATTAAATAAGAATTTTTAGATGTTGTTTTCTGCTTAGAACCACATACCGTGGGCGCCTGGGTGGCTCAGTGGGTTAAAGCCTCTGCTTTCGGCTCAGGTCATGATCTCAGGGTCCTGGGATCGAGGCCCACATCGGGCTCTCTGCTCAGCAGGGAGCCTGCTTCCCCCTCTCTCTCTGCCTGCCTCTCTGCCTCCTTGTGATCTCTCTCCCGCTGTGAAATAAATAAATAAAATCTTTAAAAAAAAAAAAAAAAAGAACCACATACCGAAAAACGAAAGTCGTGCTTGCATTCTTTGCCGACAGAGGGTCAGAAGTGCTGTTTGAAGAAAAGCGTGCCTGTTTGTTTTGCACCAGAGAATGCTCTTACATCTTCCTCCCAGACCCTGATATCTTGTTTCAGATTGATTTTTATTGAGGTGAAATTCACATAGCATAAAAACCATTTTAAAGGTTACGGTTCAGTGGCATTTTGTACATTCTCAGCATTGTGCAACCACCCCCTCACTTTAGTTCCAAAATATTTCCGTCATCTCAAAAGAGAATCCCGTAGTCATTAAGCAGTCTGTTTCCACCCCCCTCCCTCCCTCAGCCCCTAGCAACTGCAGTTTGCTTTGTGTCTTCTTGTGTTTACTTTAGTTCACATAAATGGAATCACATACTATGTGGCCTTGTGTTTGGCTTCTTTCCTGGAGCATGATGTTTCCAGAGCTTACCCACATTGCAGCATGGCTTGGTACTTCATTACGACTTATGACCCTAATGCTCCATTGTATGGAGAGACCACGCATTGTTTATCCAGGACCATTTTGTTGTTTTTGGTTTCCAGAGTCTAAACTCTACTGTGTTGAACAACCTCCGATTCCTTCCTTCCTTTCTTGTTTTTATTAATGGAATTTTTTTTTAGAGGAATTTTAGGTTCACAACAAGATTGAGGGGAAAGTCATTATCTCCCAAAGTCCACAGTTTATATTATGTTCACTGGTGTTGTATATTCTATGGGTCTGGACATGTATCTGTCATCACAGCATCAGACAGAATACCTCCACTGCCCTAAAAATCCTCTGTGCCCTGCCTCTTCCTCCCATCCCTTTACCCTTCACCACCACTGATCTCTTTACTGTCTCTGTAGTTTTGCCTTTTCCAGAACGTCACATAGTTCAGATTGGCATCTTTCATTCAGTAAATGGCAGAGTGTTCCTCCATGGCTTTTCAGGGCTTGAAAGCTCATTTCTTTTGAGCACTGACTAACATTTCATTGTCTGATGAACCACAGTGTATTTGTCCATCCACATATTGAAGGACATCCTTGGTTACGTCCAAGTTTTGGCCATTACAGGTACAGACGCTATAAACATCCATGTGCAGATTTTCATGTTGACGTAAGTTTTCACCTTCTCCAGGTGAACACAGAGGAATGAGATCGCTGGGTCATATGGCAAGAGCATGTCTAGTGTAAGAAACTGCCAAACTGCCTTCCAGAGTGGCTGTCCCGTTTTGCGTTCCCGCTGGCAGTGAGTGAGGGTTCCTGATGCTCCATGTCCTCACCAGCTTTTGGTGTTGTCGGAATCTTGGGTTTTCGTCATTCTGTTGGATGTGCAGTGGTATCTCACCATTGTTTTACTGGCATTTCCCTGATGACATATGATGTGGAGCACCTTTATCTTTACATGTGCTTATTTGTTATCTGTATTTCTTCTTTAATGATGTCTTTGGGTTCAGGTCTTCTGCCCATTTTTTAATTGCGTAGTTTTCTTATTGTTGAGTTTTATGAGTTCTTATCTTGTGGCTATCTGTCCTTTATCAGATATGTCTTTTACAAATATTTTCTCCCACTATGTGGCTTGTCTTCTCATTTTCTTTGGAGAGCTCAAGTTTTTGCTTTTCATGAAGTCTAATTTATCAGTTCTTTCTTTCATTGATCATGTGTTTCGTGTTGTATCTACAAAGTCATCATCAAACTCATGGTCATTTAGGATTTCTCCTATGTTATCTTCTAAGAGTTTTATCGTTTTGTTTTTTACACTTAAGTCTGTGATCCATTTTGAGTAATTTTTGTGAAGGTTGTGAGGTCTGTGTCTAGATTCTTCTTCTTCTTCCTCTTCTTCTTTTTTTTTGCATGTGGATGTCCAGTAGTTCCAGCATCATTTGTTAAAGACTATCCTTTCTTTATTGAATTGCCTTTGCTCTCTTGTCAAAGACTAGTCGACTGTGTTTATCTGGATCTCTTTCTGCCCAGTGGATTTTTAATTTAACCTGAAGACTTTAATCCACTGTATTTCACACAAATTTCCACAAATATATGCACAAAATAGCTTTGGATGAATATTTGAATAGCATTTTTGCAGCATCCTTACCGAGGGAAAGTGTTAACAAGTGTACATTCTTGCAGTTGACATAGTTTAGTGTACTTGGAGTATGTTTGCTTTAAGTCATTAATTCATAGTTCAAAAGTGACTTTAAAAAGAGATTGTTGGAATATTTAACATTTCCAAATTCCTTTTCAGTTTTTAGCCTAGTAAAAGTTCTATTTGTTTTTTTTTTTTTTAAAAGATTTTATTTATTTATTTGACACAGAGAGAGAGATTACAAGTAGGCAGAGAGGCAGGCAGAGAGACAGGGAGAGGAGGAAGCAGGCTCCCTGCTGAGCAGAGAGCCCGATGCGGGCCTCGATCCCAGGACGCTGAGATCATGACCTGAGCCGAAAGCAGAGGCTTTAACCCACTGAGCCACCCAGGCGCCCAAAAGTTCTATTTGTTGAGTGACTGAAAAGGGGGGTTTGACTTTGTGGATATGAGTTTAAAATGAGTATTTAGATGTTTTATATTCCTTTTAAGTAAGTGTTATATTTTATTTATATTTTATGGTTTTTGACTAGGTAGATTTTCTCTGTGACATTGTGATTTTAATTTAGTGGTTAATTGCTATGGCTATATGCATTTGTAAATTCCCAGTTAAACATTTAATCTTGTTTTTTGTTTGTTTTTGGTTTTTTTTTCAAGGGGGTCTTTGATTAATATTTTTTCTTTTTATTTTTTTATTTATTTTTTCACTGATCCAAGATTCATTGTTTATGCACCACACCCAGTGCTCCATGCAGTACATGCCCTCCTTCATACCCACCACCAGGCTCCCCATTCCCCTTCCCCCCTCCACTCCATAACCCTCAGTTTGTTTCTCAGAGTCCACAGCCTCTCATCTTTCATCTCGCCCTCCAATTTACCCCAATTCACTTTTCCTTTCCTTCTCCTAGAGTCCTCCATTTTATCCCTTATGTTCCACAAGTAAGTGAAACCATATGATAATTGGCTTTTTCTGCTTGACTTATTTCACTCAGCATAATCTACTCCAGATCCACCCATGTTGATACAAAAGTTGGGTATTCATCCTTTCTGATGGTTGTGTTATATTCCATTGTTATCTATGGACCACATCTTCTTTATCCATTCGTCTGTTGAAGGACATCTTGTCTCTTTCCACAGTAGATACGTATGGCCCTTCTTTTCAGTACATCTAAACATTTAATCTTTATTAGTAATCGATGAAATTGGAGGAGGAGAAGCTGAGGGCAAACAAGGGTATGAGACAGGGAATTTGAATATGGTAGTTGCCTCAAATCCTGTTTTGAAAGCTAACAGATTTCATATTAAAAGCAAGTTATTGTTACTGTTCACAGAGGGCTGGGAGTAGCAGATGGTCATTTCCTGGCGTTGGTGATGGATATGTTTGCTTCTTGTCCTCAGGTCTGAGCTCTTTCTACTCGGAGCTGATGAAAGGGCTAGGTGCCGGGGGACGCCTGTGGGAGCTCCTTGAGCGAGAGCCTGAGCTGCCTTTTAATGGTGGGTCTCCCATGAGTTTGTTCTTTGCTGGGATTAAACAAATGTGGCTTTGGACAGTTAGACTACCGCCCTGCTCTGCCTGCAAAGGATGAGCATGGCAAGGATGTCTTCCCCACCACGCAGCAGAGAAGGGTGATCAGAGGGGCAGGCAGTGAGAGAGGAAGGATGGTGCCAGGCACTGTTGGGCAGAGGATGTCTCTGGAAGCGTGGAGGCTGAGCACGTGGTGTGCCGTCCCTGCAGGTGATTCATTACCACCAACAGCAGGAAGGAAGCGAGTGCCACCCAGGGTTGCAAATAGGTAGGGCCCTGGCCAGTCAACCAGATTTGTCTTCTGTAATGATTCTGATATTTGGGCGGTGGGGAGGTAGGGGGGAAAGGAAGACAGACCAAACATATGAAAGCCTCTGAATTTCTTGGCTTTTAGTGGGCTAGGGGATGCTGGTGTTAATTGGCTAGAGCCATCTCCTTTCTTGGCTCCTTTCCTGGAAGCTTGTACTTGGGGGAGCTGTGTGGCCTGGAGCAGTAACTATTATTCCTTACTCACTGACTCCCAGGACATTGTTGCTCAGCCCCAGATCATGAGTTGAAAGCTCGGTATTTTCTAGTGTGACAGGCTGGAGGAAATAAATGCAGCTGAAAGGGATTGAGCAGCTTCTCCCAAATCATTAGCAAGGTAGTACCCGGGTCTACAGCTGTTGTGCAAGGCCCACCCATTTACCATCATTCTCTCAAATATTTATTCAGAGTAGATAAGATGAACCCTGGACCTGGGGAACTGCAGAGGCAGTGGAAAGGCAGTGGGGTTTGAAACCAGACTGCTCCACAGGTGAAAACCAGCTCCACTACCTGCTGGCTTGGGCAGGTGGTTGTCTCTGAGATGCAGTGTCCTGTCATTTCTGCCGCTCACGGCTGTGAAAATCAGACAGGCGCACGTGTATCATGCCTTGTGCCTAGTGGGTGCAGAGCAGGCTCAAGGGACCCAGGCCCCTTCCTGCCACAGGCAAGTTCAGGAGCTGTGGAAAGGCGCCATCTGTAGTCAGACAAGTGGGAGAACGGACTTCTGCTGTCAGTCTGATCTTTGTGGGAAGTGACCGGTATTCCCTCCTGTTTCAGAAGGGGTCGTTTTAAACCAGGAGACCTTCCAGGGCACTCTGGAGTTTAGGAATGTGCATTTCACCTACCCAGCTCGTCCAGAGGTACCCATATTCCGGGATTTCAGCCTTTCTATCCCATCAGCATCGGTCACAGCACTGGTGGGCCCAAGTGGTTCTGGCAAATCAACGGTGGTGTCCCTCCTG
Organism: Ailurus styani; assembly: GCA_002007465.1. Taxonomy (NCBI): domain Eukaryota; kingdom Metazoa; phylum Chordata; class Mammalia; order Carnivora; family Ailuridae; genus Ailurus; species Ailurus styani. The sequence continues at coordinate 288,751 of LNAC01000987.1, read as the reverse complement.
CTGAGGCTGTATGACCCCACTTCTGGTGAGTGCTTCATCACGTGGTAGGTGGAGGATCCTCCAGAGCTCTCCTACTCTCACGTTCTGGGAGAGGACCAATTTATGCAAAGACCTGTAGTGCGAGAGCTCTGAAATGCCAGAGGATTTGTTCCCAGGAAAGAAATCCCTTATATAAAGGTGTCCCTTTGAAGAGGATACAGAAGGCCTGTTAGGCAGTTTGTATAGTTCGTGTCTGACCTCCTCAAGTCCCGAGTGACTTCCCGAATCCTGCCTCCTCAGCCCCCATGCTGGTGTGCCCTTCTGACACTCCCTCTCCTGGGAGAGGGTGGGCAAGGCTGCTCCGCAGCTCCAAGAAGGCGCCCCGCGTGTGGCTGAGCAGCACCGTGGACTAAGTACCACTTCGTGCCAGCTGCTCAGCGTGTAAGCTTCTCTGGAAGCCTTCAGCCTGCATCTGCCCATGAACTGCCCTGTGGCTAGTGCGCAGACAGGTGATTCGGCAGCCGGGGAGTCCCTTCTGTGTGACTGCTTACAGAAGCTCTTTTGAGGTAGTAGGGATTTCCTTAATGGATTTTTCTTGTTCTGGTTTTTATTTTTAACTGGATTATAGCATGTGTTAGAGCAAAGAACATGTTATTTTATTTCTTTATATCCTTTGTTAATTAAGATGTAATTGACATGTGACATTAGTTTCAGGTGTGCAACATGGTTCGATGTGTGTATATTGTGAAATGTCTAATTAACATCCATCGCTGCACATTAAGTTTATATCCTTCTTTGTTTCAGAGCCTGGAGTAGGTAGTCCATATTAATGGATTTGATTTTGGACTGAGAAAACAGTGATGTTTCTCAGCAAGAAGACAACTCTTAGTAAAAATCACATCATTTGTTTAAAATCAGTCTGTCTTGTGATCTCTGTGTTTTTTGGTTGAGACCCCGAGAGAGCTGGTCATATGCCAGATAATTATTTGACTTGCAGATCCTGACCCATGGAATCACCAACTATGTTAAAATGGGTGTTAACTATACCATTTGCCTCTGGAATCCCTGTTTTGATTCACTCTACTTGCTATAAAATTCTGAATTTAGAAAAATGCCAGTTAGATGAATGCAAAGCAAGTCAAAATACAAAGCCTCTAGTTTCTTTATCATGGTAAACAAATCAAGAAGAAGAGAAGCTACACATACATTCCAGGCTTGCATAAACTATAGGACACTTGTACTTTTTAAGTCAAAGACCTCAGGTTTTTGCTAGTTTATGAAAGTTTACAGCTGGCTTGTATAATTCCACTCCATGGACAGAGAAAGAATGGTGTTTTAGTCACCATCACCATCATCCCCAAGCACTATTGAGTTCCCTCCGTGGTGTAGAATTAATTCTGTTAGCTAGGGTCACAGAATCACAACTGATTATTGAAAAGCTCTGCTGTGATACCAGATTTGTGGTTGTGGATAATGCTCCTCCAACTGCATTTATGCAGGAAGGGCTATTTTAAGGAGTAATAAAAGAGCTAAAAAACAAAACAAAACAAAACCACTGGCAGGATTGAATTTCCAGGACACCTCTCAAAACTTCACCACAGAACCAGGCCTCCAAGGTAGTTGCTGATGCTGACATGGTCAGGAAGCTCCAGAGTTAGTTAGGCAAGCCACCGTCATAGGTGCCAGCTCCAGAGGTGTGGCACGACTGTCAGTATTCATGCCAGCCTGTGGACACCTCACCATGTGACACCTTCCCCGTAACTCGCTTCTGAATCAGTTTTGCGCAGGTGAATCTTCTCGGGGAGCCCTGAGTCACTCCAGAAAGGAAGTCAGTCAGTGCAACAAAGTGAGTTGGATGGATGGACTAGTGCATGGGCTAGTCAGCTAACCACGGCAAGGAGACGGCAGACAGGGAAATTCCGTGAAATATGTTGATTTTAGATTCTATTGGGAGATTTTGAACATATTTTTCATCTTTAGAAGAACTGAATGTGGAATTTTTCCACCAGATCCTTTCTCTGTTTACATTAGCCATTGGCCCTGTGACACTCCATGACTTTCTTCTCCTCTCTACAAGGAACCATCAGTCTTGATGGCCATGATATCCGTCAGCTAAATCCAGTCTGGCTGAGATCCAAGATTGGGACAGTGAGTCAGGTAAGAAGAGAGGTTTCTCTTTTTGTTACACTGTCTTTTAAATTTGCTTTTGTTATTTATTTTGTCCTTAGACTTGAACCTCTCAAAAGAGAAGGAGGAATGGAAGTTCTCCAGATATGCTAAACTAGTCTCCCCTGGCACGTTTTTTAGGTTTGTAAATAGTGCTGTATCCTGAAGACCTTAAACACTTGAACCAGTTGAAACCGATTTTTTATCCAAAGCTGGAGACTAGTAGAACTTTGTAATGCAGGTGGTTCAGAGGATGGGGAGGAAGTGATAGAACTTTTTAGCTTTTATGGACTCTTCCACAATTCGCATTCTCGTCCCTGGCAGTGTCTACTGTTTTACATAATGTGTTTCAGGGATAAGCAGGCAAAGATTATGTATGGCAAGAGCCAGGGTCTCCTTGCAAAGAGGTCGCAGATTTCAAGCAGAATGTTTGAGTAATATGGTAACTTTAATGAGCCTGTTTTCATGAAACCATTTGGTGCACGGAAATTTTGACACGGCTGCTGATATTTTATTATCAGGCTATGTGCACAGCAGACAAACCTGAGGCTTCCCTCATTTCTGAGCCTCTCCCTCTAATGAACTTTCCCTCAGATCTTACCCTTACCCCACTCCACTGCATGAGGAGCAGGAGGGGCAGTGATGGGTGTGGCTTGGTAGTGTAAGGATAGCAGCAGGGCATATTGTTTAGGGATGGAGAAAAGAAGCTGGAGGTTTATTTGCTTTTTTAGGACTATTCCACAGGGTTCTGTTTAAATGTCATGTTCCCACCTGGTTTGCATATATTTCAAAAAGTAATGAATAGAGATGCATTCCACCTCAATCCTTAGTGGGAAGCCCGCAGCTGGAAAATACAAATGGACCCAGCACCTTCCATACCTGACAATTCCCAAGGGAGGGAGCTTGTATTTATGAAGTATCTACTGTGTGCCAGGCACCGGCCATGGGATCTCATTTCCTGCAGTATCTTGATGAAATCAATCCTGTTCATGGCTCACTTGGTCCAGCATCAGCTCCAGTCTTGGGATTGAGCCCTGTCAGCGTGGAGTCTGCTTATCCCTCTCCCAATCCCTCTGCTCCTCGCCCCTCCCCCCGACTCGTGCGCATGTGCCTATGTGCACACTCTCTTGCTCTCTCTCAAATCAACAAAAATCTTTAAAAAAAATAGTGTAAAGTTGACACTTGAACAACATGGGTTTGAACTATATGAGACCCCTTATACATGGTCTTTTATAGTATAGTATCCTAAATGTATTTTCTCTTCCTTATGATTTCTTAATAATGTCTTCTTTTCTCTAGCTTACTTTATTGTAAGAATACCGTATAGAATATATAACACACAAGAAATGCGTCAATCGACTGTTTATGTTATCAGTAAGGGCTTCCAGTCAACAGTAGGCTATCAGTGGTTCAGTTTTGGGGGAGTTCAAAAGTTATACTCACATTTTCAGCGGCATGAGGCTCAGCACCCCTAACTCTCATGTTATTCAGCCGCTGACTGTGTAGTCTTTGAGAGCAATGTAATAGTTTCTTAGATGTAAGTATTGTATTAAGCTTCGCTACATTCCCTAGATGTGTTTGAAGTCTGTTTTGAAATTCGAAGTAAATGCGTTTTGTTGCCAATTTGCAGGAACCAATTTTGTTTTCTTGCTCTATTGCTGAGAACATTGCTTATGGTGCTGACGACCCATCCTCAGTGACTGCGGAGCAGATAGAGAGAGTGGCCAACGTAGCCAATGCGGGTGCTTTCATCCGAGACTTCCCCCAAGGATTCAACACTGTGGTGGGAGAAAAGGGCGTTCTCCTTTCAGGTACCTTTTTGTTACTGTTTGGCCCCCAAAACTGTCTGCTCCAAAGAACTCTGCAGCATTTCGTGCAGCAGTATTAATTTCTAATTAGGCTTTTGTCCTTAGAGTTTACGAGATTAGCTTTTCCATTTTCTAAGATGTCTTTTCTGTGTATGTGCACAGCTCCCCCGTTTCCTTCACTTCCTACCTCAAAGGTGTTCCCCAATTCCCACGGAGTGTCCCACTGAGTATGAGATGAGATTTTCTCTCATCCGAGAAAAAACTATGTTTTGCAACTTGAGATCCTTGAAAATTGCAGAAATTAAGACAGATACAGGTGGCAGGATGATTTGTTCAGGGAGGCAGGGGCCGTGAGCTGGAGCAGAGCTGAAACTGAAGAGTTCTCTATTCCCCACTTTGTACTTTACATGCTAACCCAGGGGCCCACGGACTCTCCTGTAAAGGGCCAGAGGGTAAATATTTTAGATTTTATGAGCCACATGTGCTTCCTGTCACATATCCTTTGCTGATTTTTTTTAAACAACCTTTTAAGAATGCAAAAACCACTCTTAGCTTGAGGGCCACCTACAAACAGGTGCTGGTCCGGGTCTGGGCGAGGCGTGGTGGGCCACGCCCTGTGCGGGACACGGGCAGGACTCAGGCTGAGGCTCAGTCGCTCTTCCCAAGATGTTAGAGCACACCACGGCGCAGCGTGTTCTGGGTACCATATTTTTAGGAGGGGAAGAAAAAAAACTTGTATTCTGTTGCTTTAGAATACAGAAGTAAGACCAATGAGTAGACCTAAAGGGAAAGAAATTTTTGGGTAAACACAGATAATTTTTTCATTACAATTATTGACATGTGCTCCCTTCCACACAATGAGCTCTCTGTCACTGGAAGTGTCTGAGCAGAGGACAGACGGATGTCTCCATGTCAGAGTGAAGGTAGCCGGGTTGGACTAGAGCAATAGTCCTTTCCAACTCAAAACTTTTTGTTACAGGTTAGACCGCAGAAAAGTTAATACAGACACGTTTTTATTGTGTATGATTTTTTAAACAATGGGGAGTGGATGAAGAAATGTCTTGGATAGCTTCGCAGGATTGCAGCAGTAGAATCACACATTGCTGTGTAAAAACGAACTGGTCTGGCATCTCTGAAAGACGTCCTTGGGTAGAAAACCAGTTTCAGCTGCTTGTGGTGACATTTTTGAATGTCAGGGGGTCGGGCCGGGAGCTACCTCACTTCGTCCCACGAGCACGTCCACAGACTGTGCATGTCCTTCCCCCTACCAGGATTCTCAAGCTCCCATTTCAGAGTGAAATAACCAAAGGTGTCAACCCATGCTCACTTTCTGGGAGGAAGGAAGGACATCTAGTGACAGATGCCCAGTGCACTAATGGGCACAGAGGATTTCTCAGAGCTGACCCAGAACCCTCCGCTGACTGCTCAGCCAGCCCCCCTCAGAGCACTCTGACACCCTCACCAACTTCCTAGGTTCCAAAAAAAAAGGATTTCCCTGGTTCCATTGTTGTGAGCATGGGGCTGCCTATTTGAGGACAGCTTTTAGGTACATCATACATTTCAGATGTAATTTGATTTTAGTTCATCATATATGAGTTTCTTTTAGATGAAGTAATGTAATGTCCAGCAATTACTATTAATAAGTTTTTCTCATCCAATAAAATCAACCAAAAAGGACTGTTTTCATCACCAAAAATGTAGTGAGTTTTCTAAAATGAAGTGAGTCAGAAGGAGTCCTGAGTACTGTTCTCTGAGACTCTACCAGTTGTGACTTGGGAGTCCTGTTGCCTGGAGGAAAGGAGAGAGGCTGCTGTGAGGCACAGATGAAGAAAGAAATCCTCAGAGATGTTCTTGTGCCTACCTCTGTCTGTCCCATCTGCATTTACCCACTCCTACCGCCCCCCCGCCCAGGTTCTCCCCTTGCTTTTAGTAGAATTTGAGTTCTAAAAGGGCAGATCAAAGTGCCTTATTCAGACCTTGGCTCTGTCACTTACCAGCTGTGACACCTGGGACTAGTTATTTTGTGCCTTGGTTTTTCATCTGCAAAAAGGGAATAATTACAGGATCTGCTTCACAGAATTTTTTAAAGATTGAATGAGATAACAGCGTAATGGTTTTAGACAATGCCTGGTACATAGAAACTCCTCAATGAATGTTAGCTATGATAATTGTTATTACTTTTGAAGTTGATGAGGAGACAATAAATTTTTAAAAATTAGGCTTTTGTACTTCTGTCTGTCTCAGCTGTGACTAACCAGAAGAAGCTGTCTTCAAATTGCCACTTAGCTTATCAAGAAAACCTATTACCAAGAATTTTTGTTAAGGCTTTCAAGTTTAAAAAAATACATATATTGTCTTTGTCAGGTGGGCAGAAACAACGGATTGCAATTGCCCGGGCTCTGCTTAAGGTAAGCTTGAAGCCACTTGGCTGAAATGTTTTATCATTTTTAATTAGAGACCTTATAATTTGTAATTTATTAATCTTCTTCCTTTTGTTTTGGAGGGGGAGGGTAGCTATATGGTTGATAGTTCCGGTGAAAGATGAGTTGGGACTTCCACTGAGTACAAGTTGTTCCAATTTAACAAGTATTTCTAAAGTATTAGGGGCCCAGTACTGTGCTAGGGTTGTTGGAGGGAGAAAAGTTTAACACATGGATCTTCTGTGAAGACGTATATGGTCTAACAAACGAAAGTGATTCTATAAAAATATCAGAACAATACAAGTAGGATTCTTTGTGTAATCTGTAGTCAACTGCTCGACTTAGTGTAGACTGGAAATACTTACACAAGACTCCTAAGAGGAGAGGGAAAGCCGTTTTAGCTGAAGGCCCTGAACGTTGTAGTTTTTAGGAAATGATAGCCTTCCCCTTTATATAACTACCCTCCTCAGATTTATAGGTGATATTTAAAAAACAACTACAACCAGCTTTATTGAAACATACCATAAACTCACCAGTTTTAAATGTACCCTTCGGTGATTTTTAGTAAGTGTACAGTTGTTCAACTGTCACACAGTCCAATTTTAGAACATTTCTGTCACCCCAGATAGATCCCTTGAACCCACTTGCAGTCTTTCCCCACTCCCACCCCTAGTCCCAGGCTGCATCCCATGTACTTTCTATCTGTCCTGATTTGCCTTTCTGGACATTTCAGATAAATGCAGTCAGACAAGATGTGACCTTTGCATCTCACCTATCTTACTAGTGTAATGTTTGTTTGTTTTTTCAAGGAGGGAGGGGCAGAGGGGGTGGGAGAGAGAGCATCTTAAGTAGGTGCCCCTCCCAGCATGGAGCCTGATGTGGGGCATGATCTCACGACCTTGAGATCATGACCTGAGCTGAAATCGAGAGTTGAAGGCTTAACCGGCTGAGCCACTCAGGCGCCCCATGAGTGTCATGTAATTTGAGGTCTGTCTATGTCTCCCCCTATATCAGTCCTTCTTTACTCCTTTCTCTTGCTGAGCAGTATTCCCATGTGGGGGCACAACACGAGTCCATTCGCCAGTCGTGAGCATTTGGATTGTTTCCAGGCTGGGGCTAGCATGAATAGTGCTTCTGTGAGCAAGTAGTGTACAAGTTTCTGTGTGAACATAAATTTTCATTTCTTGTCAGCAACTTCGTAGGCACAGCTAGAATTTAATGGTTTAGAGACATCAGCTGACTCTTACCTTTTCTCAGTTTTATGTCACACTCCTAATGAAACTACAAGCAGGACCTTGAGCGCCTAGACTGTCTTACTCGCTTTAGATCCCGCCTCACATGCTGGCTCATTGGCCAGCAGGATAAAACTGTGCCACGAACAACGTCCAGTCCAGTGATGTCCACAACGGTGGCTCAGCATCACCTCTAACTCTTCCACTTATGTGCTTATCTCCCACACCTAGGAGTCTGTACTTTTCTTTTTTGTAGCAGCTTTATTGTGATGTAACTTACATCCTATACAGTTCTCCCACTGAAAACGTGCAGTTAGTGGGTTTCAGTGTGTTCCAAGTCGTGCATCCATCACCCTAATCAATGTTAGAACATCATCCTGACCCCAGGAAGAGACACTCGATTCTTTACTAGTCACAGCTGCCCTCCTCTCCTATTTCTCTGTTGACCTCAGGCTCAGGTGAACACTTAGCTAGTCTGTCTCTGTAATGTGCCTGTTCTGGGCATTTCATATAGATGGAGTCCTGCACTGTGGGGCCCTTTGTGTCTGGCTTCTTTCTGTAGCCAGTAGTTTTCAAGATTCATCTACGTGGTACTGTGTAGGAGTACTTCATTTCTTTTTATTACTGGGAGCGTGTGTTTTGATAATAAAATTGTGTTCCTTTTCAAGAGGAAGGAACATGGAAAACATATTAACAATTAAAAATAATGTTTTTCTTTTTTCAGAATCCCAAAATTCTTCTCCTAGATGAAGCAACCAGGTGAGCGTATCTCAGTACTGTGTGTAATTGTGCAAACCCAATTCTTCCTTTACCAAAAACTTACTATCCTGTACGTGGGTGTGATACAGCTGAAAATGCTGTTTTTCCTCCTTCCGTTTGAAAGTGACCAGGTCTGACTGAATAATGACAGCTGGGAGGCAGCGGATGGGCCAAGTCAGAGTGGAGGGTTCTAACCTCTGGAACCTCTAGCTCTGAACCTTAGAGTTCGGTCACGTTTGTGATGAGCCCCAATCGCACTCAGCAGCCGCTGTACAGAGTGCTTTCTACTTCTGTGACAGCAGGTCTATGGAAATCAAGTGTCCCAAGTTTCCTTTCTGTAGTATTTTTAGAATATAAAAAATAGATAGTAGAAATGTGTATGTAGTAGCAGCTGTAAGTCTGATCTCAGTGAAAATGCGCTGCTGCTCTGGGGCAACTGCATGTGAAACGGGAAGCACGTGAGCGCGCAGTGTGCTTTCTCACACGGTCTCCCGTTTAAATAGTGCCCTGGATGCTGAAAATGAGCACCTTGTGCAAGAAGCTCTAGACCGACTCATGGCAGGAAGAACAGTGTTAGTCATTGCCCACCGTCTGTCCACCATTAAGAATGCCAACATGGTGGCTGTTCTCGACCAAGGAAAAATTACAGAATGCGGGAAACATGAAGAACTGCTTGCAAAACCAGATGGGATATACAGAAAATTAATGAACAAACAGAGGCTTATTCCAGCATAAAGGAGCAATGACTGATAATGTGAAGATGAGAAAACTTAAGAGATGGTATCTAATCTGTAAGTCATACTTCAAGTTATTTAAAATATGCCTATTTTTTCCAAGGTGGGTAAAGTATTGTTTTGAGACATACCTGTTCTCAAGACCTTTTTAGTCAGAGTTTTAATAATTGTAACTTTCTAAATGTCTATAGCACTGAAGTTATTTTCAGGGTTTTTACTTTCTTTTATCCTGGAATACTTTAATATAACATGGCACCTCATTTTATTTTTGACCTGCTGTTACAGATTAAGGCTCTTGTCAGATGACAACTTTTAAAAGGGAGTTGTAAGTTAAAAGTTAAAGTTAAAAGTTTAATTGTTTTAGGTGATTTGCTAGTCACTTTGTAATTCTTGGTAGTATTCTACCTGCATTGTGTCTAATTTTACTATAAGATGAAAATCTTCCCTTTTTTTTATTCTGATAATCGCCTGAAGTCAACCTGACATAGAATCACATGGCGAGAAGTTAGTGTCACATGGCGTGAAGGGAACATTTATGTTCCCCACCTTCTGTGTGTTCAGGGGTATGAGACTTCAGAAATATATTACTCTGGTGCTCACTTCGGCAGCACATATACTAAAATTGGAACGATACAGAGAAGATTAGCATGGCCCCTGCGCAAGGATGACAGAAATATATTACTCTGGGAAGAGACCACGTTTGGATGTGTGTGGTTTTCAACATTTTTAGCACATGAAAACCTGATGAGTTTTAAAAATGGAAGAAGCCCATCCTTTGAATATGGAAACTTCTATTTTAATTATTCACACATTTGTTACTTTGGAAAGCCAGGCAAGAACTGCTAGGTATTATCAAGAGGTAAAAATGAATTTTACATTTAAGTCATCTGAGGCATGTATTTTGAAAATTATCTCTTAAAAATTTATAGCTCCCAGCCAAATTTTAGGTTTTATCAGTTGAATACTTTTGAAATTTCATTCAATGAGGCAAAAACCTAAATAACTGTAATTTTCAACCTTAAAACATTTGAAGAAAGTTTTGTTCTTCCTATTCTATGGAATATCAAGAAACCTTCAGAACTTGTGACTCTTCTGAAAAGAGGGCAATAACCCTTTTTATTTATGGTTATAGTTTTATTCACCCAAATGCCTCAGAATTCTGAAAGCAATGCTGATAACCATTAGATTTGCCATATTTCAAATCAGTGCTGTTAATTTGCTCTGCCTCAAGAAAAAGTGCTTTTTCTTACATTGATGATGCCAGAACCTACAAAATAACTACGTTGATGTAATTAAAATGGATGTTTGCCCATGTCCTAAGTATTGATGAGTTCACTGATTTTGCTGGAAGAAGAAACCACTATTTCATTATAAGTGTGTCATATTATAATTCATTCTACAGAAGGGAATTTATTGAATAAAATGAACTCAGTAAATGAATGAACTCCATGTTCTTTGTATTAGGAAACAATACATCTGTGCGAATCATTTTAACAAGCTTTATGTGTATTCTTTATACAATTTTCTATTATGGTGTGGTTTTCAGAAAGCAGACAAAACACAGTTACAAGGCTGGATCTGAGGGAAATCTGTTTGTGCCATAGAAGTATTTACAAAATTGAATTTGATCATTATATTTTATTTTCTAATACAAGATGTTCGATTGTGTCTTTTGGGAACATTTTATATCCTGGATTAAAATTTATAGTGAACTTTATCTGTGTCTGTTACTTCTTCTAAAACTGTATTACATTCAGTTTCTTATTGGAATTTGGCAATGCATATTCAGGAATAAAGAAAAAACTAATATTATAGATAAAGAAAAGTAAATAGTAATTACAAGTTCCTTTCATTTCCTCCCTACCTGATTGTTAATGTCCTCATTTTTTTTAAGTTTTTTTTTTTTTACTATTTACAAACTGTTAGAAGGTGGGGGAGGGACAGTAAAGTTACCCCCAAACTGAGAAGGTACTTAGAGACTGGAGAACGAAACAGGTGACTCCATCCAATTTACACAGAGTTTTATTCAGGGTATGTTGTTGATGGGGATCAGGTGGATGACGAGCCAGGCAGCTGCACAGCTGTTCTCCATAAAGTCCAGACCTTGGTCTACAGATTTTATAGAACAAGGAGATGCGTGGGTGGGAGGGCACTGCAGTGAGATCAAAGGGCTTGCATGCACCTAACCCACAGCTAACCTTTAATTAGATATCATGGCGCCATCCATGCGTCGGGAAGGGTAAAGACTCTTATCTATAACAGACGCACGGGAGGCCAAAGCAAGCCTCCACACATCCCAGTCTTGGTGGGCATTTCTAAGGTATGTATATTAATCTTCAAGGGGCCTGAAACACAGGGAGGTCATTGAGAAAACATGAACAAGCTGGAGGGCTAGAGATGGAGTCAGTATTGTCAGGACTCCTACATAAACACTCTATTTAGTTGCTTCAGTGCAACAAATAAGTATCCCCTGCTCCCACCTTGGACAAGGAATTGTGCTGTGGAGTTGATGACAGAATGATTATCTGCCCTCCAGGAGCTTCTAGTTTATTTAGAAGGAGAGATAAGGCAGATAGAAATTACAAGAAAATAGCTAAGTACTACAGAGGTGTTGTTGCTGACACTGTGGATGGTACCACTTTGTTTCCAGAGTGTTTGTACATGTTACCATGTTTGATACTTTGATAATCCTATGATTTATTTTTTTTTATTTATTTGACAGAGAGAGAGAGAGAGAGAGAGAGAGAGAGAGGAGGTGTGCACAAACGGGGAGCAGCAGGCAGAGGGGGACGAAGAAGCAGGCTCTCTGCTGAGCAGGGAGCCCAATGCTGGGTTCGATCCCAGGACACTGGGATCACGACCTGAGCCAAAGGCAGATGCTTAACTGACGGAGCGACCCAGGTGTCCCAGACAATCCTATAATTTAAATAAATACCTATCACCCCCTTTTCACAGAAGAGAAAATACAAATAGGCAAGTTGTAAGTTAATTCAGCATTGATGCTGTACACAAGGAGATATTTGAGAAACAGGAGCCAGATCATGGGGGACCTTCAATATCATGCTGAAATCTTAGCTTTCATCCTACATGCATGAAGAGTCATTGAAGGATATGCATGTTCATATAAGCAACTTAGGAAATAAGCAAAAAACACTTTTAATCACCAGAAATTCTACCTGTGAGGATAAAATTTCATGTTAATGAGTTTAGGGTTTGTAGTCCACCTCCCAGGCTCATCTCTACGTGCAAAGCCTTCTCTGACCCTGGACTTGACTGGTTCTCAGGAAATAATCATAAGCTAAATAAACTATTACAGGTTAAACCCTTGTCAGTACATTTTTATAAATTAGGGCTCTATTTTGGGAAATTCATTTTATTCCATAAAAATTCCAAAGCTGTTAGAAAATAAAATATAAATGCTATAAAACATTAAGTATATTAATGAAAGAAGTATGTGAGAACTATATTGTAAATGTTTCCTTTGGGGGTGTTCTACATGATTTTTACATCTGAGGCATCATGGCAATCTCTATTCAACTCATTGAAAAAAACAATAAGTAGCCTCTATTTTGTTAGGTCCTATGCCAACAAAGAACCTGTGCCTCCTTCAATAAACCACAGACAACAAAGTGACCTGCTGCCTGATTTGTATGGCCTGCAAGCTAAGGATGGTTTTTACAGTTTTGTTTGTTTTTAAAGATTTTTATTCATTTAGTGAGGAGAGTGCACAAGCTAGGGGAAGGCCAGAGGGAGGAGAGAGAATCCCAAGCAGACTGCACAGAGCGTGGAGCCTGACTTGGGGTTTGATCCCATGACCTTGAGATCCTGACCTGAGCCAAATCCAAGAGTCGAATGCCTGACTGAGCCACCCAGGTGCCCCAGTTTTTATAGTCTGAAATGATTTTTAAAAGCCAAAAAAAATGTTTCATAACACATCAAAGTTATATGAAATTCAAATTCCAGTGTCCATAGAGTTTTATTGGAACACAGCCACTCTGGTTTGTGAGCAGTTACAAAGTTGCAATGGACTGTATAGCCTGCAAGCTGGAAGTACTTTCTGACCCTTGACAGTTTGCTGACCGCAGAACTCATGAAAACAATATGCATTCTTCCCTACTCAGAGGACTTTTAAACTACAACAAAATTTAGAGTTATCTCAAAAAGATCCATTGCTATTAGATGGCAATTAAATGAATGCCTTGAAAATTATTGGGCATGGACAATTTCCATGATGAGTTCCTCATTGTTTCCCTGCCTCTCCATTTTAATAATGTCACCATTACTATGTTGGTGATAGTGGAATTCTAACAATTCTACCACAGCTGCAGGAAACAATTCTGAATTCTGGCTACTATCCCATTGTTGACTGCAGTGATTAGTGCCACAGAAATCAAAATTTGGTCTTAACTGAAAGGGCAGTACTTTAGGAAGGATGTATAGAAGGGAGGCACATGTTCAAATGGAGCTGCTTGCATGTGCACATGTATCTATGAGGCATTTTTAAAAATCTCAATAAAAAACGGGCTCATAGTGGACACACTGTTTTTTGATTAACCTGCTTTTTAAAAGTTTACAACAGAACATTTTCCTACATCGTTAAGTATTCATTACACATATCTACATGTATTCTTTTTAACCATATAGAATTTTATATTGTGACTATACTATAAATCTATCATTGGACATCTTTCTATATTCTTTGCTATTATAAACAATACTATTTATATTATTATTTTTTTCAGCTAAATTCTGAAAGTGAATTGCCATGTTTAAAGAGCATATAGAAGGGGCACCTGGGTGGCTCAGTTGATAAGCATCTGCCTTTGGCTCAGGTCATGATCTGAGGGTCCTGGGGTTCAGCCCTGAATCGGGCTCCCTGCTCACAGGAAGCCTGTTTCTTCCTCTCCCACTCCCCCTGCTTGTGTTCCCTCTCTCTCTCTGTGTTAAATATATAAATAAAAAAATTTAAAAAAAGCATATTCAAGTTATAGGGCTTTTTGCTAGATTATCCTCTTAAAAGACCATACTAATTTATTAAAATCTCACCAGAAGTGTATACATCCGCACCTACCCCTCCCAGTCTTTCAACATGAACTATTTTCATTTTATTAAACCTTCCAGCTAATTCAACAGGCAACAGGTTTCGTTTGCATTTCTTTAATTATTAGTCAAGTTGAAGATCTTTTCATGTGTTTTTGGTCATTCTTAGTCTTTGACTTAATGCCAGGTAGTTCATCCTCTTCATACATTTCCATTTTTTCTATTGGGATAGCTTGCTTTCTCTTACTGATTGTCTTTAAAGAGTACTATTTTATTGGAAATACTGTTTTTCTTCAGTTTGTTAGCCTTCATTCTGTGTTTGTGTTTTTGACATCCACAAATACAGCCACATCTATATTATCTAATTCTCACAAGTGAGTACTATTAGTAATTTAATAGAGGCTTAAAAAGGAGACAGTAAATAGCAGAGGGGAGATTTGAAGCAAGTCCCATTTAATTCCAGAGTCTATACACTCAGTTACTACGCCAGTGGTTACCTAAATGTCCCCGGCGAGCAGCATCACCAAGTGAGAACCACTGCACTACACTAATGCCTTCTTCTAGATTTCCCGTATAAGGGACTGTACTATTTAAAATGAGGTCCAAGTATAAACAGGGAAGTGATTTTTTTTCCTTAAGGAATCGGCAGCCACTAGGAAAAGGCAGAAGCCTGGGTAGTGATGAAGAAGTCCTTGCGCTCTCCCGAGGCACAGGTCCTGAACCGGTGCCGCCATCCGCGGCGGGAGGCTGACGTCCTCGGACTGCATTCAGGAGCTTCCGGGTACCAGAAGCGGCAGTGGCGGGCAAGTGTGGAGAATGACTCCTGGGCAGAGCTCTTCTTGTTGACCTGGGTAACTGGCCAGTTTGACCAAGTGGGGCAGAGGTGTTAGGACAGGGCCCGAAAGGAAAACAATTCGGTTTTTAACACGTGGTTTGCCGGGAGTCTGCATGTCAGTGCCCACGAGGGAGCTGTTTGGACCCTGCAGTGTTTGAGCAGGATCCGGGATAAAGACGTGGCCTTGCGGCGTCACTAGCGTGGATGAGACAGTATGGAGTGGGGAGTGACAGGTGTAGAGAAGAACAAATAGAACAGCGGGAAACTACCGGCAACTTTTCCGGTTTTCCCCCTTCGGAGCGTGACCCGTGAACCGACACTTTCCAGTTCCCAAGAGGCCCAGGAAAGACCAGAACGCGGAGAGAGGCTTTGCGTTCAGGCTGCTAAAGGGCCAGACAGTCGAGAAGGACACCTGGCGCTCCAGTTTCACGTCCCTGAGACTCCGGACACCCGCCAGCCCCCCACAACCCTCCACTGGTCACCCAGACGACCCAGTCCCGCGGCCGGGGCCGGCCTCTGACGTCATTATCACGCGCCCTCCCCGGCCCGCCCCCCAACGGTTCCGACCACACCCCGCGCCTCGGCGCTGCGCTTTTACGTCTTACGGCGCGCCTTCCCCCTCCTCCCCGACAGAGCCTGCTGCTCGGCGCTGCGCTTTTACGTCATCACCGCGCGCCCTCCCGCCTCTGGGTGTTCAAGCTCCGCGGCGCGCAAGCAGAGCTGAAGCTTCACGGGCGGAAACTGCGCGCCCTGTGTCGCCTCTCCGTTCCGTCATGTTCCCGGCCGTCTCCTCTCCGCGGACACCGGGTCCCGGGTCCCGAAGAGGCCCGTTGGGTGGGGTCGGGCCCGGCTCCACGCCCCGGGCGACTAGCAGGAAGGGTCTGTCTCTAGGGTCGGCCGTCAGCTCCCCTGTCCTCTTTTCGCCGGTCGGTCGGCGTAGCTCGCTGAGCTCGCGGTAAGTGATTGTCTCCGGTTCGATTTAGTGACCGATAGGCGTCCGTGCCTCGGCGGGCCTGATGGGATAGTGTTTCCAGAAGCCTCTGGAACCGGGGGCGGCCGGGAGGAATGCCAAAGTTTTGGGGAAATAGATCTTCGCCATCTTTGCGTGTCGTTATTTCAGCCTCGCTTTAATTTATCGAGCCTTCGCTTTGCACGTTTCATGGAATTAGCTTTGTGAAGAAGTGAACAGATTAGGTTTCAGTCGGTGGTTACCTGCCTGCGTACTACCCCTGCGTTCCGGTGTCAGTCTTGAGTCTTTTCATCTGTGAAAAGGAGATAGCCTGCTTCGCTTAAGGCCAAATGAATCAATATGAAATCCCTCGACGATGGTGGGAAGGAGTATCTTCAACCCAGGAAAATCGTATGATGCCTAACATAGTTATTGCCATTAATATCTTCTGATTGATAATTAGGGGAGTTTGAGCCACACAAGTTAACTTTGTGGCTAAATTAATAGGCAAAAGCTTTCCATAGCAATGAGTTAAGGATAGTTTTGTTAGCAAATAAAAAGCGTGGCACATTTTGTTTTTCAGAAATGTTGATTAGGGCCCTCCAAATGATGCACAATTTGGAAAACTCTGAACTAGTCCAACCTTCGTATATCACAGCTAAGGAAGCAGTTATAAGGAGTTTAAGTGAATAGAGCATGCATCTGATTACTGGAGCATAAGAATCACAAGCCGTTTTACTAGATTCTGTCAGTCTTTTTTTTTTTTAATAAAAAATATATTACACAGTACACATGAGCCAGAGTTGTGTTTTTTGTTGTGTTTGGTTTTGTTTTTTACTGTTACACCTCATCTTTCTTCTTTATCAAAGGTCTTCTCTTTATGTGAAACTATGTACGTAAAAGTTAGGATAATGGAAAAACTTTTTAAAAGATTTTATTTATTTATTTGACAGAGAGCATAAGCAGGGGGATTAGCAGGCAGAGGGAGAGAGAGAAAAGCAGGCTTCCTGCTCAGCAGAGAACCCGATGTGGGTTATAGCACAGAATGCTGGGATCATGACCTGAGCCCAAGGCAGATGCTTAACCAATTGAGCCACCCAGGCGCCCTAAGATGACAGAAAATTTTAAGTTATGGTTCAAGGAATGTGGTCTCTTTTCTTTAGAGGAACACCTACACGA
Source organism: Ailurus styani (assembly GCA_002007465.1). Classification (NCBI taxonomy): domain Eukaryota; kingdom Metazoa; phylum Chordata; class Mammalia; order Carnivora; family Ailuridae; genus Ailurus; species Ailurus styani. The sequence goes on along the minus strand of LNAC01000987.1, from coordinate 271,650 downwards.
ATATTGCCACACCACTGTGTAACTGAGTCTATGAACTATGATGTGAAAACATTTGGATCTTCTCTTCCTGTTAAAATAATGGAAGCCTTGACATTGGCTGAAGGTGGGTATTATTTGCCATTTGCCTCTATTAGCAATTCAAAATGCAGCCTGGCTCTGGCTTAGATGGAAATTTGTGCTTTCTCTGATACACCTTCACTTAAATGGGGTAGAAACAGGTGACATTTGGTTTTCACTGTAATTGAAAATTGTAATGAATTTGAGAAGCAGAATGAGTTTATTTTTAGCACACTCACATTGTTTCACTGCATATGCAAAACTCAGTCTGATTTAAAAAGTTAATCGTATGTATGAAGTTTAGCTTAAAAAAACCCAAAACACTACCTCACATTATTGGGTGTGATAATGCAGTAAGGTCAAGTCTTACTACCTCCATTTCTGGATCCTGGGAAGTATCCCAGAGGTGTTATGTACAGATTTGTGTTATCAGGGTGGTGTACCTTTAAAGGATTCTGTTGGCAGAGAATTAGAGTGGCAGTTTAGAGGATGCAGTCACACAAGGGTCAGAAAGGCAACAGTAAGGATGAGGGGTTGGGTGACTGAAAGTGCAAAGCTCAGAGCATCCTCATTGATGTTCCGAAGTCACTTTTATTTATGATTCAATTCTAGATTTTTGTGATTTTTCTGAAACAGTGTTTTTCAAACTTCAGGTAGTAACTGAAATCAGTTTATTGGCTTATGGCCAACATTTAAGAAGAAAATGCAGAAATCAGTGCATTCCATATAATAATGTTAAATAACTTGTTTGTTTTATTTAAATTGTATGTGAATGCATCGTGATATAAAATGTATTTCAGGGGTGCCTGGGTGGCTCAGTGGGTTAAAGCCTCTGCCTTCGGCTCAGGTCATGATCTCAGGGTCCTGGGATCAAGTCCCGCATCAGGCTCTCTGCTCAGCGGAGAGCCTGCTTCCTCCTCTCTCTCTGCCTGCCTCTCTGCCTACTTGTAATCTCGCTCTGTCAAATAAATCTTTAAAAAAAAATGTATTTCATACTGTGAATGACAGTCAAAAAAGGTTAAAGTGTACTCCATTCTAGAAAGGAGTATTTCTCATCAACCTGAACTCGCATATCTTTTTTTTTTTAAGATTTTATTTATTTATTTGACACAGAGAGAGATCAGATCACAAGTAGGCNGCAGGCAGAGAGACAGGGAGAGGAGGAAGCAGGCTCCCTGCTGAGCAGAGAGCCCGATGCGGGCCTCGATCCCAGGACGCTGAGATCATGACCTGAGCCGAAGGCAGAGGCTTTAACCCACTGAGCCACCCAGGCGCCCTGAACTCAGCATATCTTTCCTGTGAGTCTTTGAGAACTCAGGTATAATGGTTTTCAGACAGCTAAACTTTCACTAATCTCTATCATGCACTGTTTTTATTTTTATTTTTTTTATTTTTTATTTTTTTTAAAGATTTTTATTTATTTATTTGACACAGAGAGAGAGATTGCAAGTAGGCAGAGAGGCAGGCAGAGAGACAGGGAGAGGAGGAAGCAGGCTCCCTGCTGAGCAGAGAGCCCGATGCGGGCCTCGATCCCAGGACGCTGAGATCATGACCTGAGCCGAAAGCAGAGGCTTTAACCCACTGAGCCACCCAGGCGCCCTGTTTTTATTTTTTTTTTAAAGATTTTTTATTTTTGTGAAAGCGAGCATGCACTGGAGAGAGCATGTACATGAGCAGGGGAGGGGGAGAGGGAGATGCAGACTTCCTGCTGAGCAGGGTGCCTGATGCAGGACTTGATCCTAGGATCCTGGGATCATGACTTGAGCTGAAGGCAGATTTTGAAGGTGACGGAGCCGCCCGGGTGCCCTGGACTTTTTTGTTTTAAATATATATAATATATATTACATTTTTCTTTACTCTTCTACAAATTTTAGCTTAAATTATATTTAAACCTTTTAACATACTCCTGGTTCATGCCACCAGACTTTTAATAACAAATAATACACAGCCTCAGAGGAGATAGTCCCTAGAAATTAGGATGTTTAAACTGAGGAGTGTGTAAACTGGAAGAACTTTTCTCTATATGGAAACCTACCAAGTGCTGTGTGTTAAGTCAGAGACCTTAAGAGCTTACAAGTAGAGTATTTGGAGCTGCTTTATTGCCTTCAGGAAAAGAAAATAATGAGCAGATATCCTAATTCAGCAAAAAGCCTACATTTAGCCTAGACATGATTTAGTATTTTAGCTTGTATATTACTGATGTTTTTTATCTTGCCCCTCTACCCTGCTTTTGGCAAAGAGCAGAGCTCAAATTAAATTTCTAGGACTAACACATTTACTGAGATTTACCACCAAAGCTTATGACAGCAATATACTATTTTAGTTTTGTCATTTAATATGGAATGTAACCATACATTTGGGTGTCTGGGTGGCTCAGTCGGTTAAGCAGCTGACTCTTGGTTTTAGCTCAGGTCATGGGATCGAGCCCTGTGTTGGGCTCTGCAGTTAGTGAGGAGTCTACCTGAGATTCTCTTCCTCTCCTTCCTCTGCCCCTCCCTCATGCATGCTCTCTGTCTTTCTTTCTAAAATAAATAAATAACTCTTTAGAAAATATAGAATGTAACCCTTAATGTCTGCATATAATGAAGTGATTTATCATACTTTTAAAGTATTTGAAAATCACATTCTTTCAAAGGAACAATTTTTCCTTGAAATTTTTTATATATTTAATGGGAGAGATTATTATTTGTGTTGCTGTATCAAAATTAAATTACAAATGTTACTGAATATTATAGAAAGATACTGGCTTATAACCAATATTAAAAGATATTAAACCTAAGTCCAAAATATACTTTTTGCCTTCAGATCCATTTCTAAAAGTGATTATCAAAGTTAAATGGATTTCTTATTTTGGATATTAATAACTCCTGAATTACTCAAGAGCATTTTTTGGTGTGAATGCATTTTTTTAATGTGGTGATCACTTTTTTATACAAACACACACACACACACACACACGTATGTAAAGAGTGTAGCCATAAAGAACATCTTGGTATAAGGAATTTTAAGGTTTTTTTTCCTTCTTTTTGTTTTTTTTAAGTTTTTCTTATTCATGCTTTTAAGTTTAATAACATACTTTTTTTTTTTTTAAGTTGATGATCACCTGACTGTTCACATAGATGAAGGAGGATGGGCTTGTCTGGTCTGCAAAGAGAAACTCATTATTTGGAAGATTGCTCTGTCACCTATTACTAAGGTAATTGTTGTTTAGGGAGCTAAAAGGAGATAAGAGGAAAGGATTACCAATTGGCTCTTAATATTTACTCTAAAACTTTAGAGTTGCTAGAGGACATTAATCTGAATCTACTCAGACCTTGTGGATTTGCATTTTTGTTATGATATGGAATACTGAGCATGCAAATACATTTTTGTGTTGGGAAAATTTCTCCCATTTAATTTTAAACTAGATCCATGTTATTTACATTTAATAACAGACTTTAAAATTTTTAATCAATGTTATAAATGTCATTTCAGTCTACCTAATGAAGTTTAAGACTAAATGCCATCCACATAAGCCAATGAACTGAGTTTATTTCTAAGATAGAATTCTGTTCCACTAAATGCACCGAATGATACTTAGTAGGGAAAAACTGAGGGGTGGCTGTGTGACTCAGTCAGTTAGGCAGCTGACTCTTGATTTTGGCTCAAGTCATGATTTCAGGGTCCTGGGATCAAGCCCCGCATCCACCTCTGTGCTCAGCGGGGAGTTGCTTCAGGATTCTCCTCCCTCTGCGGCCCCCCCCCCACAATAAATAAATAAATAATTTTTTAAAAAAATAGGGAAAAAATGATACCAATTTTAGTAATTACTAGTGTAACTTTCAGTTGTCAAGTTTCTCACATATGGTTATCATTTGTGTTTCTAAGAACTTATCCTCAGCAACTTATTTTCCTTTGTGTTCCAGATCAGACATCCTCTCTTGCACCAATTACTGGTTACTGTTGTTACTGGGCCATTGTTCTGTTGGAACTGGGTACTCGTGCTTACCTAAACTCTTGACATCTGTGGCCACTATATTGCTTCTCCCTAGAAAATAGAATTTGTAGTTAAGAGCATAGGCGAGGGAGATGTCCTGGGGGCCGTGATGAGTCAGCAGAAGGAGCCTGGTATCTGGCTGAGGCTAAGAAGTATTTTCTGGACAGCTTGGTATAATTAATTATTCTGTGGTCATGCTGATTTTAGATGTCAAATAAACAAGTCAAGACTAGCCTGGGAAAATTCCATGCATACATCTCTTAACCAGTAGACTTTTTTTAGTTCAGAAAGATATTGGGCTTGTTGATATTCAGGGTCTGGTCTATCTCTTAAGTTTTCCTGATTCTGTATCTCTTAAGATACTATGTTTTGAATTACTGAAAGCCCTGATGAAAAAGTTGTGAGAAGAAAGAATATTTGTAGACTGATATTTCCAGCAGTGAATCAGAATCTGAAATATGCAGGGAAAGAAATAGTGAAGTCACGTGCATATTCAAAAACCTTGGATTTGGTGTGAAAGATTTTTGGTTTGGGTTTCTTCTTCAGTTATCTGTTTGCAAAGAACTTCAGCTGCCGCCTAGTGACTTCCACTGGAGTGCTGACTTGGTAGCTCTCTCTTATTCTGATACTGCAGGTGAAGCACATTCTACTCAGGTAGGTGACTTAAATGCTTATTGAAATACATATTTTTTTTAAATAGGGAGTTCTAATATTAGAGGAATCATCCAACCTGATTTGGAGACATAACTGTAAAGCCACAGAAATCAAGACACTAGTATTGGCAGGTGGACACATGGAGAATGCAGATACAGAGGTGGCTCTTTATCTGTGACAGAGCTGCAACAGCAATTCAGTGGAGTAGGAATAGTCTTCAGTAAATGGTGTTGGGACCATTGATCATCCTTATGCAAAAAAAAAATCAAGAAAGAATTTTCTCCTAAACTTCCTTCCTTATACAAAGATTAACTCAAAAGAGTTCATAGATTTAGACTTAAAATTATTAATTTTTGGAAGAAAACAGGAGAAAATCATGACCTGGAGTTAGACAGAGTTCTTGGAAATCACCAAAAGAATGATTCATAAAAGTAAAAAATAGATAGATTGGACTTCATAAAATTAAAAACTTGGCCCTGTCAGAGACGGTGACAAGAAAAAGAGACAAGCTACAGACTGGGAGAGAATATTCATAAGTCCTATATCCAACAAAGAACTTGTATCTAGAATCTAAAATGAACTCTCTCAAAGCTTAATAAGAAAACAGCCCAATTTAAAAATGGCAAAGGATGGAACAGATACTTTACCAAAGAAGATATAAGGGTGTCACAGAGATGTTCACATCATTAGCCATTAGGGAAATGCAAATTGAAACAATAGTGAGTTATCACAATACACATATTACAATGGCTAAAATACAAAATACTGACCCTACCAAGTGCTGGCAAGATCTGGAGCAACTGGAACTCATACATCCCTGATGGGAATGCAGAATGAACAGCTACTTGATTTTCACTTTTCCAACAATTCCATTCCTGGCTATTTACCTCATAGAAATTAAAACTTAAGTTTGCACAAAAAACAGTATATGAATGTCATAACAGCTTTATTTGTGATAGCCAAAGGTGGAAACAACCCAAATGTCCTTTAACAAGTGAATGAATAAACAAATGGGTTTCATCCCACTCATCCCACCCCTACTCAACAGTAAAAAGGAATGAATTCTTGATACAGTAATAACCCAGATGCATTTCAAAGATATGCTTAAGTAAGATAAGCCGTGCTTTAAAGGTTACAATCTATATAATTTCATTTGCTCAACATTCTCAGAAAGATGAAACTATAATGATGGAAACTGGTTGCCAGGGTTAAGATGGGGGAAACGTGTGATTATAAAGGGATAGTTAGCACGAGGAAGTTTGGAATATTTACAGGACTGTGCTGTGTCCCTATATTGGTAGTAGTTACATAGGTCTGTACAAGTATTAAAATTAATAGAACTGCACAACAGAAGGAAAAGAAAGTAAATTTTATAGTCTGATGATTTTTAAAATATAAAAAGGGGTTTATCCCCCCTAATTTCTGTTAATCAAATAATAAATTTCCCCAGTTTCTTTTTATCAGTGTCACTAGACACACCAGACACCAGATACACCTTTTTACTGTGATTGCTGAGTGTTACGATCTTGTTTCAAGGCTGTTGCTGTCATGGTTGCCACCAGAGAAGGATCCATCCGCTACTGGCCAAGCCTTGCTGGTGAAGATATCTACACAGAGAGCTTTGTAGATTTGGGAGGTGATAAGACTTACAGTTTCCTAACAGCAGTGCAGGTATATGATGGGTTTTCTTTCATATTTATTGGAAAGCTGTGATTTGTCTTAGAGTGAGGTATGAATGACTAGAAATTGTTTTGGATAGACCATACAGGCCAGAGAGGGATCAAAAAGAGGCAAGAGAAGAATGTAAGGGTCTAGGAGTTGAACAGTTGGACAAAGGAAAGCCCTTCTCCTAGGACTCTGAAATATCAGTATTGGATCATAGCCCGTGGTATTCATTTCTTTCAGAAATATTTCCTGATGGTGACTTAGAAACCCTCAGACATTATGAAGAATGGCTTGCTAATGTATACTCTGCAAGTTTACCAAAGAATAAAATGTGATACTTAATTTGGTGAACCTGTTGTGTGAACCTGTAGTTTAAAAATCAGAATTAAGAAAACATGTAATTAAAAAAATAACCAAAGTTTATGTAAAATCAATAACATCATGTATTAGTAACATGTTCTAGTATTCGTAAGTAAATCATTTTAGTAAAATGTCACTTTCTTTTTTATTCTTTTAGATTTGTTTTAAGGTACAGATGATAGATGATTTGTTTCTGTATCAAAGCATTTTGTGTTAATGCTCTTTATCTTAGTTATAGATGCGTAACTTATTTCACAATATTTGTTCATAGGGAGGAAGTTTTATTTTGTCCTCATCGGGAAGCCAGCTGGTTCGGCTGATACCTGATAGTTTAGGAAAGATTCATCAACACATTCTGCCTCAAGGACAAGGCATGCTTTCAGGAATTGGTCGGAAGGTTTCTTCTCTTTTGGGAATTTTATCTCCCAGTAGCGATCTCATCGTAAGTTGATAAAATGATTTTGTTTTACATGCTTGTTTCTTTGTGGAATCAATAAGTTGGAAGTTTCCTATGGAGTTGGTATTGCCTCCGTGTGAACACTAGTGTATATGAAATAAAACCTTGATCTTTTCAGTGAAGCATTTTTATTGTGATAAATTGAGTTCAACTAACCCTCTCACAAACTCTATACCTTTAGTATTCTTTAATCATACAGATTCTCGTATGTGTACATTCTTTGGATTAAAACTTACATAAAAGTACAAATGTGTTTAAGGACCAGCTTTGCTTTTTGACTTAACTGAAAGTGTTCTCCACTCCCATGACTCCAGCTGTTTGTGTGGTTGGCTCAGATCCAGATCTCTTGGCCAGGCTTCTGCCTCAGGCCCTGGAATAGTGAAGGGAGGCAGATGGCAGCGAACCTGGAGCATCTCCTCTCTGCTAGGGGCTCTGTATTTGTTATCTCGAGCAATTACTATGATGACCTGTAACGCAGAGTGCTTTCTCCCCAGTTTGCAGATGAGCAAACAGCCTCAGTGACATTTATGTAAACTGCCTGAGGTTGCACAACTACCCGTGGCAGATACGTGTCCAGGCCTCTTTGAATTGAAAGCACATTTTCTCCTCACTGTGCTGTTTCCTTCTAATTGCAGGTTGCTCTCATCATCTGCTTTCTTGTTGGTTTTCGAACCTAAAACCTAACATGTCTGGAAACAAGTTGCTCATATTCCCTCTTCCCTCACATTTTCTACACCAAAAGTGTATATAAAACTCGTTTCTCTTTTGGCCTGTTTATTTCTGTTCACGACCTTGTCACTTTTTTCAGTGACCTGGGTATAAACTCTTCATATTGTGTGTGTGTGTGTGTGTGTGTGTGTGTGCGTACGTACGTACGTACGTGCCTCACCTTCTATAGCAGATTCCTTACTTACCAGATACTATAGATTTGACTTCTATCATGTCTCATTTTCATTCCTATCTTTTGCTTCCATTGTTAGGCCCTAATCTGCACTTTTGGTAAATTTCCCCTAAGCTCTTGGTGGCAGTTCAGTTTACTCTCTGTTGGCTCTCTTATCCCATTAGTGGCCAGAATCATGGTGACGGGAGAAATGGAGAAAATCAGGACTTTAACTCGAAACAATTGTGTGCCCAACTAAAAACATAACTGTACTTCATAACCAAGTATATACTTGGAAAGGCAAAATAATCTATCTATATATAACTTGCCACATTCTTTTTCCTATAACACAGCTCTTGAGTTCAAAAGCCATTGATAATATCTGTTTACTAGGTTTACAAACTCACATTCAGGACTCTGCTGTGTGTCCCTAATTTTTCATTTGAGCATTATTTTCTCCTCCTTTTCTAGTTATAGTCTACATTCCAACGTAACAGGACTACTTGTTGTTCTCTGAAAGACCTTATAACTTTCCCCACTACTGGACTCTTTGTGGGCTGTCTGCTTTTATATTCTTGAAATCTTACCTTGCTTTCAAGGTCCATTTTAGGATCACTCCTTTCCTTGAATACTAAATTAAGAATTTTGCTAGGATTACTAATGGAATACTTATATGTAAAATTTGCATTTCAGAAAAGTAGTTCATTCACATTAGAACTTAAAAATCTATAAATGTAACTTTTTTCTTTGCTCCATACAGCTTTCAAGTGTCCTTTGGGATAGAGAGAGAGCAAGCTTTTATAGCCTGACAAGTTCAAACATCAGTAAATGGGAATTGGATGATTCTTCAGAAAAACAAGCACATAGCTGGGATATAAATAGAGCCCTGAAGGAAAACATTACTGATGCTATTTGGGTAAGAAAAAATAATATTTACATTTGTAATTCACGTTTTTGATTACATGAAAATTCTAGGTTAATTGTTTTATTTATTAGAAAACATTTCAATGCAGTGTAGCTTTTAGTCATCAGATAAGCAGAAATAGAAATTTCAGTTCCTAGAAATACTGGAGTTCACTGATTTACTTAGTAGTTTTTAAAATGCATGTTATTTATTCAATAACTATTTGAACTGTTCAGTAGGTGCTGGAAATACAAAGGTGAAAAGCAGTGATCCTTACACTCATGGAGCTTATGTTTATTGATATTTTCATATAGGGATCTGAAAGTAACTACGAAGCTATTAAAGAAGGGGTGAACATTCGTTATTTGGATTTGAAGCAAAACTGGTAAGCAGTTAGTTTGTCATCAAGAATATAGGTAGTTGTTTGGGAAAATAATGTTTATTGTAAAATGATGATCAGTCTTGCTGTCTGTTCTTCTAACGGTATTCTCATCATACTTTTATACCTTACTAAAAGGTTTTGTGTGCTTTTCTAGAGATGCTGGTTCATTTGAGAAATATAGGCAGTTCTCAGTCTTCAGCTGCATATTCTTATGTTAGTTCTCTCCTGTAGTTCAAGACTCATCTTTCCTGCCCTTATGGGTGGAGCTTCTCTTTTTCCACACTGAGAGACGCCCTCCCTGCTGCTGTGGGTACTCCATGCTGTCATCCTTCTCTTCTCAGTGAAGTACCAGGCATACTTCTCCAGCTCTTTTGCTTTAGTAAGCTTATGTTTGTGGGGATATTGAAGAAAGGAAAGTGGGGTAAGGTTTTGTCCTAGCAGTACAAGTGAGAACTCACTCAGGGTTTATATTTACAGTGAATTTCTTCTTAGAGACAATGCTCTAAGTGGCGCTTAAGAACCTACGTTAGTCTGATAAATCCTACGTTAGTTATCTTGTGTTATTATTTAGTTTTAATACCAAAGGTCATATGGAGCTTAAAAACCATTTGTAACATGGCTTCCATGAAAAAGTTCATAACAAGTACAAAAAGTGACTTGTAATTCTTTAAAACACAACTTATCAGAAGTTAAGAGTGGTTTTTTTTAATGTGTTTTAGAGTATTTTAGTTTATTTGGCAGAACAAATTCTACTTGTTTTTTGGAAGGATATTGCAGTTCTGCTGTATAATTTTTCTTTGGCTCTTTAGAATGTCAGTAAGATCCTTTATAGTTTCTGAAAACCTTACATAAACTATCAAAGAGGTAAAAAATAATAGTATGTATTTAATTTCCGTAAGTGGTTTAATTAAATATAGTTTATGTGTTTTCATGTATCTTTACCAGACTTTCAGAAATTTAGAACTGCTGCTAAGACACAGCCCACGTGGACATATGATGCAGACATTTTTTCACATGGTTTTTAGAACAGAGATGTGGACTGAAAACAGAAAAGAAACATGCTTGAAGAATTTCTGGACTGGGTCAGATCCCAGGCTCCTCTCCCCCATTGTTGTCATGCTAGCAAGATGCTTGTGGGGCTTGTGAGACGCAGCTCTTGTTCTCCTTCTGGACCATCTAGTGATCCATACATTGTCTGTATCTGCGTACGTTTCTTCTGTTTAAGAATAGTGTTTGTCCGCCTGATGCCCACTGATGTTCCTTGATCTTTTGCTTGTTTTGGCTGGGTTTGGAACCTAGCCATATATTTTCAGGGAACAGGTTTGTAAGTTCTTTTACTAGATTACTACTGACACAGAGCTCAGAGAGCCTCATTTTAGATGTGAAATTGGATTTTTTTAAGTCTTACGTGTATTCTATATACTCATGTAAAAATTTAACAATAACTTTTTTGATTTTAAGTTTTTAACAATAAGTAAAAAAATTATTTTTACTGGTTTGCAAAATTTAGATTACCTATCATCTCTGCTACCTAAAATTGTTTCATGTTTTTTTCGAATGTGAAGATGTTTTTATATAGATGTCAAATAAAACTGGTCTAGCGCCACTCTCTAAGGAATTCTGTTTGTTAGACATGTCTCCATGACTTGGTGGCACCCCTTATCATCCAATGTACAGTCTTTAGAGTAACTTGAATATACAGCCTTATCATAAGTATAACCATCTCTACCTCCCTCCTTGGTACGTTCCAGATTACATTCTTTGGGACCTCACTTGGTGTCTTTTTTTGTTGGTCTTTTTGGCTGTACTTTTCATCTCTGTAACCTGTTAATTTTATAACTGGAAGTTTGTACCTGTTAATCCCCTTTATCTGTTTTGCCCATCCCCTCAGCCATCTCCCTTCTGGCAACTAAGAGTCTTCTTTTGTTTTTCTGATTGTTCATTTGTTTTTAAGATTCCACATGTAAGGAAAGTCATATAGTATTTGTCTTTTTGTGTCTGACTTATTTCACTTAGCATAATACTCTCTAGTTCCATCTATTTTGTCACAGATGGCAAGATCTTATTCTTTTTTATGGCTGAGTAATATTCCATTTTTTGTGTGTGTATCATGTCTTCTTTATCCATTCATTCGTTTATGAGTGCTCAGGTTGCTTCCATGTCTCAGCTGTTATAAATAATGCTGCAATAAACATAAGGGTGCATATATATTTTCAAATTAGTGTTTTTGTTTTCTTTGGATAAATACCCAGTAATGGAATTATTTGAACATAGGTACTTCAATTTTTAATTTTTCGAGAAACCTTCATACTATTCTCCACAGTGGCATCACCAGTTTGCATTCTCACCAACAGAATGTGAGGGCTCCTTTTTTTTTTTTTTTTTAAAGATTTTATTTATTTATTTGATACACAGAGAGAGATCACAAGTAGGTGGAGAGGCAGGCAGAGAGACAGGGAGAGGAGGAAGCAGGCTCCCTGCCGAGCAGAGAGCCCGATGCGGGCCTCGATCCCAGGACGCTGAGATCATGACCTGAGCCGAAAGCAGAGGCTTTAACCCACTGAGCCACCCAGGCGCCCTGTGAGGGCTCCTTTTTTCTCCACATCCTCACCAACACTTGTTAACTCTTGTCCTTTTTATTTTAGCCATTCTGATAGGTGTGAGGTGATATTTCATTGTGGTTTTGATTTGCATTTCCCTCACGATTACTGATGTTGAGCATCTTTTCATGTGTTTGTTTGCCATCTGTATGTCTTTTTTTTTTTTTAAGATTTTATTTATTTATTTCACAGAGGGAGAGAGATCACAAGGAGACAGAGAGGCAGGCAGAGAGAGAGAGGGGGAAGCAGGCTCCCCGCTGAGCAGGGAGCCCGATGTGGGCCTCGATCCCAGGACCCTGAGATCATGACCTGAGCCGAAAGCAGAGGCTTTAACCCACTGAGCCACCCAGACGCCCCTGTATGTCTTCTTTAGAAAAGCGTCTATTCAGGGCCTCTGCCTATTTTTAAATTGGGTTGTTTGGGGGATTGGTAGTGTTTTGTAAATTCTTTGCATATTTTAGATATTAACTGCTTATCAGATATATCATTTTTGAAATTCCATTCAGTAGGTTGCCTTTCTGTTTGGTTGATAGTTCCCTTTGCTGTGTAATAGCTTTTTATTTTGGTGTAGCCCCAGGAGTTTGATTTTGCTTTTGTTTCGCTTGCCTGAGGAGACATATCCATAAATATGTTGTTACGGCTGATGTCCAAGAGGTTACTGCCTGTGTTTTCTTTTAGGAGTTTTATTGTTTCAGATCTCACATTTAGGTCTTTAGTCTACTAGTTCCTTTTTATGCGTAACGTTCTTCTATATCTTATATTAGCTCTTTAGGTCACTGCCAGTATATTACAAGTTTGGGCCAGTATTTTTGGAGTCCTTTCAGGAGTCCAAGTAGAAGTGATAAGGGTTCAGGAGCTGGGTGAAGATCACAGTGGAGAAAGAAATGAGAGCCATGTTAGGATTGCTTGATTTGGAGTGATGTCATTTAGTCACTAGCTGGGTTTCATTTTTTTTTTTCCTGTTTCTTGTTTTTAGTTGTCAGTAGAGGGCGCTTGCCTCCCGTTAATATTTCTGAGACTTGAATGAAAGTTGCTAATAATAAATGCTACTGAATATTTTGGAGGGGTTGAGATTAGAGACCATTTAATTCTTTGTTGAGGGCAACAATTTTGATAGACTTAAGAGAAATATATAAGCTTTAAGATAGAAAAAGGTTTGTTTTCATGTTGAAGTTTCTATAACTGATTGTTAAAATTAAGAACAAAATGTTCCTCCAAACCAAAGTAAGCTTTAAAGAACAGATTAGGCCAGGGTTTGGCAGCCTTTTATTTGAAGGGCCCCGGACTGACTATTTTAGGCTTCATGGGCATGTTGTGTTCATTGCAGCTATTCTGCTCTATCAGTGATAGCATGAAAGCATCCATGGACAGTACAGAAATGAGTGGGCATGGCTGCGTTCCAGTAAAGCTTCACTTGTAAAAACTCACTTGGGCACAGTTTGGCCTGAGGGCTATGCTTTGCTGGTCCTGCATTTGATGATTTGTTGATCTTTTTTTTAAGTCAGGTTAATTGAGCTGTATTTTATATATAGCAAAACTCACCTGTTTTAGTGTATAATGAGTTGACAGATGCAGACTCATTTGACTGTAAGACACAATCATGATATGGAATAGTTCCATCAGCCCCAAAACCTCCTTGTGTCCCTTTGTAATCACAGCCTCCTTCACTTTCAATTCCTGGCAACTGTTGATGTGTTTTCAATCCCTGTAGTTTTGCCTTTTTCCGAATGCCCTAGTGGCACACTGTGTAGAATTACCAGGGTTTGGGGTGCCTGGGTGGTTCAGTTGGTTAAATGTCCCGACTCTTGATTTAAGCTCAGGTCATGAACTCAGGGTCATTGGATTGAGCCCTGCATTGAGCTCTGTGCTCAGCTCAGAGTCTGCTTGGGATTCTCTTTCTCCCTCTGCCCTCTCCCCACTTGCACTCTCTTCTCTCAAATAAAGTCTTTAAAAAAAGTTACCAGGGGCCCCTGGGTGACTCAGTCGGTTAAGCGTCTACCTTTGGCTCAGATCATGATCCCAGGGTCCTGGGATGGAGTCCCACATCAGGCTCCCTGCTCAGCGCAGAGCCTGCTTCTCCCTCTCCCTCTGCTGCTCCCCCTGCTTGTGCTCTCTCTTTCTCTCTCTGTCAAATAAATAAATAAAATCTTAAAAAAAAATGCACAAGTATTTATCTATTCAGCAGTTGAAGGATATTGGGCTTCCAATTTTAGGTAATTATGAATAAAGCCACTGTAACTATTTGCACACAGGTTTTTGTGTGAACATAAGTTTTTGTTTTTCTTGGCTAATTACCTCGGAGTGGGATTGTTAAGTCATATGGTTAGTATGTGTTTAACTATATAAGAAACTGACAAACTGACTTCCAAGAGACTGCAGATCTTTCTTTTTCATCGATTAGTGATGGGCTCCTGATTTTGGCAGCCGCATGGCACCCAGCAGACAATCCATGTCTCATCTATTACTCTCTGATAACAGTAGAAGATAATGGCCACCAAATGTCTGATGCAGTAACTGTAGAAGTCACTCAGTATAATCCACCTTTTCAGGTAAGATTTCTATCTGTAAATTAAATTACAAATGATAACATACTGAGTTGTTTGTCTAGCTGTTGTAGGGTCACATTCTTTTGAGAGATTCACTTTGGAGGGCTTGGAAATATTTTTAAATAGCTAGTTTTTAGGCATTGTGTTTTGTTTGCCATCTTAGACTCATTCCTTTGCACAACCTTAGCTAAAGAGAAATGAGAGTGGAAGCAGCTGACAGCAAGCAGTTGTTTAATGTTGTAAATATTGTTGAATAATAATGATGTTCATAAGGAAAAGCATTAAATGTAAATTCATTTTGTTTAGTCTTATACAGTATAGTATCTGATTTTGTTAAATCCTTATTTTAATATGATCGTAACTAAATACTGTAAGGAAATTGTTTAATTTGTCCTTTCATTTCAAACAAACTCTATAGTTCTGATTATGCAAGAAAAACATGCTTAGTGTTAAGATTTTTCAGGCATTGCAAAAGAGGTGTAAAGAAAACTTTCAAAATAAAAACATGGAATACCACTTTTTAATGTTTTGTTTATAAAACAAATTCTTTAATAATAAACAGTATATATTTTTAACATTTGCTGATTTCATTTAATTAGGTCATATTTCTGCTTCTAATTTTATGTATAAACAAATTAATTCAATTTTCTTGTGCTTGATATCTTCATAGTGAAGTAAGAACCAAAATGTTCACCAGGGACCACTTACAAAGTTTTTGCCAATTTTAAATTAGTAATAAAATAAATCAATCTTTTTACTTTTTTTCTCATGTTTGTTATAGGCTTTTAGTTAAAATCTTAACCACCATGGAATTTTCAAAATTTGCTGATTATTTACAGCTCAACAAATGATTTCTCTCTAATTGATGTTTATAAACTTACCCTGTCATATTTTATCATTTTTATGAGATAGTGTATAAAAATTTAAATTACAAAATTATACAGACAATTTTTTTGTTTAATTATCATTAAATTTAATCTGACGTTTAATTTTCAGTCTGAAGACTTGATTATGTGTCGGTTGATGGTCCCAAACTTTTCAAATCAGACTGCCTATCTGTATACTGAAAGTGCTGTCTATGTGTGCGCCACAGGAACTGGGAAATTTTCTCTGCCTCGGGAGAAAATTGTCTTTAACATGCAAGGTACAGTATCAGTTTTAGAAAGAATGATTAATGACTTGTTAGTCATTCTTAGCAGTTTTTATTCTCTTTCCATAAGTGTTACTTTAAGCATGATACCTCCATATATGTGATACTGAGACATTCAGTACCACAGCAATAGTAGCTGAAGTCATAACCCTCCTGAAAAACCAGCAGGTATAAGGCCAGGAAACTAAGAATTGACAGTAAGAGAAGTAATTGCTTATTTCTAGTTAGACTAATTTATTCTGAGTTGATGTTCTTAAATAAGTTTGTCCAGACTCCTGGCTAAGAAAAATCCGAGGTGCCGGACTCATGCAAGGGGGCTGGAATGGCAGCAGAGGGTGGGGGGAGCCAGCCAGGAGTGAAAAAAAAAAAGCCAAGCAGGCAGTCTAATCAGGATAAAGAGATCAAGCAGAGGGCAAAATCCAAGTGAAGCAACAGGATGGAACCTAGATTTTCTAGTTTCAGCACAAGAGCCTTGACTTTGGGTAGGGAGAATGTTAATAAGGAATTGAGCAAACTGAGACTTTTTCCCCTTCTCCATTGACCTACTTAATAAATATAGAAAGAGGGCAAGAGGACTCCATTGGATTGAAAAAGCTGTCATTCTGAGTTTTGCAGAATAAATAATTTTCTTTTTTGGCTTATCGTACTCACTGCTATCTGGCAAGGCTAGTTTTTATTGGCCCCAAACTGAAGGACACAGAGCCTGGTATTTCAAATAGCAACAGGTTCCTGACATTTGATCTGGAATTAAAAAGATGAGTTCAAAGTAGGAGAAATATTGTAAAGGAAAAAAAAAAGTTCTTGTATATCAAGATGATTTTCTGCTTAGAGCGGTAGATTTTAGAAAGCATTTTTTTGTTATGTGTGTCTGTGTATTTTTCTTTCTTTTAGGAGATAGTATTTTAGGAGCTGGTTCCTGCGGTGGTTTTCCTATCCTTTTTTCTAGAAACAGTGGGTTGGTGTCTATTACTTCAAGGGAAGGTGTGTCCATATTAGCAGAAGACCTTGAAGATTCCCTAGCATCTTCAATTGCTGGACCCAGCAATGAGGTAATGTGGTTCCATAAGATTTTAAGATTTTTATCAGGGTATTTCCCACAAATGTTTTATTTTAACAGTTTTAAAAGAGTTGTGATGAAAACATAATTCTTTTACCTCCCTCATCTCCTCTGTCCTCCTTTCCAGAAGCAGCTCCTTTTCAGTCTTTTAGCTGTTTCTGGTATTTTTCTCTATATATCTAAGTAATATATGTTGCCATCTCTTAATTCACCAGTGTTAGACATCTATTGATTTCCTATTACAGAAGGTAAGGATTTAGGGTAACTTACTTCGGTTTCCTTAGCCTTAGGAGACATATCTAGAAAAATGTTGCTGCAGCCAGTGTAAGAGAAACTACTGCCTTTGCTCTCTTCTAGGATTTTTATGGTTTCAGGTCTCACATTTAGGTCCTTGATCACATTTTGAGTTTATTTTTGTGCATAGTGTAGGAAAGTGGCCCAGGTTCATTTTGCATGTAGCCATCCAGTTTTCCCAACACTGTTAAAGAGATGGTGTTTTTTCCACTGCATATTCTTGCCTCCTTTGTTAAAGATTAATTGATCGTATAATTGTGGATTTATTTCTGGGCTCTCTAATCTATTCCATTGATCTGTGTGTTTTCATGCCAGTACCATACTGTTTGGATTACTACAGGTTTGTAGTATAACTTAGTATATTTGGGATTGTGATACCTCCTCCAGTTTTTTATTTTTTAGGATTCTTTTGGTTATATATACCTCTTTTTTTTTTTAAGATTTTATTTGACACAGAGAGAGAGAGATCACAAGTAGGCAGAGAGGCAGGCAGAGAGAGAGAGGAGGAAGCAGGCTCCGTGCTCAGCAGGACATGGGGCTTGATCCCAGAATCCTGAGATCATGACCTGAGCCGAAGGCTGAGGCTTTAATCCACTGAGCCACCCAGGCGCCCCTATATATACCTTTTTGATAAGACTTTAGTCAATCATTTAGTCCATTTTATCTTGTTTCGGTAAATGTCTTAAGTAAACTGCTGGTATAAAGAACATGGTATACAGCTTATGTGTCTGTGTTGTTGCTGTCATAGGCGGGTCTGGTTTTTAGTCCAACAATTCCAAATATTCTGATACCTTCACCTCTAAATTATAACTTTTTGTTTGACAGAGTATGGTTTTTGAGGCTTCTACAAAGAATGAAATCATAGCCCAGGAGGATAAAACCAAACTGTTAAAAGCTGCTTTTCTGCAATATTGCAGGTATGGAAAGTTTTTAAAATTATGGCTTATTTAATTTAAGTCTGGGGACACATTTTACTGATGTATGCTACTTATTTGTTGACTGGTGGAAGCAAGGTGGAGGAATGATGCCACCAAGGAGAAAGTGTTTTTCTGAGCTTCAGTGCTTTAACAAACTTACTCTGAACTTGGTAGCCACAAGAGGCTTCCAGTTAGTCTAGAAAAAACACGGTGTAACATATCCTGTCCACTTAATGGATAACAATGTGGTATTAAAAATGGTGATCATGAAAGACATCTAGCAAGCATGTTTTGTGTATACCGTGAAGACAGATAAATTGCATAGAATGGTTTATTGATATTATAAAGAAATTAGACTTGGCCTATTCATTGGGTTTTGTTGCATACGAAATCACCAAAGAACGTAGTGGTTTGTTTAATATAGCTCATGATTCTGCAGTCTGGCTGTTTGGGGTTGGGCATAGGTGGCCATTTTATGGTTCCCATCTGGATTCACTGTTCATGATCAGCTGCTAGCCATCCCGGCTAGACGTGCTCACATATTGGGGGCTTTGTTTGGTCAACTCTGTGATCATGTGCCCTCTCATCATCTAGCAGATTACCCTAGCCTTGTTTATATATCTCAGGATTCTAGGCGTGGCAAGAGAGTAAGCCTCAGTATACGAGTGCTTTTCAAATCTCTGCTTGGGTCATATTTGCCAATATCCCATTGGCCATAGCAAATTACAGGGGCGATTCCCCCCTCCCCCTCCATGGAGGGGTGCTGATAGGGAGTGTGCATATGGGAGGGGAATGATACTCAGTTTGCCACACTTGATGACGTACTACTTCTGATTTAAGGCAAATTCAGTCATTTTGTTTATCCTAGATATGTATTTTGCATATCATGTACCTTCCTTAAAAGGTGTAGTAAATTCACATTTGAATGAACATTAAGGAAAATTAAAATCTAGCCTTTGTTCTGCCACTAAGTAGCTGTGTGAAACTTTGGACAGATTGCTTAACATTTCTGGAATTTTGTTTCTTCCTTTGTGAAGCATTGAGTGGGATGGCCATTAGACATCTAAAGGATCGTTAGTTTGTCTGGCAGATCTTTGTTTTGAAGTTATAGTCAGAGTTTACTACCTCCATACTCCCCACTTCTCAGCTTGTCATCCCATGGTCATCACTTGATGCATAGGAGTTTACTCCCACGGAAGGAATAGCAAGTAAAGTTTTACCGTTCTGTGCCATCAGGGCGCCTAGGTAGCTCGGTCGGTTAAGTATCTGCCTTTGGTTCAGGTCATGATCCCATGGTCATGCAGTCAAGCCCCACATCAGACTCCCTGCTCACTGGGGAGTCTGTTTCTCTCTCTCCCTCTGTTCCTCCCCCTGCTTGTGCATGCGTCGTGTGCTCTGTCTTTCAAATAAATAAATAAAATCTTAAAAAAACCACACATACAATTCTGTGCCATCGAAATGATCTGCTGAGCTTAGTTTCTCTTCCAGGAGAAGGGCACCATTAGACAAGTTTTTTTATTCTGTTTTTAAAATGTATCCTTTTAATTTTGCTCTACTGCATGGTGTTCAGCCCTACTGCCAAGATTTGGACTAAAATACTATCACAGTGTCTTGCACGAGTTTGTCTTTTAACAATTTTGACAGACCTATGGCATCTCAAAATTTTTTTTTTAAAAGATTTTATTTATTTATTTGACACAGAGAGAGAGATCAGATCACAAGTAGGCAGACAGGCAGAGAGAGAGGAGGAAGCAGGCTTCCTGCCGAGCAAGGAGCCCGACGCGGGCCTCGATCCCAGGACGCTGAGATCATGACCTGAGCCGAAGGCAGAGGCTTTAACCCACTGAGCCACCCAGGCGCCCGGCATCTCAAAATTTAAAAGATAATGGAGCAAGTCACCATAGTCCTTGTATTAGTTTCCTGTGGCTGCTGTAACAAATCATTACAAACTGGGTGACTTCATAGAAATTTATTCTGTCACAGTTCTGAAGTCTAGAAATCCAAAATCAAGTTAGCAGGGCCGTGCCCCCTTGGAAGGCTCTAGGGAAGAATCTTTGCTTGCTTTTTTCCTAGCTTCTGATGGTTGCTGGCCATCATCAGCATTCCTTAGTTTGCGCATGGATCACTCCAGTTGTTTCCATTACCACATGGCCTTCTTCTCTGTGTATCTGCCTTTGCATGTTCTTCTAATAATGACACTAGTCACTGGACTTAGAGCCCACTTTAATTAAGTATAACTTCATCATAACTGATTATATATGCAAAAACCTTATTTCCAAATAAGGTCCCATTCTGAGGTTCAGGGTGAATGAGGATTTGGAGGGATGCTATTCAACCCTGTGTAGTCAATTTCAAATGTTCTATAGGGGAAGAATATTAAGCTTGAAAAGGAATCCCCTGACCCGAAGTCCTAAGAGTATAGTAACCTTAGGAATAGGGTTATGGGTCTTTTGCACAGCTATGCCTTCAACTTTACCCTGTGAGGCTAACAAGAAATCATTTCTGGGGTGGTGTGAACCTATTAATAGTCTTAAGGAATTAGACTCTTTGTGTGTGTGTGTGTGTGTGTGTGTGTGCAATTAGACTCTTCACAAATGGAATCATACTTTTAAAAGCAAGGTTTTGCTACCTCATCACTGTTGACATTTGAAGCCATACAATTTTTTTACTGTAAGCTCTCCTGTGAATTGTAGAGTGTATAGCAGCTGTAAGCTGGCCTCTTCCCACTTGGTGCCAGTAGCATCCTCCCCCAACTTGTGACACCACAGTTATCTTCAGACATTGCCAAATGCTCCCTGGGGTCTGAAATTAGTAGATTGCACTCAAAAATATTCTGTGTTCAGTTTTTTGCTAAGGTTAATATTGCTATTTTTATGTCATGGTTTCTTTGGAATTAATTTTTATATTATTTTGATTTTCACTTGACTCAGTATAAATTTAAGATCTTTCACTCATGACAGTTTTAAGAAACTTACTCTGTTAATTAAAATAGTTAATTATTGATTATCTTGGCATAGTCAACTTTGTTGACTGTTTCCATAACCTGTAGCATAATAAGATTTCCAGCTTCAGCTTGGCCTTAAACACTTCTAGGCAGTTTTTTATGTTTCTATATTCAGTTCCATCTCTTGTTCTACCAAGAGTCCATTTCAGTGCTTTTCTAACTCTCCTCCATTTTTTCCATTTCTCTGCCTCTTCTCCCATACCTAGCAGAGGATTCAGCCTCCTACTTCACAGAGATGATAGAAGCCATCAGCTAGCAACTCCGTGGACTTAATACCTATAAACTTACCTGCACCTCACCTACTTTTCCTCTTTTGCTCCATATAAAGTAGGAAGGGGTGTTCTTTCTAAGAAGAAACCCTTTTTTTTTAGTTGTTTTAAAGATTTCATTTATACATTTAGAGAGAGAGAGTGTGCGTGTGCAAGCAGAAAGGAGGGATGGCGGGGGGTGGGGGAAGAGAGAGAAAATCTCAAACAGATTTCCAGCTGAGCACAGAGCCTGACTTGGGGCTCAGTCCCACAACCCCAAAATCACGACCTGAGCCGAAATCAAGAGTCCGATGCTTAACAGACCGAGCCACCCAGGTGCCCCTCTTTTTCCTTGTTTTGAATGCCACAGTCTCCTGCTTCTCTTGAGACTATGTTCTTTGTTATTCCTCTTCTGTATCTTTGACCTCCCTTGTGCTGGCTTCTTCTCACCAGTCATTAATCATATTTAATATATCACTTAAAAAAACCAGGGGCAGGGCGCCTGGGTGGCACAGTCGGGTAAGTATCTGACTCTGGAGTTTTGGCTCCGGTCATGACCTCAGGGTTGTGATATGGAGTCCCCTGTTGAGCTCCATCCTCCGTGCTGAATCTGCTTGGGTTTCTCCCTCTTCCTCTGACCCCCCCCCCCGCAATCTCTCTCTCTCTCTCAAATAAATAAATCTTAAAAAAAAAAAAAAAGACCAGTCTTTGACTTTGTGTCCCCCTTTGATCTTTCACCCCTTTTATTTGTTCCTGTTTATAACAAAACTGCCTGAAAGTTGTCTGCCTTTGCTGTTGTCTATCATAATTTTCTCTCTCTACTCCCTGCCTGATTTTTTTTCTCCTTCCTTGACTTCATTTGCCAAATAAACACAGATCTTCTGTGCTCTAGGCCATTATATACAAATGAAGAATGTTCCAGAGCAGTTGTATATTCCACAGGCATCTCAGTTCAAAATACCCATAGCCCTGCTTGTCTTCTCCAAAGCTTATTCTTTCTTTTTTACCCCTTTACCCCTGTTTCTGCCACTGGTAAAAATGTTCTACCATAATCCATTCAGTTTCAGAGCAAAAATATACCAGATCCAAACAGTTGCCAATATTTACCTCATATCTCTTTTCTTCTTAAACCTGTCAACTTGTCTTCATTCTCCTCTGCAGCTACTGCTGATGGAGACTCCCTTCTTCTCTTGTCTGGGTTTCTTTTCTTTTCTTTTTTTTTTTTTTAAAGATTTCATTTATTTATTTGACACACAGAGAGATTACAAGTAGGCAGAGGGAGAGAGAGGAGGAAGCAGGCTCCCCGCTGAGCAGGGAGCCCGATGTGGGGCTCGATCCCAGGACCCTGAGATCATGACCTGAGCCGAAGGCAGAGGCTTTAACCCACTGAGCCACCCAGGTGCCCTCTTGTCTGGGTTTCTGCAATAACTTCTTAACTGGGTTTTTCTCCCTCCTGTCCATATCATAAAATGATCATTTGGGAAAATAGAACAGATCATGACATTTTCTTCTTAGTGCCTAAGAAGTGCCTTCTTGGGCCTTCTAGTGCCTAGAACTCCAAGACACGGTGTATGAGGTTTTATTTACTCTGTCCTTTAATTGGTAGTGTTTCTGAGAGTCTTCCCTGGAAGCTTTCTTCCCTGGGTGATATCTTCCCCATGGCTTCAGCTCTTCACTAAGATACAGACATACTTACTCACAGGTGTGATGTGTGGTCTCTCTGCCACCATGTACCCCTCCCAGAGTCCCCTCAGCCTCGCTGCTCCTCTTCCTTAGCTGTAGTGTAGGCTTCTGCTTATCCACCTCTTCCTCCAGGAGGTTTTCCCTGCCCCTCAGATGGTTTTGGTTTCCCTTCTGTGTGCTCTGTAGCAAGTGCTCTGTTTCTTTCCTATCACAGTGTACATGTAACTACTTGTTTAACTCTCTGGCTTCTTGTGACACTGTGTCCTTTGTGAAGTCTTAGAGTGTTTTTTAATGTCTTGTCATTCTGCCTCCAGTGCCCAGCATGTTTTAAGTACTCAGCATATAATTGTTGAATTGATAAATGCATAATAGTTGTCTCCCTTTTAAATAAATGTTATTGAAAGTAGTTAACTTTGGGGCACCTGGGTGGCTCAGTCAGTTGAGTGTCTGACTCGCTCAGGTCATGATCTCACTGGTGGTGAGATTGACCTCTATGTAGGCCTCCATGCTCAGTGGGGGTCTGCTTGAGATTCACTCCCTCTGCCCTTCCCCCGGCATACTCCTTCTCTCTCTCTCTTTTTCTCTCTCTCAAACAAATAAACCTTTTTTAAAAAAGATAACTTTGAACTAAAATAGGGGACTTTCACAGTTAACTTACTCTTTTTAAAAAGATTTTATTTATTTATTTGGCGGGGGGAGAGTGAACATGAGAGAGAGAGTACTTGAGCGAGCACCAGCAGGAGGAGAGGTAGAGGGAGAGAGAGAAGCAGACTCCCCACTGAGCAGAGAGTTGGATGTGGGGCTCGATCCCAGGACCCCAAGATCATGATCTGAACCGAAGACAGACGCTTCACCAACTGAGCCACTCGGGCGCCCCCATAGTTAACTTTTTCATGGTGAGTTTTGAAAATGGCTTGCCTCCTTTAATACTTTTATTTTCCGATTTTATTTCAGGAAAGATCTAGGTCATGCTCAAATGATGGTTGATGAGCTCTTTTCCTCCCACTCTGATTTGGATTCCGATTGTGAACTAGACAGAGCTGTTACCCAAATCAGTGTGGATCTGGTGGATGACTACCCAGCCTCTGACCCACGATGGGCTGAATCTGTCCCTGAGGGTAAGAACTTCTACTTTTTGTATTATGGAGTGATCTATTTTTGAGAATATTCTGGTTATTTTATTAAAGCATTTCTTGAAGCATATTTTTTTAGTTCTTAAAGCAGTTATTAATTAACTATTTTTTAAAAGGCTATAACTTACCTTATAGTAGATTTTGAAAAGGGCTCAGAACATACCTGCATGATAAAAATTGAAGGAATATTGGAGCAAATCCTCCTTGTTCTATGTGAAGCAGATTAATTAGCTCTACTTAGCTTTCTCACTATTTTATTTCTAAAAGGAAATTAGTAGCATAGATGAGCATTTGGCATAATCATTGTATTTGCCTAACAGAAATTATACATTTCTCTAAGAGCAGCAATGAGCAAATCTCAGTGTATAGAAGTGGGCATATCATGTCTCTGCCCTGTGCTTTCCTTTCTGCCCTGGGTGACTATTCTTAGACTTCCACTACAGCATCACAGCACTTGGCTTTCCCAGGTACCAACAAACTATCTCAAACGTCCATTTGTCTCTCTAATTTCCTACTTAGCAAGTTAGCTAAGCCTCATTAGAGGGTTAGGAAGGAAACATCAGTGCTTGCCTTTTTTCTTTGACTTCATTTTTAGCTGGCAAGCTTAGAATGATTTAAGTGATTAAACTAATAATAACAGGGTTTGTGTTTTGAATAAATATGGTTTGAATTGTGTCAAACTACGAAAATTTTGTCTAAATTTTTTTAACTCTTGGGTAATGTTACAAATAGTTGCCAGTAGTTCCATGAAAAGGTTGGTAGTTTCCTTTGGTATAGATATTTTTTAACTTCTTATTTTAGTAGCAGTAATTATTGTAAAGCCAGTATGTTATGTGTTTAAATTTTGTTATTGTGTTTCAACAGAAGCACCTGGGTTTAGCAATACATCACTGATTATTCTTCACCAGCTAGAAGACAAGATGAAAGCCCATTCTTTCCTTATGGACTTTATTCACCAAGTAAGCATCCTAGTTGCTGTGAACAAGGATGTCCAGGACACCTGGCTTTACTGTGTCTTTTGTTAGCTCTCTCCAGGACAGTGGGATATCCTTTCTTACTCTGAGGTGTTTTGTGGGGTTGGACATGACTAGTGTTTCCCATTTTCTTTGCTGACTTAAAAGTAAGTAAGTCAGTGCTGTTGGAGGATGGGGAGCTATTCAAGTATAAAAGCTGCATGGAAAACAGGCTAAAAAGAAGAAAAACAGTGTATTTCCACAGAAACGTTTCAACTTTCTTTTAACATTCTGTGATAACCTGTGTGCTTTTATGTAAACTTAGGTTTTTATGAATTGCTTTGTATTATTGAAAAGATTGTGAAAAATATTAAGGCGATGACAGATTTTGATATATGGGTTATAATTTTGAAGTGTGATTAGAATCAATTCCTTATTTAAAATTTGTGGGGTTTTTTTTTTATGGAGTATCCCCATTTATATTGAGCCTAAAATTAAAATAAGTTTTTGCAGCTAGACAGAGTTGTTACACAGAACCACCCATCTCTGCCTTGTTGGTCAGTAGTGGCCAAGCATATTATCTATCCAAATGAATACATTTAACCCCACTTTCGCTTATTTTTTCCAAAATCGGTAATGCCTTCATGTTAAAGAGATTCTGATGCTAGAACTCTCTGTGGTGATGGGCATGTTCTGTATCTGTGTTACTCAGTAGCCACTAGTCACAGGCAGCTACTGAGCAGTTAAAATGTGGCTGGTACAACTGAGGAACTATATTTGTTTTTAATTTATTTTAACTAACTTCAGTTTAAATCATCACTTTGGTGGATAGTGGTTACCTTACTGGACAGTGCAATTCTACATGACTCCAGAAGTACCTTGATTGTTCTTAATTCCACATGCTACTTCAGTTGTAATGTATGTTTTGGCTCCTGTCTACTTTTATTGTCTTGGCAAGGGCACTCCAATCATTCAAGTCTCTCTCCTTTTTTTTTTTTTTGAAGTGGTTTAGATAGATTACAGATTAATGGGGGGAAAAACACGTTTTGTTCTGATGTAATTGTTTATTTAGTCAAGTGAATCAGTTAACTATTAATGCCTAACAGACCATCCCAAAATGTGGTAGATTAAAACATTTCTTTCAGGTACCTGGGCAGTTTTTCTGTGGATATCAGCTGGACCACTCCTTGAGCTGCATTTAGGGTAGGCTGAGCTGGAAGCTCCCCAAGTTTCTCTAACCTGACATTGGATATCAGTCTGTCAGCTGGGCCACATGGTTCTTCTGCTCTACTTAGTCTCTATTCCTCCTATAGGCTAAACTGGCTTTCTGTGGTCTCAGGGCAGCCCTCCATGGGGATGAACTTAGAAGCTGTAGTCTTCCTTAGGTCTTACCTTAGTTGTCACAAAATGTTACTTCCCCCAAAGTGACATTGGTCAAAGCAAATCACCAGGCCAGCCCAGATGAAAAGGATTGAGAAATGGATTCTACCTCTTGATGGGAGGAGGGTCAAAGTCATGTTGCGGGAGAGTGTGCATACTGGGATGGAAGGAGTTCATGTCTTAGTATGCCACACCAAGGGGACACTAATTTGTCAGAGGGTGAGAGAGCCATGGAGTAGGAGTGGTTGCTGTATCTCTTG
Source organism: Ailurus styani (assembly GCA_002007465.1). Classification (NCBI taxonomy): domain Eukaryota; kingdom Metazoa; phylum Chordata; class Mammalia; order Carnivora; family Ailuridae; genus Ailurus; species Ailurus styani. Next base: position 245,090 of record LNAC01000987.1, on the reverse strand, counting down.
GCACAGCCTCCCCTGGCTTCAGAAACCCTGCTGGAGTCATTCAACTCTTGGAGGCAGTGCAAATGCCACTGCAAGGTAATGCCTAGCTGGATCTAAAAATCCTATTCTGGCTATGCCTTTATGTTTGAATTACCTTTAATATTTTAGAGTATATTATTAATTGTTTATTATTAATGTAAATAATTGTATAACCAGATACTTGTATCTAAGGAAACATTTTTTTTTAAGATTTTGTTTATTTCTCAGAGAGAGAGAGAGCGCACGAGCAGGGGGAACAGCAGGCAGAGGGAGAGGCAGACTCTCCACTGAGCAAGGAGCCCCACTGAGAGACTCGATCCCAGGACCCTGGGATCATGACCTGAGCCGAAGGCAGACGCTTGACTGACTGAGCCACCCAGGCGCCCCTAAGGAAATACTTCTAAATATGAGTCTCTCCTCCTCAGGCCAGACTCTGTGCCAACAAGGCCATATCCGTGCTGAAGGGGATGAGAATTTATATCGAGGCCTCAGGACAATACCTTTGCCTCCAGTTTTCTGGCATCGAGGGAAGCATATGTCCTCGCACATACTTTGGAGAAGCTTAGAAGCAGGGAGTTACTGTGCTTCTCTTTGTTATGTGACTCGAGTGATGTTAATATGTAGATACCACATCCCTGGCAGTGCTGCTGCGCTGCGGCAAGTAAAAGCTGGTAAACAGAATTCCCACAGGTAAAAGCTACATTTACAGTATTTGCGAGGGAATTAGGAAAAGAATTCAAATCCGAAATGACAGTGCAACTCTTATTTTAAAATAACCAGGTAAACAGGTTGAATAAATTAAGACAGATTGATTCAGTGACTTATTCATGGTCATTAAAAATAATGAGTAAAAAAAAAAATGAGTAAATGGGTTGTGAAAAAATAAGATGCTATCAAAACAAGGTACAGAACAATATAGTGTGACTCCTTTGTGTTTAAAAAAAAAAATGCCTCCTGGCATATGAATGCCACAAAAGCATATAAAGATAGGGAAATTTAACTGCAGCTCCAGTAGGGAGTGGGCTGGGGACTTTTACCTCTCCATACTGTTAAGTTTTCTAACCATGTGCAAGCCAGTCTCTCTGCTTTTGCCTTAGACAGTGTGGTAGAGAGATTTCTAGAATGGTGACCTACTGCAATCTGGGTCAGTTCTCCCTTTTTCTTGTGTTCTGTGAAGGGAAAGCAGGACTCTTTTCAGACTGCCCTAGCTAGGTAGCCTGTATTAGTAGCTTTCAGAGTCCTGAAAGGTTGTAACTAATACCCCAGCACAGGTACCTAGCACTGAAAAAGCCCATGTGCCTTTTCCCATGATTTTCCAAGTTTCTTCTTTTCTAGGGTCTTGCTAGAAAGCAGATCTTGCACTTGAGCAGACAAGAATCACACCTGTCTTTTGCAAAGGTAGCAGGTACATTGAACTTTAGGAAGGTAACAGAGGTCTAGCCCCCTCTCTGTGAGGACTCTGTTTAAACACTGAGCAGGTGCCCCCTCTGCACCCCCATGCCACCATTAGTCAGGGCTGGCTGGGAGCTTAGTACCTGAGTCACTCCTGCAGGCTGCTGGGCATAGGTGTTCAAATCCCGCCTTCTTGCACATCCCAGTTCAATCTTCCCCTTCACAGAAGCCTCTTTGATACCCCCAACTCACTGACGGTTGCTATTTTACAGAGAATTCATCAGGTTTAAGTCCTCCTGCTGTAACATACAGCTTGACATATGGGTCATGAGTCTAGACCCTCACTGCATACAGGGTCCCTTCGGGATCTGGCTTGAGGAAAGAAGACTTTAAAGGGACCAATGTAAGTGAAATAGTGCCAGGAGTATGACAGGGTTCCAGTTCTTGCAGCATGGGGAATCAAAGGTGCCGGACCAAGCTCAACTGACGGTTCTGGTGTCCACATTATGCCATGCAAGCCTTACCCTGTTAGTTGATCCTCTAGGGGAGTAGTGTGGTGGGAAGAGATGCCTTTGTTAAATGTTTTGTTTTGTTCTCTTTCATGGGTCAGACCTTCACACCCTCTTTCCTGCCTCTGCTGTTCATTCGGGATGGTAAAGGATGTTCCTGAGAGCCTTGAGGTCCGACCTACAGCATTATCCTTCATTCTGGCCCCAGTTTATTAGACCTGCTCTCTTTTGATTGTATTCCCTGACGGAAGGGTTCATGTATGCTGTCCTCTTAGTTGATAGTCTTTATGTGTAATTGCTATAGATTCTTAGAAGTCAGGGTGCAGCTTTTCTTTGAGTGGTTTAATGAGTGAATTCAGCAGCAGAATGGCGAGAAATGGTTCTCCAGCCAAGAGAGGTCATGTTCATCCTCTTACCATCCAGATTCTCTGCTCACAATGGTAGTCAGTGAGAGGTGCTGCTGGGCACTGCACACAGCATTTTCATGTCAGGTCACAGTGTAGAAACTCTCGGGGTGCCTGGGTGGCTCAGTTGGTTAAGTGTCTTCCTTCGTTCAGGTCGTGATCCCAGGTTCCTGGAGTTAAGCCCCACGTTGGGCTCCCTGCTTGGCGGGGAAGCCTGCTTCTCCCTCTCCCTCTGCCTGCCACTCCCTCTGCTTGTGTGTGCCCTCTCTCTCTCTGTCAGATAATTAAAATCTTAAAAATCTTAAAAAAAAAAAAAGGAAAAGAAAAGAATGGTCTTCTCTCATTTAGAAAAAATGAAACTGTTTTTGCACAGAGAAAAAAGGAAAAAGACCCACAAATGTCATCTTTTATCTTTTGTTTTTGGTTGAGTGGTGTTGTAGTTTTTGTTCTTGACATGCACATGTAAACCAAACTTCCAAGACACAAGTTGTTTTGGCTTTTCACTACAGTTACCTCTTGTTCCTCCTGTCTTGACTGTGGATGTTTCTCAATGATTCTGATGTCTTGTATGGGAAGCAACCTTCTCCTGTGGCTTGCCATTTACACACAGTAGGGCTATCTTTATACTTTACAGAAAGAAGACGAGGGGAGAAGATTGTCACTAACCTCATGGGGGATTTGCAGAAAACCATTTTAGCCCTTTTAGCAAAAGGTAGATTCCTCATTGTTAAGCTCATTGTAATAAAAGGAATCTAAGTCAAAAAAAAAAAAGTTTTCTAAATATGTGTGTTTTTGGCCCATTTCAGTAGAACTTCTCTGGGGATCTGGGGCATTGTTTATTTTTGTTTTCTTTGTACTTTATTTAAAATAAACCTCAACATACAAAAATCAAGTCACTCAGTAATAAAATTTGGAAGATTATTCAGTATTTAGGTGTGTCTCTTGGCTTCTTCCTAGTTGGAATGTTAACTGTTTATCAGATGAGAAAGCTTAGAAGAACTCCCAGAACCTAGTAGTAACACATCAGAAATGGGCATCAGACAGATCAGAGGTAGTAGTGCAAAGGGTTAAAGATTCTCCCACCTTTCCCATGGCTTTAAGGTTCTGGAAATTAGTCACTAAAGATGGAGACTGCTGAGTTTCTAGTTCACAGAGATCTAGAATCTTGAGGAGTTAGGTAGAAAAGAGCAATTTTATGCTTTTGATAACCCTAAATAATGAGAAATAAGGTAGAGTAGTGGAATGACCCTAATCTCAGAAAAGGAACATCTGTACTTTCTTAAAGGTGCTAATGGCTCTGGCTGAAGAGAGAGAGAGAGAGAGAGAGAGTTTGTGTGTGTGTGTGTGTGTGTGTGTGTTTAAAACAGTGGAAAGAAGATACCCGAGGTACTTTCTTAGGGATAGCTAAGGCCAATGGCTCTGTACCCATTGTGCTTCTGGTGGAGATAAGCCCGCATTATTTTGTGTGTTACTGTAAATGCTTTCTAAGAACATGTGTTTATTTTTCACCAGGTTGGCTTATTTGGACGTCTTGGCACTTTTGCAGTAAGAGGGATGCCCATGGCAACGCGACTGTTGCTCTGCGAGCATGCTGAAAAGTTATCAGCTGCCATTGTTCTCAAGAACTACCACTCGAGGCTCTCTGACCTGGTGAACACAGCAATAATGATTGCTCTAAACAAGAGGGACTGTGAAATCCCATCCAACTTGACTCCCGCAGACGTCTTTTTTAGAGAAGTAAGAGTTCTTTTGTCTTTAATATAGCTTCACAGAGTTCTGCCATTTGCTGATCATGCCTCAAACAGGGAAAAGATTGAGGACAAAAAAAATCTCATTGAAATTTTATTTATTTTATTTTACTTATTATTTTTAAAAGATTTTACTTATTTATTTATTTACTTGACAGAGAGAGATTGCAAGTAGGCAGAGAGGCAGGCAGAGAGAGAGGAGGAAGCAGGCTCCCTGCTGAGCAGAGAGCCCGATGCGGGGCTTGATCCCAGGACCCTGAGATCATGACCTGAGCCGAAGGCAGAGGCTTTAACTGACTGAGCCACCCAGGCACCCCTCATTGAAATTTTAAATAGGATTCTGTATTTATTTATTACATTCCCTATAAATCTGAGCTTTCAGAATTGACTTAAGTCTTCTCTGCTGTCTGCTGGATGTTTTCTTTTTGCCTTTCCAAACCCTTTCTTGACACTCCTCCAGAGGGCATCTTGTCAGTGGGGTTCTTTGCCCTCTTGCTGTCTTTGATAACGGTGAGGCACTATCAGGTCGGGAGTGGTTCTCTATTATTATTTGTTCTATCTGTTATTCCCCCAGCTTCATTCCTTCCCTGCTTCCACTGCAGTTTGCTGTGCCTTCTCTCAGAGACTGTGGCTTCTCACTGGCTGCTCTCCATGTTTCCAGTAACTCCTTCTGCCCAGTGCCCCTTCATGCCTGGACTTAATAGTAGCTCTCTGGTTGCTAGCCCTGGGTGCTGCACCTTCCTTTAGATCCCCCAACCCATGCCAGCACCACCTTAAGCCGTCCTTTCACTAAACCCTGCTCAGCTACCTGCAAGGATCCTACTGTCTACCTTGTTTTTAAAGTCAGATTTATTTTCAAAGGAGAAGAAAAACCTGCTGTGAACTTCAGAGGGAGAATAGATTAAGATGCTGGCCAGCTGGTGCAGCTGACCATTGTGACAATAGTATACAACTCTTATTCTTGTGCGACTTTACAACCTCATGAAGGGGCAGGGGAGACTTTACTCCCTCCCTGTAAAGATTGTGACACTTAATGGTGCGAGCTATTCCCCCAGGTCTGAAATTTGGAATTGTTTTTTTACATTTGGGAAACTTTTAATTCTCCTTGATGAGTCTCATTTTTATTTCCTTCCCACTACAGTCTAGCTATAGTCTAGCATCTAACAGGCTATGCCAAGAAGTCGTTTTTTCTTCTTAATACAGATGACCTTTGAACATGCCAGCCCCCCTGCACAGTGGAAAAATCTGTGTGTAACTTCTGACTCTCCAAAAACTTAACTACTAGTAGCTTACTGTTGACCAGAATCCTTACCAGTAGTCAAATTAACACACATTATGTTATATACAATGTTATATACTGATTCTTATAGTAAAGGAAATGTTAAAATTTACATAAGGAAGAGAAAATAAATTCACAGTACTGAATTCACAGTACTGTACTGTAGTTATCGAAAAAAATCTGTGTATCAGTGGACCCCTGCAGTTTAAACCTGTCTTGTTTAAGGGTCAGCTATGTTTCATGTACTTTAACCTAAAAATAATTTAAGACACTGAACTATGTTCAGGTTTTCTTTTGATTCCATAAGTGCCTTAGTCTTATATATTTGGGTTAGTTTTTTCCCTAAGGATGTAAACCAAAGCACTTTTTTGTTTTATTTTTTTTAATCTAGGAAATATCCCCAAAATCTGAATGAAAGAAAAATAGTTCACCTCAAATTTCATGACCTAACCAATCTGAAAGGAACGTATGCAAAGCCCTCACTCCCCTACCCCCAGCCAAGCTTATGGACAAAACTCACAGGTGTCTGCACTTGGCCCTAACTCTGTTGTGTAGGAAGGGGAAGAGAATGATGGTGTCAGAAATGGAATTGGGCAAAGAAGAGCGACAGAGGAGAAGGTCACCTACAAATTGGATAAGAGTACTGTTTGGGAGGGAGAGGTTATCTGATGCCAGAGCTGTCCAGAGAGGTGGGGGCCGTCCCTAAAATCCTGCAGGAGAACTGTCCAAGTTAACTGTTGGAGTATCAGGTGTCAGGGTCAGTCCAGGTAAAGGTAAAAATGTCTTGGGGTTCTGGGGAGATGGGAATAGTAAAGAATGCATCCTTTAGGTCTAAGACAGTAAAGTACATGGTGGAGGGTGGAATGGTGGGGAGAAGGGTGTATGGATTGGGGCCAATGGGGTGGATGGAGATGACTGGCTCATTGATAATTCTGAGATCCTGAACAAGTCTATAAGAACCATCTCACTTTTTGAATGGAAGGATTGGAGTACTGTAAGAAGAGTTAGTAGATTTCCATTTGTTTAAGGAAAGGAATTTGGAAATGAGGGGTTGTAAGCCTCTCAAGGCCGCAGTATTGAGAGGCTATTGGGGTTTGAAGGGAAAAAGGTAGGAGGATCCTTAAGGTGTATAGATTCCTTTCACAAACTGTTGTAACTTTTGTGTTCTTTTTTGGTCTTTGTTCATACATAATTTTACGTGGGAAAGCAAATTTTTAAAAAAGTTATTAACAAATGATTTGAAAGAATTGAGTAAGAGCCTGTTTCCTTTTTCTGCTTTTGGATCAGAGTGGAAAGCATACTAGTTAATTCAGTATGCCTACATTTTCCAGTTAACTGGAGGGGGGTGGAGAGGGGAAGGATCTGGAAATTATCAGTTGGATACAAAATTCATGAGTAGTACCTTAGGAATATGATAGAACAAAACCAAAAATGTGATTGGTTCTTCAGAAGAATGCTCCATATGGAAAATGGTAATGTTTAAGACTATTTACATCACCATTTATCTTAATTCCTCATGATGTTTATTGGTCTTAAGTTTCCTTTGGGGTGTAGTTCTGAATCCTAGGGTTCCATAGAGTTAACTGCTTAAGGCACAGCTGTTGGGTCCCCATATGAATAGTGTTTGAAACCACTGAGTATGTAACTCACGTGGTGAAGGTGTTTAGCAAGTGTTTTGACATTTTATTTGCTTTTATATATATATTTTTAAGATTTTATTTATTTATTTCTCAGAGAGAGAAAGCACAAGCAGGGGGAGCGGCAGAGGGAGAGGGAGAAGCAGGCTTTCTGCCGAGCAAGAAACCCGATGTGGGACTCAATCCCAGGACCCCGGGATCATGATCTGAGCCGAAGGCAGACACTTAGCCAACTGAGCCACCAGGCATCCCTGCGTTTATATTTTCTGCTTTTTTATGTCATACATGCTTTCTTACCATTTTCACATTAACAGTATTAAGAAATTCTTACATTTAATCTTACAAATTAAATGAACCAAAAGTCTCTTGCTAGGGTTGTTAGGATGCTTTGACTAACACCTGAAATAGAAAAGGAAGAACAGGGTTTAAAAGATGATTTTTGGGGGGGCCACAGTTTGCATGTCTTGTTCCTTCAGCTAGTTTGTAAGCTTAAGGGCAGCAAACCTCATTTCTGTTATTTCTGTGTGTGCCCCATGCTATGCAAACTCTAAATGTATTAAGTAAGTATCCACTTAATAAAGGAGGGGAAGTTTAACCCTGGGCTGAAACTGGAAACGGGTTTCAGTGTTTAAAGAACATTTTAAAGAACATTACCTTCATGTGTTAGTGAGAAAAGACTATACTTCTGACCCTTGAACAATGCGAGGGTTAAAGGTGCTGATCCCCCACACAGAGTGCTTTAAAAAATCATAAAGGAGAGAAATTTACTGTACTGTATCGAAAAACATCCATGTGTAAGTGTACCCATGCGGTTCAAACCTTGTTGCTCAAGGATCCCTTGAACATTATTTTCTCTTTCTGCTTCCTTTTAAATTTATTTTCACCATCAGCTATTTTATTCTGGCTAATGAACTGAGGGTATTCCTTGATAAGAAAAGCCCCTTGAGTAGATTCTGGGCAGTTGTAATTACTACACATCACCATAATTTTTGTTGTAAGTATTGCCTTCTCTACTTCCCAGGTGTCCCAGGTAGACACAGTCTGTGAGTGCTTACTAGAGCATGAGGAGCAGGTCTTAAAGGATACATCACTGGAATCCGTTGAATGGGCTGAGGTGGTCATCAATGTGAACAGTATTCTTAAGGTACAAAACTACAGTGAAGATTTCAGCAAATCAAAGACCAGAGTGGTGGATAGAAGAGAAAGTGGTTTCCATATTCCTACCTGTATCACCAGTAATTTATAAGTATTTAGCATTTAACTCCAAAAATTTAGAAAAACACCATTAATCAGCCAAACATTTTGAATGTTTGCCTTGTGCATTTTAAGTTTCTATGATCCTGAGTTGTGTTTGGTAAAATAAACCTTTTATCTGGAGAAGGATGTATATATCATTGTAAATATATTAATGTTATACTAACTCTTTAAGTCACTCAAAAGCTTACTGTTTATATTACTGATTAAAATGTTCCATTTAATCTTAGCTAATGGTCTTTATAGCAATGGTTTTTCTACTTTGGTTACTATAGTTTTCCAAAATTGAAGTTAAATTTCAAATGCAGAAAGAACCAAAAAGTGATTCTATAGACCTGTGCTGAGTATTTTTTGGTATTAATAGGCTTTGATGTTTCAAATTACCTTCAAAAATACATCGCTTTCTGCATATGCTAACACACTTTTTTTCCAGGACATGCTACAAGCTGCTAGTCATTATCGACAAAATAGAAACTCCTTGTATAGAAGAGAAGAACCGCCAGAACAAGAACCTGAATATGTTCCTTGGACAGGTGAAATTACAAGCACTGAGCCCAAATATACTGATTTATTACTAACAGTCATTCAAAATATATTCCTAATGACCCTTTTTTGGAAGCTGTGTTACTCCATTAGTATAGGTTTATAAGTGAAATGAAAAATAAGTGCTGTCTCCAGAATGAGCAATTCTTGTGAAAATTGCTTTATTCTCTTGAATAATTTATAAATCTCTTCATAATGTATTTCACTAATACTTATTATATGTCCACTAGATTTTATTATTTTTTAAGTAATCGCTACCCTCAACGAGGGGCTTGAACTTATGACCCCAGGATCAAGAGTCGCATGCTCTAGTGATTGAGCCAGCCGGGCGCCCTGTGTCTACTAGATTTTAGAGCATATAGTTATTCAAAGAAGCATGTCCTGGCTCTGGAGGTGTTGACTATATTTAATGTTGATTTAATACAAAAAAGTAAGTGGAGCAGCATTAAAGGGATGTAGAAGAAAGAAGGATCACATTTACCTGGCTCTGTTGAGGAGGTCTTCCATAGAGAAGATGGGCTTTGAGCAGGACAGAGAGGTATCAACTGAAACCCTATTTGTTTTTCCAGCAGCAGTGAGGTGATAGTTTTTAGGCAGTTGGTCTTTCCCTCAGTCAGTGTAGAGCCCTTACTTACCGTATTGCTTTGTGTGATTTCACAGCAACAAGTGGTCCTTCAGGCATCCGAACAGTAATAGAACGGCAGCATGGGATTGTCCTGAAAGTGGTTTATCCTCAAGCAGACAGCAACCTCCGAAACATTCTGACAGAGCAGCTGGTAGCACTGATAGATTGCTTCCTGGATGGTTATGTTTCCCAGCTGAAGTCTCTGGATAGATCTGGTGATCAAGAAAGATACAGCAGTCTGGAGATGGAATACCTACAGAAAAGATCAGATCTCTTATCTCCACTTCGTAAGTTGCATGGTATTTAGCAAGGGCCATGGGTCTTTAAATTTGCAGAACGGATGAAGGAGGCAGATCATTAATGCAGCGTGTTCAGTGTACTATCATTCACGCAACTGTAACGAAGGACTTAAAGCATACATGTACAGCTTTCTGTGTTCATTTGTTCAGCCTTGTTTTCAAAACTTCCAAGATACGAGTACCATGCTGAAGAGGATTTGAAAAGGTAAATTAGCAACAAATGGAGACTGCCCTCCAAGAGCTTGTCATCTGAGACTTTTACACGAATAACTAGTCCTCCAGCAGAGCACAATGAGGGCTGTTAGAGGGTGCAGCTGGGAGAGAGTGGCTGTTCAGCAAATGACAAGTTCTTTTCATAGCTAGGATGAGGAGGAGGGGCTTGTACTCACAGCAAGGGCATAGCCTCATAGGTAGGAACAAGCAGTGGATTAAATTTACCTCTTTAATGAATTGATGTGGATTATGAAACTAAGTGCCAGTAACTGGAAAGGTTCTATTCCATTAATTATTTTTAGAGTATGGTATGAGTTAAAGGTAAAATTTCAAGTAAAATTTTTTTTCATCTCATATTAAGTTTTCACTAATAGGGTTTTTTTCCCATCTGTTCTCATTTTTACAGTCACACTAGGCCAGTACCCGTGGGCTGCTTCATTAGCAGAAAAGTACTGTGACTTTGATATCTTAGTACAGATGTGTGAGCAGACCGACAACCAGACTAGACTTCAGCGCTACATGACCCAATTTGCTGATCAGGTACTAATTTGTACATTATGTTTCTTTGTAAATTGGCAGACAATTCCAAATATTATTGAAAGATTCTTTGACCTTTAAAGGAAGTGTTAAACAACTCTCATTTCTATTCTGATATTTCCAGTTACAATTAAAAGTACTTAGATGAATATTGGGAGAGTTTTAAAACTTTGAAAAAAGATCTTGGGAGCACAGGATCCTTTAGCTTTTGGAGAGCTCAGCTTTCCTCAGTTGACGTCATGCTTACTTTTTTTAGAAAGTTCTCATTGTGACTCTTTAGGTGAATTTTAGTTGCTCCTTAAAGCCACTTTATTCAGTCAGTTGATATTCATGTAAAAACGGATTTTTTTGTACTATGAAAGTGACATTGTATAAAATTCAGAAAACCTCTATAAACCAGGAAATTTTAAGTCATTCACAATTTCACCACCCAGAGAGAACCCTTTCTAACATTTGGTTTGTATTGTTCTAGTCTTTCCACTCTATAATATTGCAGACAAACATGTTTTGCCAATTGCTTATTTCCCTTAATACATCACAGATATTTGTCTTTATCATTAAGTATTTCACGACAATATTTTTTTTTTAAAGATTTTATTTATTTACTTGACACAGAGAGAGAGATCACAAGTAGGCAGAGAGGCAGGCAGAGAGAGGAGGAACCAGGCTCCCCACTGAGCAGGGAGCCCGATGCGGGCCTCGATCCCAGGACCCTGAGATCATGACCTGAGCCGAAAGCAGAGGCTTTAACCCACTGAGCCACCCAGGCGCCCTTCACGACAATATTTTTGATGGTGTTACAGTATATTGTAAACTGGGTGTAATGTACCTTATTTGACTAGGGCCTGATTATTGGACATGGCTTGTTTAGTGTTTCTTAATAGTGCTAAAGTAAATACTTTTGCACCTATCATGATTTTTATTCTTTTTGTGGACTCTAGTCCTTTGCTGACATTCTCCATCCATTTTTGCATTCTTTTATTTTCTTTAATATGTTTAATAGTTATTTAAAAGTCCTGTGCTACCTCCAGAATCTGATCAATCTCTGGTCTGTTCTATTGTCTAATTAGTCATATTTTTCTGTTTTTTTTATGTCTTGTAATTTTTTTGTTTTATTTTGGATAGTGTGTAAAAAGGAACCTTAAAGATGGAAAAGAATGCTATTTTTCCCTGGGGAGGCAGATAGGGTGAGAGGCAGGTCACTCAATTCATCGAGAATAGAGGTGGGCCAAGGCTTGGTTGCAGTTTTGGTTACATCCATTTCATTTCCAGTTTTGAAGTCTTGTGGGACTGGTGTGTTTGTTGCAGAATTCCCTCTTTAGTGGAAACATCTCTTACATACTGTGTGACTGTAGGGCATTTTAGTCTTCTTTACCACCCTAGCCTTCCATATTACCCCAGCATTCAGCAAACGTCTGGTGGGAAAAACCAGCTGGGCATTGAAGGGCTCTCTAGATTCCTATTTATCATGCAAACCTGCATGGCCTTCTGGCATAGAATTCAACCCTTGAGAACCTTTCGTTCTGCACTGCCACATAGAACTTTCTGTGACATTGGAGATCTTGCTCATATATTCTGTCTAACATAGGACATAGGGCCATTGAGCACTTGAAGTGTGGCTCTTGTGACTGAGGAACTGAATTTTAAAATTTTAATTAAGTTTAAACAGCTACATGTAGCTAATGGGTATCATACCACACCATGCACATCTAAAGTTTACATGATCTTGAGCAAGATCCTCATTTTGAATCTGAATTCCTCACTTATTAAATGAGGTGACTTAAGTTTTTCTTAGGACCTTACCATATAGAAAATAAGTGTTTAAAGATTTCTATTCTGCCATCTAAGACCTTTGGGGAAAGAATTAATATTTTAATATAAAAATGTACTTTTAAAAATTATATTAATGAATACTATTGGATTCTTTGCCCTACTGTTTGTAGAATTTTTCAGACTTTCTCTTCCGTTGGTATCTGGAGAAAGGAAAGCGAGGCAAATTATTATCTCAGCCCATTTCTCAGCATGGAGAGTTGGCGAATTTTTTGCAGGCTCATGAACATCTCAGCTGGTTACATGAAATTAACAGCCAAGAATTAGAAAAGGTAAGAAGGATTGAGTTACATCGAGCAGATTTAGGCAGTTTTTTACTTGATTAGTGTAGTTTAGTGATTAGGATACTATTTAGAGATTTTTTTTTTTTTTTAAGATTTTATTTATTTGATAGAGATACAGCGAGAGAGGGAACACAAGCAGGGGGAGTGGAAGAGGGAGAAGTAGGCTTCCCACTGAGCAGGGAGCCTGATGCGGGGCTAGATCCCAGGACCCTGGATCATGACCCGTGCCGAAGGCAGACGCTTAACGACTGAGCCACCCAGGTGCCCCTAGAGATTATTTTAAATATGTATCATCTATTCTCTGACATAATTTGAATAAAGTATTTTTTTTTAATTTATGGTGGCATTGCCATTACTTTTAATGTCTCAGTAAAAAAAGTACCTTTTGTGACTTGACTACTAGTACAATAAAGCACAAAAATTTTATTAATGTGTAAATAACAGTCTATGGCCGTTTTTTGTAATGAGTATTTTTCTTAAAAATGTTCAAATTATGAGTAAAAACAGTACACGAATTAATTTTGAAGTTTGTCCTTGACAAGTTGTTCAAGTGACTATGTAGATGTTATAGGACAAATGTTTTATACATGTTACTTTTCCCAATACTTAGTGTGGCTGGTTAATATTTTATTGAGTAGTTACTCTCGGTATGCAGTACCAATCAGTTTTAGGTTTGTTGGTATTGGATCTGATCTTTCATTCATATCAGTTTGGGGGTAAACCAATTTTGGGTTCTACTTTCCTTTATTTCAACTTAAATTAGTACTCAGGATCTTACCATTTTTCATATTTTGTTTATTGTAGGCTCATGCAACACTTCTGGGTTTGGCAAACATGGAAACTCATTACTTCACAAAAAAGAAAACTCTTCTTGGCTTGAGTAAATTGGCTGCATTGGCTTCAGACTTTTCAGAGGATATACTGCAGGAAAAAATTGAAGGTGAAAGAAAGGATTTGAAAATCAGTTATTTTATCAATGAATTCAGTGCATCCCTATTATCATTTAATAGGGTTCATTAGACACAGGACCTGCCTCTCCTTTAAGAGGAGTGACTTCTATTCATTGTCCTTAGACACTTAGTCAAGTATGTATTTCTTGGGATTCTGTTTTTTAGAGAAAATTCGTATGTTAATTAAGAATTCCTAAGAAGGTTATTATATGATTTGAAGAGTGCTCAGAGTACCCTTAGTGACTCGTATCCTAAGAACAAGAAGAATTGCAAAGAAATCTTGACCTTTACTCAGTGGGTTTTATTGTAGATAGTTTTAATTTTGGAGCTGCTGGTTTCAGAATTCAAAACTTTTGGCGTCATAATTATATACAACTATTTTATATTGTAGGTTGAGAAATTGATTGGAAATATTGTTGTTTTTGAGAACAAAGGGGAAGGGAGATGAAATCTAGGAGGAGGATGAAGAAGAACCCTGTACTGCATTTGAATTGGACATAATCAGAGGGAATCGTGATTGTTTAAAATTAAAGTGTTTCTTGGCTCTGTTCACTGAAAAGGCCTAAAAATCAGTGACACCCCAGGAGCATGAGTATACCTAGTCCTATACTTTGGCTTCTAACTACTATTTCTCAGTAAAAGGAAATGAGGGTTATTGAAGAAATGATCTTTGGGAAGTCTTGTTTACCGAGAATGCAAGTTTAATGTAGAGATGTCAACACAACAGCCTCCACTGGCCAAGTTTGGGGATAATTTGAACACCAAAAAGAATGATAGTAAAGCATTTTATTTCACCGTTTAAAAATGAAAAATCGGGGTGCCTGGGTGGCTCAGTGGGTTAAGCTTCTGCCTTCAGCTCAGGTCATGATCTCAGGGTCCTGGTATCGAGCCCCGCATCGGGCTCTCTGCTCGGCAGGGAGCCTGCTTCCCCCCCCCCCCGCCTACTTGTGATCTCTCTGTCAAATAAATAAATAAAACCTTAAAAATAAATAAATAAAAACGAAAAATCCCAGGGCGCCTGGGTGGCTCCATCGTTAGGTGTCTGCCTTTGGCTCAGGTCATGATCCCAGAGTCCTGGGATTGAGCCCCACATCCAGCTCCCTGTTCAGTGGAGAGCCGCCTTCTCCCTCTTCCTCTGCTGCTCCTCCCGCTTCTGCAAGGTTCGCTGATAGTTTGACATGAGAAGCCATATTTTAGCCTGCTCACATACTTAGACCATGTTAATCAAATCAAGGTTTTATATTTTGCTCCCTCACCCACCAGAAATCATTGGAACTCTGGTCACCTTTTTGATTAAATCACATCTAAACTTTCACTTTCTTAAAACAGTGGGAGTATTTTCAAGTGTAGTAATTACCTACAGACTGTCATCAGTGTATCTGGTCATAGGGAGTAGATTTTTAAAAAATAACTTACTTTCTGGTTGTATGATTAATTCCTTATGGAAATTTGTAAATCACTAGGAAAAACACAACAAAAAAATTAATCGTCTATATAATCTCACTACCTCAGAGATTACTACTGTTACTGTTCTGTGTGTCCTCCCAGTCTGTTTTTCTAGGTATGGAAATTGAACAAAAATTATTTGTGTGCTTGTTATAAAATTAGGATCATGTGGAGTGATGTCAGTATGAGCATATTTGTGCTTTGGTCACTGTACTGTGCTGTGACCGCTGTGTTCATGAGGCTGCATGGCAGTTCTCCATCCTTTTCCCCTGCAGCCCAGCACACTTTACTGGGCAAAACCTGGGAATGGGCTGTAGCCTGGATAGCTTATCACAAGTAAGCCTCACCCCATCAGCTCATCCTACTGAGATTACCATTGCTTGTTAGGTTTGGCTTATATACTTCCAGGTTTTGTTTTTCCTGGAATATACTCATGGTAGCTTTTAAATAGATCACATCCCTCAGTGAAAGAGTATACTAGAAACTCTGGTGGGAGTTACTGAGTTACATAACATGGGACTGGGTGACCCCCGATTTGAGGGACTTGTGTCTCATGAAATGGCCATCTGTTCTACAGCTCCTTCAAGCAGTAGCATGTATTTTCATAGCTCTTCTTTCCCCTCCTGTTTCTGGTGACTGTTTATGTGATTTGAATCAAACCATGAATATGTTTTAACATCAGAAATCAAGAGTTAGCAGAATTAATAACATTTTAAGATCACCAAGTAGTGAGGAGATTACCTTTAGAGATGCTCCTCCTTTTTTTTTTTTTTTAATTCAGATTTCTTTTATGATTGAGCAGAAAAGTTTACTGCCCTCCCTGCCTCTCATTCTGAATTCTAGAAATGGCTGAGCAGGAGCGCTTTCTACTGCACCAGGAGACCCTGCCCGAACAGCTGCTGGCGGAGAAACAGCTAAGCCTCAGTGCAATGCCCGTGTTGACTGCCCCTCAGCTGATCAGCGTGTGTGCTTTTCCATCCTTGCACCATTCCTTAGTCTCAAAACAGCATTGGTATTTCTTGAGTCAGATGGTATAGTTCCTATGAGTGGTCATCTTCCCAGTTCCTATTTTTCTGGTAATGTTCCCCTTCCCCTAGAATAAGCTGTTAGAAGCTGCTTGAGAGCAGGATGCACATTAGCAGGAAGTAGTGGATCAGCCCTTGCCTCCCTGTTGATCTTCACCTGTTCCCAGAGATGCTCATGCAGGTGACCACAAGAAAGTACTTGTATTTTCTTTTCCAGCAGAGGACAAATATGTACCATGAGGTACAGTTCAGGTTCTTCCATAAGAAAAATGGTTTAAGGAGTTGGATTTTCATAACCTATAAGTACCGACCTAACCCTTTTCCTCTGAACATAACACATTCCTAAGGGCACAGCTAGATTAGGGGCTGCAGCCTGAGTAAGAAACTTCTGTAGTTAAGTACACCTGTAGCCTTAACTCTGCTTCTCTCTTTGCCCTTCAAGAAAGTGTTTCAAATGCAAGAGCGATATAGGATCACTTTGATTTTGCTCTAATTTTATTAAAAAGACAATTAAAAAACGTCAGTATTTTAACCATTACTCGTAACAGATTTCCTATAATTGAGCTCACAATGGCCTCTCCTTATATAGCATATTGGAAAGAATATGTTCAAAAGAATACTGAAATATGTATACTGTCTTGAACCTAAGAATATAAATTTATTGATATTTTAAAAGTATATATACCAGGATTTGCAAATTGATTACTGTTGAGCATTGGCACATTTTGAAAGACAGTTTGTTATGAGGATAGATGGAGCGTAATTTCCAAAGATAGTTTTTCTTACGATAAGATAAAAATACCTTTGACTTACTTGAAAGACAGAATGGTGTATTTTCTCCATAAATTTCTCTAGTCTTGGTTATGTGATTGCTTAAAATAATCCTCAGCCTTATTTGTACTTACCATAGCTATATATCTGTGAAGAAAACAGAAGAGCTAATGAATATGATTTCAAGAAAGCTTTGGACTTGCTGGAATATATTGATGAGGTAAGTAAAATCACTTGAGATGATCACAGGCAAGTATCACAATTTATATATTTAGTTTTCTATAGAACTCAGTACATATAAAAAAAGAAAAAAAAATACCTCTTTTAGCCAATCATGACAATGTATTAATTTAGAAATACTGTCTGGTTCAGCTATTCCTAACTCTTGGATTGTGTATAGCTCTTTAGAAAAGCTGTCAGGAAATTCCCTTTCCTGATAATTCTCACACATTCCCAGATGTCTTTTTCTGTACATGAATATAAACACAGCTTTTCAGAGTCCTGAGGTATTTTTTCTCTTTCATTATTAAATCATTATTAGTTCCTCAGTCTGATATATTTCTTTATCAATTTATTCTTCACAGTATTCACCCTAAGAGGAGCTGTTTCTCAGCCTTCTTTGGTGGGGGGACGGGGAGATGATAATGATAATTCTGTAGGTTAAATAGTTGGCCCTGCAATTGAAAGTAGTTTGGTAGATTTTAAAAAATGTAGTGTATTGGCTTTTATGTTACCTTGTTTAAAATCCTAACCCTTTTAAGCTTCCTGATAAAATCAAATTATCAAAGAATAATCAGAAACTAATTCTCACACAGTTATTAATTGATTTACTCTTCTGAATATTCATGTCTTAAAGGAAATTTTTTAAAATTATGAATAAAGTCAATCAATCATTTATGCAGAATTAGTTAGCATAGCTCACATATAAATAAGTATTTTTTTAAAATCAGGACTTAATGAGGATTTTTTTTGTTTGTTTTACTATAAAGGAGGAAGATGTAAATATAAATGATCTAAAACTGGAAATCCTTTGCAAAGCTCTTCAGAGAGATAAGTAAGTTCTCATAGCATGAATCTAGTCTATGGTTTTAGAAAAGGACTCTTTAGGAAGATTATAATTATCATATATCAAATGGTTTTATAACCTAATTGTATTCTAATATAATTATAAAAATTTTATTGTGTGCATTAGTAATCTAAGTTTTTCATTGAATAATTAAGGAAGAGTTTAAGGACTTAGGACCACTGGTATAATAAATCTCTTCTTTGATTTTATTTATTTGAATGAGAGAGAGTGGGGGTGGGGTGCAGAGGGAGAGGGGGAGAAAGAATCTCAAGCAGACTACCCGCTGAGTGTGGAACCCAGTGTGGAGCTCAGTCCCATGACCCTGAGATCATGAACTGACTTGGACGCTTAACCGAGACACCCAGATGCCCCTCTACTTTTGATTTTAAAATTTAGACTGTCAGTTTACACAGAAATATATATGTTCCTGATTTTCACAGAAGTTGGGCCAGTTCTGCCAAACAAGAAGCTGAATTTTGTTTTAAATAAAAAGTTTACTAGAGTATCAGTACTCTCTTGTAAGTTACTGAGAACTCTTTTTTGTGATATCTCCTTCCTGAAAAGGAAGATTTCCGTGGGAAATGGTGGCAAAGAAAGGTGGTGGCAGTGAAAGACTGAGAATAATCAGTTGTGGGATTGAGTTGTTTCTAGGGTAAGAATTTGAGAGAACTTGACTTGAGTGCTAATACTCTTCCCTACTTAAAATTTTCTTTTTTAGAATGGTGCTGAGAAATTGCAGTAGAACTATTTTTACTAAAGCATTTCTTCCACTGATCACTCCCAAATAGTTAAAATTGTTGTTCTATTTGGTCTTGGAAGTCACTCTCTGAAGCATCTAGCTCTGCCCACTTGATTCTCCTCCTAATCTTAAAAAAGTATGCTGTCATTTGACTGGAATTCCTTGTCATGGCTTCACGTTTAAAAACTTTTAAGGTATTGGGGTGCCTGGGTGGCTCAGTTGGTTAAGCGTCTGCCTTTGGCTCATGTCATGTTGTCTGGGTCCTGGGATCGAGCCCCATGTCAGGCTCCCTGCTCGGCGGGGAGTCTGCTTCTCTCTCTGCCCCTCCCCCACAAGCTCGCTTGCTGTCTCTCTCTCTCAAATAAAATTTTTGAAAAACTTTAAGGTATTGTGGAATATATTCATTGATTACTACAAAGCAGTGGTTCTGTGTGTGTGTGTATGTGTGTGTTTCAGCAGTAGATAGTCTCAACTAGATAAAGAAAACATACTGTCACAGACCTGTACCCGTGGGGCAAATAATAATAAAATAAAAAAGAAAACATACTGTATTAGACCTCAGTTACCATTTTACTTTTATGAAAAGCAGAATATGTTACAGTCTATTGTAACTGTTACCTGTGCTCTGAAAATCGTACTTGGGAGTCCTTACTAGATTTGTTATTTATTTATAGAATTTTGGGGGGAAAGATGGCTTGCTACTTTGTTTTGACATCAAATACATATGGGTTATGTTGGGTGACTAGCTACCTGAGTGTAGCATTTTGTATCTAATATAGAGACTCTAAGTATATTCAACATTCAAACCTCCCTTATTAAAATACTTTGAAACAGTATGACAAAACTCAAGATTCTCCACCCCTGGTACAACCAGCAAAACAAAACTATAGTAGCAAACAGAAGTCATTTATTTCACATATGTCCATGATTTCTTTTTCTTCTCATTGCAATTTTATTTTCTAGCTGGTCCAGTTCAGATGGTAAGGATGATCCAATTGAAGTATCCAAAGACAGTATATTTGTGAAAATCTTACAGAAACTTTTAAAAGATGGTAAGTCATTTGTTAATACTGGATGTTACAGCATCACTCCTTAGTTTAAAAATCTGAGAATAACGGGGATTTGCCAAGGAGTCAATGCCAGGGTGCTTTAAGATTAAACAGTATCATACTCAGAATTAGAGAGATTTCTTTAAAATGGGAAGGAAGAGTGTTTTTCTTTCCTCTCCCAATTGGGGGAGCATGTGTCAAGGTGGAGTCTCCATCTACATGGGTCCTGGTGGACTCCTGTGGGTAAAGTCTCCATGCTGATTCAGGATGGACAAGGAGTGGATTCAGATGTTGGTTGTGACACCAAAAATCTGTGTGATAGAAGGAACCATTTTCCTTTAATTTTTCAGTTAACTCTTGTGAAGATCGAAAACTTGATATATAAATGAGAAATAACTTTTTGGTATATAACTGACTGTACTAAAGTACATATTACAAAATGCTTTTACATACCCATTTTGGACATTGACACTCTAAAATTCATGTTAGGAACAAAATGAAAAAGAAGGGAGTATGTTTTGCATATGTTTTGTACCTAAAATAGTGAACAAAATTCCATTTGCTGATTGAGACACAATAAGTTAGGCAAAGAAGCTTTTGTAGATAAAATGCTATTCTCGGGGAATATGAAGTAGAGGATACAGTTGACCCTTGAACAGTGTGTGGATGAGGGGCAGTGACCCCCAGCACAGCTGAAAATCCACATAAATCTTTTGACTCCCTAAAAACTTTACTATCTTTAGCCTGCTATTGACAGAAACCTTACCAATAACATAAACTGTCAGTTAACACATACTTTGCATGTGTATTATATACTGTATTCTTATAATAAGATAAATTAGAGAAAATAAATTGTTATTGAGAAAATACATTTATAGTACTGTACTATATCAAAAAAATTCTCAGGTAAGCAGACCCATGCAGTTCAAACCTGTGTTGTTCAAGGATCAACTGTATTTACTTTCACCTTTTTTCATATTAGTGGGAGCTTAATATATGGAGAGTGTTAGACTAGAGATGAGTAGTTTTGCACATTTTATACATGTGTGGCTCATATTTATTATAGAATATTCTATCAAAATGTGTCCTACTAAATTCAGGCAATGTACAAAATAGGCTTAGTGATTACCAGTCTTTGCAAATATAATGTTTTATACCAAAAGGAAAAAATACACAGTGGTAAGTTACTGTAAATTCAGTCCCTCTAAATGGATAGGACTTTTATCCATCATACTGACATTTACACACATTTGAAAGTTTTCTATACATATATATGTAAGATTCATTAGTTAGTCTACATAAAATATGACAAACCCAGTCCCTGGTACATAGTAGTCACTCAGTAAACATTTGTCCTTTGAATGCCTACAAGTATTTTGCAGATTCATAGCCCCAGCTCCTCTGTAATGGATTGTATTCTGCAGTCTTGTATTTTAGAATTTCTGGCTTAACCAGGGGATGTGAAGGGGAACCCTTAGAAAAGCAGTGTGAAACTAACCACACTGACCAGTATTCTGGGCTGAAACAGAAGCAAACCCTCAGCGTTTGCATGTCAGAAGCTTTTGTTTTCCAGCCCAGCTGCAGTGGTCTCTTAGTGTTACTTTTCAGATTTTTATTCTCATTTTGTAAGTGATCCAGTGAAAATGTAATTTCATTACTAGATTACTTGGAACTTGCTCAGAATTGATCTGGACTTTTGTTTTGAAAAAGGGATACTTGATCATCCTACCATGACAGATTTAATAGTGCATTCTTTTTCAAAGATGAGCAAGTAACACAAAGGTTAATTTAAGCCTTTTTGTTGTCACAAAATAAATAAAAATTAAAAATGAAATAATGAAGGGATACAACAATAGAACCTGACTTTTGTTTGAAAGTATTTGAAACACTTGAAATTCAGAAAGAGCTAAAATGCACCTACAAGACTTTCTCTTTTCTGTATTTGGAAATGAAGTAATAACTGGATATGGTTGATTTTTCTGTACTACTGGAAAGATTTTCCATGAGCCTAATAGATTATTAGAAAGCATTTGGACCCAAATCCAGTTCTTTCTGTGAAGTTTTTTCTCATAAAACAGCCACAGAATTGAATTGTGGCTATTTAAATGTTTAGTGCTATTTAAAGGTGACTTTGCTGTTTATGTTATTCTTAGATTATAAATCACAGATGAACAACAGGAATGGAAAGTTGTGATTTTACAGAAAGAATTATTAAATTATGACCAAAGAACAAAGGGCACCTGGGTGGCTCAGTGGGTTAAAGCCTCTGCTTTCGGCTCAGGTCATGATCTCAGCGTCCTGGGATCGAGGCCCGCATCAGGCTCTCTGCTCAGCAGGGAGCCTGCTTCCTCCTCTCCCTGTCTCTCTGCCTGCCTCTCTGCCTACTTCTAATCTCTCTCTCTCTGTCAAATAAATAAATAAAATCTTAAAAAAATAAAAAAAAAAATAAATAAATAAATTATGACCAAAGAACAAAAACAAGTAGAAACGATTAGATAAACAAATAAACATATATACATACAAATACAAATGAAAGGTATATATGCTTATAACAAGAAGTTAAAGACATTTATGTTTGGAACCTTTTTAATAATATAGCTACTATGTACAAAAGTGAATGTTTTTAAAGGATAGATCCTGACGGTAGCGAGGTATAGATAGCCTCATATTTCCTAAACTCTGGCAGCCAACAGTTCAGCTTCTGATCCAGAATTCATCCTACAGATACATTTAATTTACCCACTTGGAGCTTTTCAGTTTGCTTTTATGTATTATTGAGGTACATTATACACACAAAATACACATATCATTACATGGACTGTAAGTTTTTTTCTAATTAGTCACCAGCATTTAATAGTTGAGAAGTGTTCTTACAAAAGTATAACTTTCTTAAATCTTTTAAGAATCAAAATATTGGCCTACTGGACTGAAATATTGTCCTGGCAACAGTCAACCATCTCATGAGTGCTGCCCCCTTTGGGTGAGACATTGGCTCTTAAGTTTACC
>LNAC01000987.1:210245-222155 GCA_002007465.1 Ailurus styani | reverse complement strand
CACCCCCACCCCCGCGCCCCCAACCCAGGCCACCTTCCTCACACCACTGGGCAGTTTCAACCCCTGCTGTGAAGAAAAAAAATCCATCAAATATTAGTTCTAAACAGAGGGAAATGCACGGTAAAAATAGAGGCCAAGTAAGATGTTAAATTTTTTTAGAGAATTGATCTTTTAGAAATTAATACATTTTTAGAAGTGTAATGCTGTTTCACAGCCAAAAAGTCCTTATTGAAAGTGTTTTAATTACAGTAAATGATCTATAACTTTCAGATTTAGCCTCATAACCTTTATTAATCCAGATTTTTATTATATAACAGTTAAGTACAAAAAATGGTGCTTAGGCACTTTGAGGGTATTGAAAAAAACCTCAGTATTTGATTTTGAGAACCTTATGCTAATGTGACAAATTATAAAATATTGTCTTATTAATTGAAAAATTTTTTCCCGTTTTCTTTATCAAGTGAGAAAATTGTACATACCTTTTTGTAACTACACAGATCCTAATTCCAACAGTTCCATTTCATCAGTTCTCATTGGCTTTCCAGCTTTATAGAGGTCTAATGAAGAAATGACTCTTGTCCTGTCTCATTTCAGACTATAATATATTTTGAGACACTGGAGGTAGCTTTCATGATACCATACTACTAAATTATTTCCCTATATATATAATTGGATATATATTTAATATTTATAGTTGTTGAAATTCTTGAATATATAATTATATCTTGCATGTGTTTGAAATACTTGAATATATAATTGTTAGAATATAAAATTGTTTGAAATATATAATTTCGAGTGATTATTAAAAACTTCCACATTGAAGAAATGACTTAAGCTGTGGAGAAAAATGAAAGTATTTCAGGTCTTATTAAAGACTTTAATCAGATTGGCTGTTTTGCCACTAGGGGAAAAAAACACTCCAGCAGCCTCTTCCAAGTCAGAATGTCATGCCATTAGACCTGCAAGTACGTTTGACAGTGGAAGGAATGTAGAGCAGAGTATTTCCCAATAGTGGAGTGACATTATATTTTAAATAGAAGCGCAGATGTTGTTATCATAAATCATCTTCATTCATTTGGGAGTTTTGTGAAAATAAAGAAGGACTTTCTGTGTTTGTGTTTTAGGCATTCAGCTCAGTGAATACATGCCAGAGGTGAGAGACCTCCTCCAGGCAGACCAGCTCGGAAGCTTGAAATCTAACCCTTACTTTGAGTTTGTTTTGAAAGCAAACTACGAGTATTATGTTCTGGGGCAAATGTAACTTTTTCTAAAAATGGTCACCATTCCTAAAAATTTGTGGAAACATGTCCTTATAAAAATCATAGGCCTTAAACATCTAAAAAATTGTACAGTTTTGTAACATGTATTGCTGAATTTTGTATACTTTATTTGAAAGCTGCTGCAAAACAGCTGTGTGATTGTCTATAGTTTTTTTTTGTTACAAGACATTTTCTCTCCTTTTTCCATCTAAAATGTAAAACTTGTTATTTCCGTGCTTGCTACCCTTTTTTTCTCTTCTCATGCTGTTGGGGGTTTTGGAATTCTTACCCTGGTTCTTGCTACTTGTATGCACAAAGCACTTCTTGGCCTCAGTGTCTGTAACTCTAAACATGACCAGACTGCACGGATTGTCTCTAAAATGGCTGTGACTCTGCACTGAAGAGAATCTGGAGTATTTGGTGTCTGTGTTGGTTGGGGCTAGTGGGAAATATGTAGTAAGACAGATGTCAGATTTGCTGATTTGCTGTAGGACTAAACGACTAAATGAGGCGTAATTTGTGTGAGCCTGAGAACTGATTAATTCATTGGGAAATATTAAATATTTCTGCATAAATAACTGAGTATTAATGAGAGGAGCGAACAAGACCCTTAAGTGTTTTCTAACCTATCTGTAAGTTACCATATAATAAGTTTGTAGTATTAATGTTAGTTACAGTCTTTCAATAAGGGGATCCAATTAGCTTCATGTATTTTCAAGGTGATTTATACTGAATTCCAGCTTTACCACAGTCTAACGAATGTAAAGCACGTGTTATGCTAGAAGCCATTGTAGGTTTTCTTAATATGGCATCTGATTTACTGAAAAGTAGTGGTTCTCAAAGCTTTGTTGTTCTGACCAGTGTCATCTCTCAGTTTTTGTCAGCTTTAAATAAAAACTAGAGATTGGGCAGGGAGGTGCTGGCATATTCAGATTTTGGCCCAGTTGAATGCTCACTAAACAACTTGCTCCGAGAGCTGAAAAGGTCAGAAGTTAAATATGGTAAAGAGAGGCCGGTTCCTGGTTTCACAAAGTACAGCCTTCCGTGCCCTCTTCTCCTCTAGGCTTCAAATCCAGCCTTTGAACACGTTGGCAAGAAGAGGTTAATGGAGCTCATTACATTAATAACCAGAGGAAAGACACTAGCAGACTTGTCTTTTTCTTTTTGCAGCTTGCGTGCGGGGACAGCATCAGGGTTCAGGTTAGGAACCTATTGAAGGGTGCTAAGGGAAGTTAGGAAGAACTTGTCAGATGGCGGCTAAGGAATTGCTAAATTCTCATCTTATAGGACAAGACTTTGGTTTTCCATAGACATGAACAGTTCTTAGCTGTATGATCCTTTTGGTAGTAATGGGGGACACAGGACTGTACCCCCTTCAGCATGCTGCCACAAATCTAATAATCCCTAGTGTGAAAGCCAGTCTGAGAGTCACCCTGACCCCGGCGATGGCTTGAGTTCTCATTACTGCCATCACAGTGTAATGTATAGTCGTCTGATTTTGAGTGAGGGGAAGGCTCACTCTTCTAGCTCTGTCTTGTCCTCAGTAGCCTAGCACCGAAATGGTTGGATTTTTAAAAATTGGTAGTAGTAAAATTAAGGCCTAAGATTTTGAATAATTTTTCTAAATTGTTAAAATTTTACAACAGTCTTTATCAAAGAATTGATTTTTATATAAATTGAGTAATTGATAAAGACACATTTTAAAGGTGAGCATGTTTTCTAAGGAAAGACAAATTTTACTGACTTGGGAAAGGTTTTTTTTTTTTCACTCCTGTCTTTGCTTTTCTCAAATTCACAGCTTGCAGCCTTGATTAAATGAAACGATAACATGTTTTTGAAAGTGAGTAGCCAGCTTTGTGTGCTGGTATGTTTTAAGAATTTGTGAATATGGGGGGAGGAGGATGGAGGGGGAAAAATGAAACAAGATGGGATGGGATGGGGAGGAAGACAAACCATAAGAAACTCTTAATCTCAAGAAACAAACNTCTCAAATTCACAGCTTGCAGCCTTGATTAAATGAAACGATAACATGTTTTTGAAAGTGAGTAGCCAGCTTTGTGTGCTGGTATGTTTTAAGAATTTGTGAATATGGGGGGAGGAGGATGGAGGGGGAAAAATGAAACAAGATGGGATGGGATGGGGAGGAAGACAAACTATAAGAAACTCTTAATCTCAAGAAACAAACAGGGTTGCTGGGAGGTGGGGGGGAGGATAGGGTGGCTGGGTGGGTTATGGACATTGGGGAGGGTATGTACTATGGTGAGTGCTATGACGTGTAAGCCTGATGATTCACAGTCCTGTACTCCTGGGGCAAATAATACATTATATGTTAATAAAAAAGCAATGAAAAAGAAAATTTGTGAATATGGGTGCCTAAGTAGCTTAGTCTGTTAAGTGTCTGCCTTTGGCTCAGGTCATGATCTCAGGGTCATGAGATCGAGTCCCACATTGGGCTCTCTGCTCAGTGGGGAGTCTGCTTCTCCCTCTGCCTCTCCCCCTGCTTGTGCTCTCTCTATCTCTGTCTCTCAAATGAATTTAAAAAAAAAAATTGTGAATGTGTCAAGGATGAAGGCAGAGATACATGTAAGAGACTTGCTGAAACCCCAGTGAAGTAAAAGGTTACTGATACCCTCCATTGTATGGATTTCATTTTGAAGAAAACTTCAAAATTGGATTGTTTCTTTTACCTTGGGGTCTGAATCAGAATCCTGAAGTGTATCCCCCACCAGGCATACAAGGCCATGTTTCTCTTGTAAGGCGGATTGCTTTCTCTAGGAATAGGAAGGGAAGGAAAGCCACACCACAATGTTGTCAGACTCACTTCTCAATCTGTTGTAATCCAGCATACTTCTACATGTTGAGGCTGATAACCACAGAAATATTAATGTGGTCGCACCTGTGTATTCATGGACCTTTAATTTGGAGAATGCCTGAAGAGAAAATAGTGTTTCTATGTAGAATCCCCTCATTAAATACCAAAATACAATGAAAAAAATAATTTTGTATAATCCTAAAAATTGTTTTGAGGATTTTTATTCGAGAGAGAGAATGAGAGGGGGGAAGAGCAGAGGGACAAGCAGACTCCCCGCTAAGCAGGGAGTCCGAGACACTACACAAACACCCCCACACGGGGCTCAGTCCCAGGACCCTGAGATCATGATCTGAGCCGAAGGCAGATGCTTTACCCACTGAGCCACCCACGGTGCCCTGATTAATTCTAAAATGGAAAAAAAAAAAAAACCCTGTAGAAAATGAGAAACCTATTTTTAAAAAAGGTATATGGAAGAAGATAAAGCCCTGTAATCCCACCAGCTAGAAATAGCTTCACTTACCAGTTTGAAATGTATTTTAGGGACACCTGGCTGGCTCAATTGGAAGAGCATGCAACTCTCAATCTCAGAGTCATGAGTTCAAGCCCCATGTTGGGTGTAGAGATTACTTAAATGAACTTTTAAAAAGTGAAATGTATCTTGGACAGTTTGGGACTGTGCATACTGTGTTTTCGCTAGCCTAGTGTATATTTTGAGCATCTCCATGTATCCTTAATCCAGTGTTTCCCAGTCTTTCCCATTGTCATTCCTGAGGACTCTTTTTAGACAGTTTTGTCCTTATCACTCCACTCCCATCCCCCCGGGAAAGTTTAATCCTGCAGATATACTGTATATTTTTTTATGTGCTGTGCCTCTGGAGGCCACAATCATTGTAATATCTAATTTAAGATTTTTTTCACAGCCCCAAGACACAATTCTCCTCCACTTCAAAAATGCACATTTTCACAATTCTTCAAGATACAAGTTTCTAATGACTGTATGACACTTTACCGCATGGCTGTGCCATGCTTTATTTCATGGTTCTCTGCCTCCTAACGATTTGAACACTTGAGTTAATGGTTTTGGTTTGGGTTGGGTTTTTTTTTTTAATTTACTTTTGCCATTTTATTTTTCTTAAGATTTTATTTATTTATTTGACAGAGAGATCACAAGTAGTCAGAGAGGCAGGCAGAAGGAGAGGGGGAAGCAGGCTCCCCACTGAGCAGANCCAAAATACAATGAAAAAAATAATTTTGTATAATCCTAAAAATTGTTTTGAGGATTTTTATTTATTCGAGAGAGAGTNCCAAAATACAATGAAAAAAATAATTTTGTATAATCCTAAAAATTGTTTTGAGGATTTTTATTCGAGAGAGAGANAGAGAGTATGAGAGGGGGGAAGAGCAGAGGGACAAGCAGACTCCCCGCTAAGCAGGGAGTCCGAGACACTACACAAACATCCCCACACGGGGCTCAGTCCCAGGACCCTGAGATCATGATCTGAGCCGAAGGCAGATGCTTTACCCACTGAGCCACCCACGGTGCCCTGATTAATTCTAAAATGGAAAAAAAAAAAAAACCCTGTAGAAAATGAGAAACCTATTTTTAAAAAAGGTATATGGAAGAAGATAAAGCCCTGTAATCCCACCAGCTAGAAATAGCTTCACTTACCAGTTTGAAATGTATTTTAGGGACACCTGGCTGGCTCAATTGGAAGAACATGCAACTCTCAATATCAGAGTCATGAGTTCAAGCCCCATGTTGGGTGTAGAGATTACTTAAATGAACTTTTAAAAAGTGAAATGTATCTTGGACAGTTTGGGACTGTGCATACTGTGTTTTCGCTAGCCTAGTGTATATTTTGAGCATCTCCATGTATCCTTAATCCAGTGTTTCCCAGTCTTTCCCATTGTCATTCCTGAGGACTCTTTTTAGACAGTTTTGTCCTTATCACTCCACTCCCATCCCCCCGGGAAAGTTTAATCCTGCAGATATACTGTATATTTTTTTATGTGCTGTGCCTCTGGAGGCCACAATCATTGTAATATCTAATTTAAGATTTTTTTCACAGCCCCAAGACACAATTCTCCTCCACTTCAAAAATGCACATTTTCACAATTCTTCAAGATACAAGTTTCTAATGACTGTATGACACTTTACCGCATGGCTGTGCCATGCTTTATTTCATGGTTCTCTGCCTCCTAACGATTTGAACACTTGAGTTAATGGTTTTGGTTTGGGTTGGGTTTTTTTTTTTAATTTACTTTTGCCATTTTATTTTTCTTAAGATTTTATTTATTTATTTGACAGAGAGATCACAAGTAGTCAGAGAGGCAGGCAGAAGGAGAGGGGGAAGCAGGCTCCCCACTGAGCAGAGAGCCCGATGTGGGGCTTGATGTGGAGCTCGATCCCAGGACCCTGAGATCATGACCTGAGCCAAAGGCAGAGGCTTAACCCACTGAGCCACCCAGGCGCCCCTGCCATTTTAGGTAATACTAGAATATATCTTTGTACCAAAATCTGTATGCACCCCAAATTCCTGTAAAATTACATGACTGCCTGTTCAGTTTGTGATGATGTTGACATGTTTAGCAAACATAATTTTAAAAGATTTTATTTATTTGACAAATCACAAGTAGGCAGAGAGGCAAGCAGAGGGAGAGGGGGAAGCAGGCTCCCCACTGAGCAGAGAGCCCGATGCAGGACTCGATCCCAGGACCCTGAGATCATGACCTGAGCCGAAGGCAGAGGCTTAACCCACTGAGCCACCTAGGCGCTCAGCAAACATAATTTTGAATGTCCTTTGCTCCCCTCTTCTACCACCTCAGCCCCCTCACCTCCTCCAAACACTCAGAGGAAAGATACTGTGCATTTATCGAGTGTTTATGTCCCAGGCACTTAACCTAGTTTTAATCTAAAAGTCAATGTTAAGGAATAGGTGGTATCCTCAGTTGAGAATATGGAGTCTTTCTTGAGGTGAACTGCCCATGGTCACATAGTCAGAAGGGGAGGAGGGTACACCCAGAAATACTTTACTGTAAAGTGCAAGCTTTTGATCCACTTACTTTGCTCGATATTAGGAGGTGGTGGGGTGAGGGGTGGAGAGCAGACGGCTCCAGTGGAATCATTAGGCCAGTAGAGGTGGCCAAGGCAGAAGCCATGACTTCTTTGCGGGATGTCTTTGGCCTCTCGGAAAAGAACTCTTGAAGATCTATTATGTTTCCAGATTCAAACCAAGTGTTGGGGAGGATTAAAGGAAGGTAGAAAGCAGTACTCACCCTGCCCTGACTACTCCTAGTGGGAGAGTCACCCAAGGCCCCCTCTGTGGGATCTGGGAGTGTGGTCTAGCTCACTGAGCCTTGCTTGTCTGATTCTTAAAACTGAATGACTAGTACCTATCTTATTTACCTCAGAATAGTTAGAAGCCTATATGCTTTTAACAATATGAAAGCATATAGTGTTTCATGAATTTTTATTTGAGGTTTTTTTTGAGAGAGAGAACGGGGGGATTGGAGGAGAGCAGAGGCAGAGAGAGAAGCAGACTCCCCACTGAGCGGGGAGCCTACCATGGGGCTGCATCCCAGGACCCCCAGCTGACCCGAGCTGAGGGCAGGCACTCAACAGACACAGCCACCCAGGCACCCCTGAATTCATGTTTGAATCAGTAGGAAACGATAGAAGGCTTAGACCCAGTGAGAGTGGGGTGTAGAGATTTGTGAGGAGCTCAGGGCATAGGGCTGCAGAGGAGGGGCTGTGAACTCACGGCTGAGTAGCAGCATGAAGGCTCTGTCAGAGTTTCAGGAGCAGGGCTGCACCTGAGAACTTAGAAGCAGGCACTCTCTCAAGCATACCCTAGATGGCTGAGCTTTACTTAGTTCTCAAAAGGGTATGCAGGCGGTGACCCGCTTATCAGGCAAGCGGAGCACTGGTGTGTGCCCCAAAAGTGTACATGTATGGAGACAGCTTTTCCACTCGCCCATGAGGTCTATTCCCTAGGCCAATGAGAATTCAACAAGACCAGAATGGGACTGGGTGGCCCCATAGTGACCTGTCAGAGACTATTTAAACAGCTCCAACCGAGGGCAGAAAGCAGATGTCCGGCCAGGCGTCCTCAGCAGCAGCCCCACCGCCTCCGCAAGGTTTGCTGCACTACCAGTCTCTTCCCTCCTGAGCGTTTTCTTCATAGCTTTGTGTGCTGGAAGCTCATAGACTCTGGACTTAAAAAAGCTTGCTGTAGAAGAGAGAAGAACTGCACTGAGCAAGAATTTTGGAAAAAATCGACAACCCCGTTCCCCTTTAAAATACCAAATTCTTAGATATGCTTCCTATTTTCAGGCCAAAATTTAAGCTTTTCTGTTTACATTTTACCTATAGTGCATTTGCTTGTCTCCTCACTACCACTGACAGCAGAACCCGAAGTATTAAAAATGAAATGGAGTTGTGTCAATCAGTCATTCTCTGAGATAATTGAAAAAGCTAAATACGAAACCACAGTAGCTTTTAGCTGACCCTTTGCATCCACTGCATAAGCCCCCATATTAACCAAACTATTTTTTAATTGATGGTTTTAGGAAGAGCTGCCACGATGTGGGCTCCAGGGGAGGGTTACATGTGCTTTTCTGTCCCTCCTCCAGAGAATGCACACCTGTCCCAGTTGCTGAGTTCCACTACCAAATGTGAATTGCAACTATTTTGGGAGCACTTAAGCACATCAGAAAAATGAATGATTCCATTTTCGCTCGTACCACGTCACTGATGTACCTCCTCAAAGCATGTCACTGAGTTCATCACAGAAAATTGTGTCTCCCTGTGCCTTCTACAGCAGGCTTAGGGCTGCGCTTGCCCCTTCACCCTCCCCACCCCCTGCCAAAAAAAAAAAAAAAAAAGTGAGACCAACACCAACTGGATAACCTCCTCTGACCCTCACTCCACCTTACCATAAGTAGATCCAAATCCTTCTAGAAAATTTGAAAGGCATATCCCCATATATCAGTGGTATAAATAGAACCTCTTCAGCAGCCTCTGGTAGATGGTGACTCTCCAAGGTGGACTGGGAAGCGGCCTGGCCTTGGCAAGGCATCATCCTCTAAATATAAAGATGAGTTTGTTCAGCCCTTGCAGAAGGAAAAATTGCTACCCATCCTAGAGTGCAATGTCCTCTCTGCCGGGAGGAAGGTCGAGCAAGGTTTCACTTAGTAAGGGCACTTTACCCATTCCACCACCAGGTCCGGGGGTGTGACCCTGGCCTTTCAGTCCCAGGACACGGACACTCTTAGCCCCACCAAGGAGGTGGGAACTTGAGGGCTCAGCTCGGCCCCACCCAACCTGAGGCAGGTCAGTCCGGGAGAAAGAGAACACCCCCCCCAAATTCCTTCATTAACCCCCCAGGTGCGCTGCGCTGTCACTGAGGCGAATGGCTCCTGGTGTCCTGGCTTTTGTGCCCGCCGCTGCCAGAGCCGCCGACCCGGCCTGTCCCCGGGAGACCTGCGCCTCCTCCTCCTCCTCCTCCCCGCCTCCCCGTCCTCTCCTCCCGCCGCCAGTTGTCTGGCCCGCGACAGCTGCGCGCCCTCCCGCCGCCGGTGGCCCTCTCCGCGGTGGGGGCGGGTGCCGACTTGGGTCAGGCCTCTGAATTGGGGCGCTCGGGGGTGGGGGGGAAGAAAGGAAGTTCACTGGCAGGGGGGCGGGGGGTCTCCTTCCTCTCCTTCCTGGGACACCGGNGGGGGGCGGGGGGTCTCCTTCCTCTCCTTCCTGGGACACCGGGTGTGACTGCTGTCCCCGTCCTCTCGGTCCCACCCCTGGAACACGGCTCCCTCCTCCCTGTAGCCGCGCGTGGGCTTTTGCGGGTCCGAGTAAACCCAAAGAAGGGGTGAAATGTGGGAGGCACCCTCCGCAGCGGCCAGCGCGAGCAGAGCGGACGGGGTGGAGAGGCCTTTCGGACAGGTGCGACTCCGGGAGCGCAGGCGCACACACGCACCCCCTGGCGCGCGCGGTGACCCCCGCCCCACCCCATCCCCTCCGGCGGGCAACTGGGCCGGGTTGGGTGGGGCCGACCGGCCGGGGAGACGCTCCATATACGGCCCGGCCCGCGTTACCTGGGCTCGGGCCAGGCCGCTCCTTCTTTGGTCAGCGCAGGGGACCCGGGCCGGGGCCCAGGCCGCGAGCCGGCTGGGGGAGGGGGCTCTAGTGCCCAACACCCAAATATGGCTCGAGAAGGGGAGCGACATTCCTGCGGGGCGGCGCGGGGGGGGGGCGCCCGCGGGCTATATAAAACCTGAGCGCGAGGACCAGCGGCCACCGCAGCGGACAGCGCCGAGAGAAGCCTCGCTTCCCTCCCGCGGCGACAGGGGCCCGAGCCGGAGAGCAGCAGGTGTAGCCACCCGCCCAGGTAGGGCGGGAGTGGGGGAGGGGACAAGGACAGAAGAACAATAGGACAGGGGGACAAGGTGACAGGGCACCACTGAGGTGGTGTAGAACCCAACCGACTCACTTGATCAGCCCCAAGGCCTACTTTGTGCCCCCTGCGTCTTGGTGCTCAGAGTCACACGCGCTTTACAGAGGAGACACGACTCAATCAGTTTTTGGAAACGCCTCCAAATTTATCCCCGGCCCCTTTGGGCTCCGCTGCCTGGCCTTCAGGGCGTGCCAGGTAGATGAGGCTTTTGCTGTAGTCGTCCCAAGGGCAGTAGCTTCCCAACGAAGGCTACAGCCAAAGAACAGCAGGGGCCCCTGTTCTCTGGGTTGGCCATCGGGCGAAAAGGCGCCTCTGTTCTGAGCCTGGAATGTCAAGAGGGTCCGGAATGGGCCATTCCTCCCTGGATGGAGCACCAAAGGCCCCCCCACGGGCATGTCCTTGCACCCGCACGCGTGCCCGGCCTGAACCTCCCAGGTGCGGCCGCGGCGGCGCGGAGCGGGTGGGCGCCAGGGCCCGGCTCGCGCCGCGGGCAGCCTGCAGCGACGGCAGGGAAGTCTCGGCGGCCCCCGTGCCTGGGCTCCCGTGGGGGAGAAATTCCCCGTGTGGGCGCGACGGCCCTGCGCGCCTCTCCCCGTCGCCGCGCGGCCCCGAGCCTGGGGAGCGAAGCTCGGGGTGGGTCCCTTCGGCGGCTGCCCTGGCCGGTTGCGCGCCGTTCCGGGCCGGGGATGCCCGTCGGTCCCCGGGGAGGGCGGGCTCTCGGGCCAGCGGGGCCTCCTGGGCTGACGCGCCGCGCGTCTCCACGGCCTTCCTGTCCTTCGCAGAAACCAGACACCATGTGTGACGAAGACGAGACCACCGCCCTTGTGTGCGACAATGGCTCCGGCCTGGTGAAAGCCGGCTTCGCCGGCGACGACGCCCCTAGGGCCGTGTTCCCTTCCATCGTGGGCCGCCCTCGCCACCAGGTGAGGCT
Source organism: Ailurus styani (assembly GCA_002007465.1). NCBI lineage: Eukaryota > Metazoa > Chordata > Mammalia > Carnivora > Ailuridae > Ailurus > Ailurus styani. The sequence continues at coordinate 210,704 of LNAC01000987.1, read as the reverse complement.
GCCGCTGGGCGGAGGGAGCCGGGCCCGGGTCCCCGTGGAGCCGCGCCCCGGGCCGCTCTGAGCCGCCGTGACGCGGGCGTGCTGTCTCCGCTCCGCAGGGCGTCATGGTGGGTATGGGTCAGAAAGACTCCTACGTGGGCGACGAGGCTCAGAGCAAGCGAGGTATCCTGACCCTGAAGTACCCCATCGAGCACGGCATCATCACCAACTGGGACGACATGGAGAAGATCTGGCACCACACCTTCTACAACGAGCTCCGCGTGGCCCCTGAGGAGCACCCCACCCTGCTCACCGAGGCCCCCCTCAACCCCAAGGCCAACCGCGAGAAGATGACCCAGATCATGTTTGAGACCTTCAACGTGCCCGCCATGTACGTGGCCATCCAGGCCGTGCTGTCGCTCTACGCGTCCGGCCGTACCACCGGTGAGTGCCAGCGGCCCCGCCCCGCCCCGCCCCGCC
>LNAC01000987.1:193204-209970 GCA_002007465.1 Ailurus styani | reverse complement strand
CTGCCGCACGCCATCATGCGCCTGGACCTGGCCGGCCGCGACCTCACCGACTACCTGATGAAGATCCTCACTGAGCGTGGCTACTCCTTCGTGACCACAGGTGCGCGGCGCCCCGGGCACCCCGGGCGGGCGGGGGGGCGCGCGGACCCCGGGGCCCGGCGTTGAGGGCCCCTCTCCTGCCCCTGCCGCCCACAGCTGAGCGCGAGATCGTGCGCGACATCAAAGAGAAGCTGTGCTACGTGGCCCTGGACTTCGAGAACGAGATGGCGACGGCCGCCTCCTCCTCCTCCCTGGAGAAGAGCTACGAGCTGCCCGACGGGCAGGTCATCACCATCGGGAACGAGCGCTTCCGCTGCCCGGAGACGCTCTTCCAGCCCTCCTTCATCGGTGAGTCCCGCTCGCCGGCCCCCCCGGGGGTCCTGGGGCCCCGCGCGCCGCCCTCCCGGGTGGCCCCCCGCCGGCTCACGCTCCTCCCTGCGGCCCCCAGGCATGGAGTCGGCGGGCATCCATGAGACCACCTACAACAGCATCATGAAGTGCGACATCGACATCAGGAAGGACCTGTACGCCAACAACGTCATGTCGGGGGGCACCACCATGTACCCCGGTATCGCGGACCGCATGCAGAAGGAGATCACGGCGCTGGCCCCCAGCACCATGAAGATTAAGGTGGGCGGCGGCCCGCGCCCCCTGCCCGCGCGCGGGCCCCGGGGTGCGGCTTCGCCCTCCTGACCCGCTCCCCGTCTTACAGATCATCGCCCCGCCTGAGCGCAAGTACTCGGTGTGGATCGGCGGCTCCATCCTGGCCTCGCTGTCCACCTTCCAGCAGATGTGGATCACCAAGCAGGAGTACGACGAGGCCGGCCCCTCCATCGTCCACCGCAAATGCTTCTAGACCCCATTCCGCCAACAGCGCTCGAATTCTCCTCAGGACGACAAATCTGCTCAGGTTGCAGGTGGCTGACCTCGTCTCTAACACCTTGAGTTGCTGCCGCCGCAACGCGACACAGTGTTTATAACGTGTATATACATTAACTTATTTACCTCATTTTGTTATTTTTAAAACAAAGCCCTGTGGAAGGAAATGGAAAACTTGAAGCATTAAACTCAGCCATTCTGTCTGTTGCGTAAAGTTGTTTGTTGTGTTTATTTGCCGGGGGAGGGGAGTGGAAGGGGATGGGGGAGGAAGAGAGCCCCCCCTCTTACTGTGTCACAAGTGTCACTGGTGTCACTTTTCACAATACTCGCAATGAGTGCGCTCCTTGCCACACCATTAGTTAAGTCTTGCCATGCTCCCGGTTTCCCCCTCTGGATCAGGACAATTCCCGAATACTGGCAGGCCCATCAAGCGCCCCACCTGACCCGCTGGTGTGTGGTGAGGACCCTCCCCCTCTGCAGGGCGCTGCCGCCGCGGTGGCGGCGGGCGGGTGGCTCTGGTCCGCTCCAGGCATCGGGCGCTGTCCACGGTGCTGGCGCCCGAGAGCAGCTCCACCTACGGCGCTCGGGGTTCCCTCATGGAAATCAGTGTTCCCCCCCTGAATCTCGAGACCTAACTGAAAGGGTTGTGTTCTGCATTTAATGAAGCGGTTTTCGTTTGTAAGTGAAGACAATCACTTCTCTTCCAGACCGGGAAGTCCTTTGCTTCATGCCAAGGTGATGGTGGTATAAAAATGTGTCTCTTCCATGGGCGCCTGGGTGGCTCAGTGGGTTAAAGCCTTTGCCTTTGGCGCAGGTCATGATCTCAGGGTCTTGAGATCGAGGCCCGCATCGTGCTCCCTGCTCAGCAGGGAGCCTGCTTCCTCCTCCCTCTCTCTCTGCCTGCCTCTCTGCCTACTTGTGATCTCTCTCTGTCAAAATAAATAAAATTAAATCTTTAAAAAACAAATGTGTCTCTTCCAGTGTGGGGCGGGGGCGGGGGCAGCAACGCCCAGAGGTGGGAGGAGGGTGAGGAAGGGCCAGCTGAGCGGTCCAGAAAGGACAGCACCTGCTGGGTATACACGGACACCGAGGGCAGCCCAGCAAGGAGGGGTCTACAGGGGTCTACCCGCTGAGGCTGGGTCGGAAGAAGAGGGGTAAACAAGGAAGGAGGGACACCACCCTCTCCTTCCCACCACTGGCCATGCTCTAAAGGCACAAAGTATACTAATAGAGGTGGGCTTTCTTTGGGAGAGCACAGTACCCACTTGTTTAAAAACCAGCTTAATTTTTTCTAGTCAAGATTACCAAGGACAGTGGTACCTAAATAAAATAGATTCTGACTCAAAGATTCTGACTAAAGAAGATTCTGACTATTAAACTTTTTTGGAAAATAAGTTTGTAAGTAGAATTAACAATATACAATGTTATGAGCCACAGAATCATATGTTTATTCATTCTTTCCTTTATGGCCTATTGAAAAGTTTCTGAGATCTTTGAGACCTCTAAGGTGGGAACACTGCCAAACCCAGATAGCAAGAAAATCAGTAATTCAGTAGAATTTAAATAAAACAAGTCTATGATGCCATTGCCCCATGAAGGGTGGAAAAGTGTTAAAAATGGGCTAAGTTCTAGTCTCTTGAAGGAATTTAGATTTTATTGCTAATGACAAGTATACACAGGCATACCTGAGCAAACCAAACCCACGTAAACAAAGACTGAATAATTCATGTAGCCAGCAGCCTGGAAAAATGTCAGAGTTACACAAGTTAGTTAATTGTCACCTTAAGCGTTTTTAACCAAAACCCAAAATCACTTAATTAAGATTTCAGTAAGGTATGTAAGGAGATAATGACCCATTTCTTCTGTGACCATAATCATTACATGACTCATAGTCATTTAGAACTCACAGAAGTTTTCAATATAATCTGGTAGCCTTTCCTTGTGTCCTACCTTTGATATTGTTCTTCTGCAGAAAAAATGAGCAAATATTAATTGTGTGGTTTCACTGGGAATGTGCCAAATCTGAAAATTACTGTCCTTACTGACACTTCTCTAAAAACAACAGCAGCAACAACATGTCACACATTTTATTAGTGTTCTGTTAGCTTTCCTGCTTTCCTACTAGGTTAGGATTATAGGTATTTTGGGGAATTGTAATACCTATATTTGTCCTGAAAGAGGATGTTCAGTGTGGTGTAGTAAATAATGAGTCTTTTGAAAATGTCTATCTAGAGCATATACAAATGTTTATGCTGGGTGAGGGGAGAAGTCCAGCCACTCTAAGAGTGCAGTAATTAGAATCAAGATGTGTGGTGGCATTGGAGTGAATAATGTGACATCTGATCCCCCAACTGACCAGCCATCTCAGAGAATTGGTGTTTGGAGCAGTGAGAGAATTAAAAACAACAAAAAATTTCCCCTACCCACTACTTATGGTGTGTTTTCTTAGACTTGGCAGTGGGACTTATCAAGGATCTCATTTCCTTCTCACAAAAGCTTGTGAAGTTGCCACCAATTTGTTTTCACTAAACTATGTTACTAGTGTTCAGTTGAAGAAAGAAGGAATAGGGAAGAACATGAGAAGAGAGAATGTGTCAGGATTAAAAAGGATTAAGGTTGAGTGGGAAAAAGGAAAGGATCCAGTACCACAGTACACCCTAGGTAGGCTTTGTCATTTAAACCTTTGGAAGTTTGAATTGGACCATAGAATATCACGGTCCCTCCCAGGTGCATCTGTCCCCTGACCTATTACCCCAGATGTGGTAGAACCCCCAAAAGGTTAATGAAATATTTTGTTGCCCACCTACCATGTGCAAGGGGTACAGAGAGGGCTGAGATATGGTCCCATTCTTAAGAGTTTGGTGTCATGATCCCCAATATCACCGGGCACTGATGCCTTGACTCTGGTTACCACAGAGCCTATGGGAGCTCCTGGAGGCAGGGCCCTCTCTGCACTGTGAACCGTCAGATGCTGTCAGCCACTTGCCACTGTGAGGCTGGCTTCCCTCCCATTGTTTTCTGACAAGGCTGGATGGGTTCCAAATATTGGTTCTTATGGGGAAACACATCCCTCATTGTGCTCAGGAGGGTCTGCCCTGCCTCTGGGGTTGGGGACAAAGAATAGCACTGCCTCTTACCGGGTAGTGCCTCAGCCCCAAGGACTGGAGGTGGAAATGGGCTCATGCCACAGACTGGTACTGCTATGTCCACGTTTGTGTGGTCAGCTTACCTACCTGGCTGCCTCCTTCTCCTCTTTGTCTCATTTCTGTCACTTTCATTTCCTTTCTGTTCTGTACTGTCCTTTGGAGGGCATCCATTTCAGCACCGTTGATAAATCATCAATCTTTGGAGTAATTACCATAAGCTGATGGTATATGCCTCAAGTGAACTCTCAGAAAGAAGCTGAGAACATGTGGCTTTGATGGCACTCTGTTTGGGTAGGCACCACAGTAGGAACACAGGATTCCCGGTTACCTGAATCCTTGTCACCCACAACCAGAATCAGCTCCCAAGCCATCATGGGCTGCAACTTCCAAAGGTGGTTTAAGAAGGCAAAGGCAGCTGCAGGTTAGTAGGATGTGAATGAGGAACATGCGGGGGCTTCACAAGGGTGGTCCTGTCACACAGGAAGCTGGAGGACCTGTCACTGGGTGGAGAAGCCCCGAGCCCTCTGATTGACCCTGCCCCTCTTATCAGTTTCTTAATGGCTTCTCCCCATAATGAACAGTTTCTGAGGGCGATATGTGAGTGAGTAGCAGATTGTGGAAGATGCTAAGATGACATTGGTGGTTCTCATATGCGTCAATACTATCAGGATTGCCTTTTGTATGATAATGATTGGTGTTTCCTAAATCTCATCACTGTGTAGAGTTGCTGGACACCAGAGCTGGCCTCAGAAATGGCAGATTCTCTACATCATGGGCCAAGGGGCAGCCATAACACCCTTGGATTCCTATCACATCTTGACTTATTTCCTTCATGGCACCTATACTAGGATCCTGTGGGCGCTTTAACAAATTACCACAAAATAGGTGGCTTAAAAAAAACAGGAGTTAACTTTTTTCACAGTTCTAGAGGCTACAAGGTTCAAGACCAAGGTGGTGGTGGGACTGGTATCTTTTGAAGCCTCTCTTCTTGGCTTATAGTTGGGCATCTTACCCCTGTGTCTTCACTTCGTCTCCTTCCTTTCCATGTCTGGGTCCAAATTTCCTCCTTTTAGTGCCCACCCTAATGACTTCCTTTCAATTCAATTACCTCATTAAAGACACTACTTCTGAATACAGTCACATTCAGAGGTACTGGGTGTTAGGACTTCAACATTTCAGCCTCAAATAGAGGTTAGCAATTTGACCCACTATCGTACCTAAGAAGCCCTATGACAATTCATTTGTATTAACATTAACAATTCATTTTAATGGGTCATGTATCTCTTATGTTAATACTGTGTCTATGCTATATGAAGCACTTTCACATACATGAACTGATTTTAGCTTATAAGGTAACAATATAGAGACTATTATGCCACTTTAGTAAATGATAAAAGTGAGGCTTCGAGATTGAATGACTTGTCCAAGTTTTATAAATTAGGAAAAGTGGTAGAGCAAAGACTTGAACCTGGAACTCTTGACTCTATTCTTTTATTTTCAACCTGGGTATGTCCTTCTATTTTATATGTATTTCTTGTAAGCAGCATATGATTAAATCGTTTTCCCAGCTGGATACTTTTGTCTTTTAATTGAAACACTTGGTCCATGTATATTTGATGTAATCACTGACATGTGGAGAGCCTGCCGTGGGGCTTGATCTCATGACCCCAAGATCATGACCTCAGCCAAAATCAAGAGTTGGACACCCAGGTGAGTGAGCCACCTAGGTGCCCCCATTCTATCTTTTTGAACCCTCAGATATTATCATTTATTATACATCAGCTGTGGCTTTAACCTCCTCAAGACATTATAATTGTTTTATACAGTTTGCTGGATATTTACTTGTATATTAACAATTTTCTTTGCCCATTTCTTCCTTTTTATGGATCCTTTCCAAGGAAGATCATTTTTTTTTCTGCTTGAGTACACAGACTTTAGAATTTTTTTCATGAGACTCTGTTGGTTACAATATTTCTCAGTTTTTATTTGTCTATGTATGTCTATTTCTCCTTCATTTTTTTNACAATTTTCTTTGCCCATTTCTTCCTTTTTATGGATCCTTTCCAAGGAAGATCATTTTTTTTCTGCTTGAGTACACAGACTTTAGAATTTTTTTCATGAGACTCTGTTGGTTACATTTCTCAGTTTTTATTTGTCTATGTATGTCTATTTCTCCTTCATTTTTTTCCCCTGAATATAGAATTCCTGGTTGACAGTAAGTTTTTCCACCATATTGAAAGTGACACTTCTCTACCTTGTGAGTACTGTTGCTGCTGTTGAGATTCAACAGTCAGCCTGTATTTCCAGCAATACGGCAATCTGTATTTCCCTCTCCCCACCGCTCAGCTTTTTTTTTTTTTAAATTTCTCTTTGCCTTTGATATCCTGGAGTTTCTCTGCAATATACCTAATTGTGGGTTTCTTTTTTACTTAACTTCTTTGGGATTCATGAGCTTTTCGAATATAGTGGATTGGTGTCTTTTCAACAGATTTGGGAAATTATCAGTCATTATTTCTTCAAATACTGCCTCCAGTCCAATGTTTTCTCTCCTTTCATTCTGAAGATTGGACAAATTGGGCTTCATCAAACATTAATTCCTGTTCGTCAAAGAACATNGGACACCATTTAAAAAATGAATAGTCAAGTCAAGTACTGGGAGAAAATATTTGCAAAACATACCTGACAAAGGTTTGGGATCCAGGCTATAGAAAGAACCCCTACAACTCAATAACAAACAGATAAAGATGCAGTAAAATGGGCAAAATGTTTTGAACAGACACTTCGCAAAAGAAGATATGCAAATGGCCAATAAGATAAGCACAGGGCCATATGGGTTAGGATGGCTATTGTCAAAAAGAAACAAAGAGAACAGAATAACAAGTGTTGGTGAGAATGTGGAGAAATTAGAACTCTTGTGCACTGCAGGTAGTAATGTAAAGTGGTGTAGCCTTTGTGGAAAACATCACGGAAATTCCTATAAAAAATTAAAGATAGAAGATACAATACAGCCATTCCAGTTCTGGGCACATACTCAAAGAAATACAAGCAGAGATTCAAAAAGGTATTTGCACAACCATGTTCAAAGCAGCATGATTCACAATAATCAAAAGATGGAAGCAGCCCAAGTGTCCACTGATGGATGATTGGTTAAACAAAATATGGTATATGTGTACAATGGAATATTAGTCAACCTTAAAAGGGAAGGAAATTCTGACAACACTCCAACATGGATGAACTCTGGGGACATTACACTAAGTGAAATAAAACACTCCCGCAAAGGCAAATGCTATATGATTCCACTTATATGATATACCTAGTGTAGCCAAGTTCATAGAGGAAGAAAGTAAAAGGGTGGTTGCCAGAGGCTGGGAGGAGGAAGGAAAAGGGAGTTAGTATTTAATGGACACAGAGTTTTGGCTGGGGAAGATGAAAGAGTTCTGGAGCTGGATGGTGGTGACAGGTGCATGATAAAGGAAATGAACTTAATACCACAGAACAGATGGTTAGAATAACAAATTTTATGTTAGGTATATTTTACCCCAATTAAAAAAAATCAGATGCTACTATAGACCTGCTGGGCATGGAGCTTACTTAAAAAAAGAATAAAAAACCAGGAACAACTGGAAACAGCTCAGTTATCCATCAGTAGAAAATTAGGTAAGGTGTGTATAGTCATTTAATGGAATACTATTCAGCAATACAAAGGAAAAAACTATAGATACACAAAACATGAATGGATCTCAAAAACATGCTGAGTGAAAGAAAATGTATACAGAAGCCTATATATGTAATATTCCATTTATATGATATTAGAGAACAAGCAAACTAGTCTGTGAAACAGAAAAAAACAGAACAGTGGTTGTCTCTGGGGAGTGGGGTAGAGATTGAGACATGGCATTTGGGATCTTTTTCGGGTGATAGAAATGTTCTATATTTTGATAAATGTAAATTGTGTCAAACAGATCAAGTTTAGTGAGCATACAATTAAGATCTGTGTGTTTCATTCAATGTATATTTTAATCAAAAGAAAAAATTGCAGGCAATAATAGAATATCAGAACTTTTTTTTTATTTAAAGTAAACTCTATGCCCAACAGGGGGCTCAAACTCATCATCCTGAGATCAAAAGTCACATGCTAGGTCACCTGGGTGTGCAGTCGGTTAAGTGACTGACTCTTGATTTTGGTTCAGGTTGTGATCTCAGGGTTGTGATGTCAGGATTGAGGTCTCAGTGTCATGAGATCGAGTCCTGTGTCAGGCTCCATGCTCAATGTGGAGTCTGTTTGAGACTCTCTCTGCCTCTCCCTTCCGTGCATTCTCATTCTCTCTCTCTGAAATAAATGAATCTTAAGAAAAAAAAAAGTCACATGCTCTACTGACTGAACCAGTCAGGTGCCCCAGAATATCAGATAGGCTCTACATTAAAAATTTTTCATCACTTTTCATTTTAAGGAGTTTGTCTGAATTGCATTGTGGATAATTCCTCTAATTGATTGTCCAATCTACTAATTCTTCCTTTTACTTAATCTATTATTAAGCTCTTTTGTGGACTTTTAAGTTTCTGTTATTAATTTTTTCCCTTATGGAAATTTTTAGATATTCTGTTTTGTTCTTTTCCAAATCAATGAGGTCATGTTTTTATACTTTCTGTTCCCAATGGATGTTTGTTAGCGTTTCTCTCACTGCCTTAATAAAGCATCTAAAGGTATTTTTTTTAAGATTTTACTTATTTGAGAGAGGGAATACAAGCAGGGGGGAGGGGTAGAGAGAGGGGGAGAAGCAGGCTCCCTGATGAGCAGGGAGCCTGACATGGGACTTGATCCCAGGATCCCAGGATCATGACCTGAAGGCAGCTTGATCCCAGGGTCCCAGGATCAGCTGAAGGCAGATGCTTAGGTGCCCCTGCATCCAAAGGTTTTGTTTTGTTTTGTTTTTTTCTTAGCAGTGTGGACCTAATAATCCCAGTAACTGGAGTCTTGGAGTTTGTTTCTGTTACCTGTTTAGGTTCTTATTCATACTGCCTTGTTTCTACGTGTTCCTTGTTGACAATGTCATGTTCACTGTTCTTGAAGAATCACCTGTAGAACACTTGGAAACCTAGAGTACAAGAGCATCTCTCCAGAAAGGATGTGTACTTGCTTCTGCCAGGGATCTCCTAGGGTACAACTAACCTGAACGATGATAAAATTTACCACCTGAGGTCTCTTGGTCTTCCCAGGTGATACAAATCAGGACCGCAGCTACACGTGAGGACTCAGCAGTGGTCAGTTTCTTGGAAGTCCACCCCCGCCCCTGCGCCTACACCGACACCATGTGCTCAGTGCCAAGGCAACTTACCTTTGGGTTTACTTCTGGTTCACTCCTTCCCTCTTTCCCTGTGGAGTACCCCTTCAGCTTCATGTGGAAAGGCCCCAAGCTTTACAAAGCTGTTAAACCCCAAGTGCCAGGTAATCTAGATAAGCAAACACTCTCAGGGCGAGGGCTGTTCCGAGAATTGCAACACTTCTAGCTTCCCTTAGATTTTGGCCCAACCAATTCCTTAGTATCTTGTCAACTCTTCAGTGCCTGTAAGATTTTTAAAATTCTTTATCTAGCTTTTTAAAAAGTTGTTTGCAGCAGGAGTGTTGATTCTGAGAATTCAGCCTGCCATATTCTCTAAAAATAGAACTCCATGTCTCTTACTTCTCAGGCTTGGCTTTAGCCACCTCTGAAAAACAGCCCAAATCTCATATGCAGGCTTCAGGAATTTGGCCCCCAATTCTGCTGCCTTATTTTAAAGCTGTTGTTTTTTCTCTGGGTCTAAAAATGCTCTGGGTCTGGAATATTCCCCAGGCTGAGAGGGCACCAGCTGGGAGGCCGAGGGGCCCGGAGCCCTCGTGGCCCAACGCTAATGTGCCATGTGTCAACAGGGATCAGTTGAACCATGGAAAAAAAAAAAAAGAATGAAGGGCAAAAGAGACAAAGGACCTGGGTCAAAGTCACCATAACAGCTTCTGCAAGTGGGTTGATTGGCGATTTTTTTTCTGCCTTTTTAATACTTCAATATTTCTTCCAACTTTTTCTTCAAGGAATGTGTATTATGTCACTATTAAAAATAGCCAAGTAAAAAATGGAAAAAAAACAAAACAAAAACAAAAATCAACCACTAGAGGAGAAGCGACCTCAGTAGTCCAATGGGCCTGATGGTATTTCCAGCAGCCGGGACGACTTTGTGCAACTCCACTCTCAAGCCGGCTGGTGACAAGAGGCTGGGCTCCTGAGACTCACGGAGGAGCTTCGGGGTTGGGGCCGGGCAGGGCATCAGAGGACCGCTGTGTCATGCGTGATCCCCGGTGGCACCGGCTGAAATGAGCTCCACTCGTTCCTGTCATTTCTCTGCTCTGAGCTCCAGAGCAGTCCTGGGTGAACTTGGCAGACAGAGACTGCGTTCTGGTCCTGGCTCCTTCTCTCGTCGGAGGGGGAAGAGCCTCCCGCGGCCGCCGGCTGCTCACTCCCCTGACCGGGTATGATTCTGCCCTAGTCACACGTGGGAGAGAAAGGAGAGGCTGTTCTGAATGACCCCGGGAGCGGGACAAGCTGGTGAGCTAGGAGAAGGTGCGCTGTCTCCACATCCAGCTTCCCTGCAAATTCCGCAGAGACTCTGCTCACCCTTGGCCCTTCCTAAGCCAGAGCGCTCAAGTTTTCCCCTCCCCTCCTGTTCACCAACACACAGTTACCAAAGATCTCTCCTACTTGAGGCGCGGTTCAGAATCACTTGACTGTACTTGAACTTCTTCCCTAAATGCTTAAAAGGGATGACTTATGTGCTCCACATCTTTCTCTAGCAGGTTCTCTGGAACCTGAGTTTCCCCCTACTTTCTGTTCCTGACCTTCGGAGCTCGGGGTGGGCAGGCAGGTGGAGGGCAGGGCGGCAGGGGTGGAGCCAGGCCCCAGGCAGAACCTGTGCTCTGAGGGCTGGGACACTGAGGCTGAACCCGCCTGTCTGACTCTGCCTCCCGATGGTGGGGGGAGGGGGTGTTTCCTTCTCTATCACCCTGGCACGGGAGGCCAGGACTCTGAAGGCCAGGGTCTCGGCACCTCTGAGATGAAAGGGGCTTCACCAGGAAAGACACACCCTGGCCCAGGCTGAGGGTGGGCGCTGTCCTCATGGCGGGCTCGTCCTCTTCCTTCTCTGACCCCCCCCCCCCCGCACCTCCTTGCCGCACCCTCACCCCCGCCCTGTGCTGAACGGCTTTTTCCAGAGGGCACTCTGGACACTGTGAGGCAAACGGATTTGTTCCCGGCCACGGGAGAATACAGGGTCACGGTTCACAGCCAGAGAAGTACCCTTTTCCACCACCTGGCTTCCTGCTTATCCAAGGACACAGGCGCGGGGACTATCCTCCTACGTCTGAGAAGTCAAGACATCCAAACTCTAGTCCTGACTATTCTTCCGCTCATTTTCCAAAAGGATCCAGAACTCTGTGACTCCCCTGTTGCCTGCTTATTGGCACACCTACCGGTCAGCAATTAACTTGCTGACTCATTCAGCATACACTTACTGAGCATTTACTACGCCTGGCACTGTGCCAGGAGATAAGATGGTGAGCCAAAGACTTGGGGTCTCAGCCCTCGGCGGGGGGGGGGGAGGCTCACAGTATCAGGGTGAGGGGAGACATGTTAATTAAATAGCACCAATCATTATAAATCTGGAAATTTGGCTCATGCTGACAACACAGGAGAAGCCAAGGGCCACTGAGAGTTTCGACAAGCGAGAGCAGGGTGAGGTCCCTGTGAAGGGTCACTAGGACTCAGCAGGTGAAGTGGGAAGGAACAGCTCCTCCGAGCCAGGCTGGCGTTGAAGGTGGGGCTCCCAGCCCTGAGGACAGGTGGCTGTGGCTGGAGGGGGCGTGCACAGAAGGAGCCACACCCGACTTGAGCAGACCCTCCATTGCAGAGGATATATTTTTTCTTTAATCTAAGAGTGATGGAAAGCCATTGAACCATTTTAGAGAGAAAGAGAGAGAGCGAACCTGGCATCGCCGGGAGCAGGAGGAAAGACTCCACGACCGCTCTCAGGCCTCTGACTCACATTAGGATGCTCGGGAAAAGGGAGCTAGTGAGCTGTGGTGGGTGTGGGGCACGGGGCAGACGGGCACCCAGAGAAGGAGCCGCAGATGGGGAGGGAGGACTAGGCCCAGGCCCAGAGTTGGGGGTGCGACCTGAGCCCAGAGATGGGGTGAGGCCTGGGCCCTGAGATGGGGTGTGGCCTGGGTCTAGAGATGTGGGTGTGGCCTGGGCCCAGAGTTGGGGTGTGGCCTGGGGCTCTAGGATGGGGGTGTGGCCTGGGTCCAGAGATGGGGGTGCGGCCTGGGCCCTGAGATGGAGGGGCCTGGGCCTGTAGAATGGGGGTGAGGCCTGGGCCCTGAGATGGGGGTGTGACTGGGTCCAGAGATGGAGGTGTGGCCTCGGCCCAGAGATGGGGGTGCGGCCTGGGCCCAGAGATGGGGGTGCAGCTTGGGCCCAGAGATGGGGGTGCGGCCTGAGCTACAGCCTTTCCACATCCTCTCAGTTGGCTCCCACCTTGGAGCTGACAGGGAGGATCATTGAAGTGGAGGGTTCTCTTTTTTTTTTTTTTTTTTTTTTTTAAAGATTTTATTTATTCATTTGACACAGAGAGAGAGATTACAAGTAGGCAAAGAGGCAGGCAGAGAGAGAGGAGAGAGGAGGAAGCAGGCTCCCTGCGGAGCAGAGAGCCCGATGCGGGCCTCGATCCCAGGACCCTGGGATCATGACCTGAGCCGAAGGCAGCGGCTTTAACCCACTGAGCCACCCAGGCGCCCAGTGGAGGGTTCTCCATAGAAAATCCAGGATGACCACAGGAGAATGAGAGTTGGTGCTATCTTGGCATTTCCTCCTATCTCAGGCACGAATGCAGGGGAATCTTAAATGGTAAATGAGCCTTGGGGGAACCTGCCTCAAATAGCCCTGCTTTCCCCAGCGTCTGCTCTGAGGACCTGTGCTCTGAGCGCTGGGAAAGGGGTAGGGGGGAGGGAAGAGGAAAGAGGGGGAGGAGGGCAGGGGAGGAGCTAGGTAGGGACAGGGGAGGGAGGAAGAGGAGGAGGGGGAGGAGGAAGCACAGGGAAGAGGAGAGGGGATGGGGCAGAGGAGGAGGGAAGGGGGAGGGGAGGGGAAGGGAGGGAGGGAACGTGGGGGGAGGCCCGCAGCTGTCCGCCCAGCGCCGCCGCCTGCCACACGGTGAGTCACCGTGCCAGCTCCCAGCGCCTGCCTCTATTTTTATATCAGAGCCTGCTCATATCTGACTCGTTAAATAAGCCTCCCAACTGGTGGGGGGAATCTGATGGCTGAGGATGAGGACCGAGGGAATAACCGAGAGGTCTAAATAGGAATTATAAAGCGATCCCTGTCTCTTACTTGGAGATCTTCGCCTTCTCAATAAGCAGGCGCCCGGAGCCGCAGCTGCCCGGGGCGGGAAGGCTCGCCAGGCCTAATTAGTGCCAGGCCGCACTAATGATCCCGGGATGGAGCAGAAGCGACCAGAGCAGCAGTCTGGGCTTGGGTACCAGGGGGTGGTGGCAGCTGCGGGAGGGGCTTGGGAAGTTGTGCTCATAGGCACTTGACGGTGACACCTGGCAGAACAGGGCGCCTCAGCAGAGAGCGGGGAGGCTGCCGCCCTCCCCGGTCACAGACAAGTGCAGGAGACCAGGCTGGCTGTCGGATGGGGGCTGCGATTCTACCAGCCAGGTCACCTTGTGCAAGTCATTCCATTTCTCTGAGACTCCATCTCCTCATCCCGGAAAGCCTTGCAGGGTTGGGGGATGACTGCAAAGTGACCGAAGTTAGTCAGTGTCCCTGTCCCTGTGCCGAGGGGGGAGGCTGGCGGGCCCAGTCCTGAGAAGAGCTCCGATCCCCAGTGCCTTCTAGAGAATGAGTGCTTTTTCTTTGATTTGCCATGGGAGCACCACCAGCCTTTCTGAGGTCTCTGGCAAGGATCAAGAGCAAGAGGTGCTCTGCTGTGTGTCTTTGAGCCTCCTTGGATTATCTTCCATTTGGCTAATCTCCAGGATGAGAGCTTTTGAGCTATTTGAGCCCTGCCTTCTGAAGTTAACTTGTTTGCATCAACTCATGGGCGATGGGGGGAATATTGGTCATGTCAATCCTGGCACTTTGGAGGTACTTGGAGGAGAATTTGGGTTTACTCTTGCTGGGAGGAACTGGGTGAGCTGGGGGCCACGCAGGCTTCTTGCCGTGCTTTGCCAGAGGTGGGCAGCCAGAACGCATGCGTGCCCTTGTGTCCCAGGGTCCCAGCTCCTGGGCCTGGTGGAGAAGCATGAGCATTTCTGGTCTCTCCATGCCGAGAATCCTCACATTCAGGGCAAGATCCTGGTGACCCAGGGTCCCAGGACCTGCCTATGCACGGAGGCTGGGGACCAGACAGGCTGAGCCCCTCACCCCGGCATGGCCCTGAGTGCCCTGGGGTCATGCCTACAGGAGCAGGTGCCTGGCCACTGGCACAGACCTCTCCCTTCTGGGGCCTTCCAGAACAGCCAGCTGTCCTCTCCTTCACACGCTCTGCCTGACCCTAGAAGGAAGCAGAGGGACACTGACAAGTGGCCTGGTTTTTCCCCCCTTGCACAAGTAAGCCCAGTTTGTTTTTTAAGATTGTATTTATTTATTTGACAGAGAAAGAGAAAGCACAAACAGGGGGAGCAGCAGAGGGAGAGGGAGAAGCAGGCTCTCCGTGAAGCAGGGAGCCCAATGTGGGGCTTGATCCCAGGACCCTGGGATCATGACCTGAGCCGAAGGCAGCTACTTAATGACTGAGCCACCCATGTGCCCCGTAAGCACAGTTTTAAACTCAAACTTGAAAGCCAAGTGTGGCTCCGGTAGGCCCTGATAGGGGAGAGACAAAAGCATCCAGTTGGGGAAACACAGGGGGCCAGCCAGGCTTAGCCCATGTGGTGTCCTCTCCCTCCCCTGTGCCCTACCTGTCTGAGCACTGTGACGGGAGCCGAGGGCCCCATTCTCTTGCACATTGCCTCCGGTGCCTGGCTCCCCCATGTGCTCACCCCCCCCCCCGCCCCCAAGACCCGCACCTTTCCTGACAGGCATGGCTGGGACACTCCCCCCCCCCAACTATAATGTGGCCTCAAAGCCCTCACGGTTCCTTCCACCAGGGCTGGCTCGGTGAGGGTCTCCTGGTGGAGACTCTGCCCTTCAGGAACCACAGTGAGGGCATCTTCTTTTGTGGCCAAGGAGCAGCCCGTTCAGGAAGAAAGCGAGACGCGTTCCCACTTTGCAGGTTTGAAAGCCAAGGCTGAGAGCTGGTCACGAAGTCCCAGGCTGTTACTGCATCAGGAAGCCCGAGTCTCTAGTCAATTACTTCTCCTGTTGAGGAAGTGGGGAGCGTGCTGGTGGGGGTGGCGGAGAAGCCGAGCGCAGCCCCAG
Organism: Ailurus styani; assembly: GCA_002007465.1. NCBI lineage: Eukaryota > Metazoa > Chordata > Mammalia > Carnivora > Ailuridae > Ailurus > Ailurus styani. The sequence goes on along the minus strand of LNAC01000987.1, from coordinate 194,459 downwards.
AAACGCAGAGCTGTCAGGCCTTTTTTGGGGGGGGGTGGATGAAAGAGGGCATCTCTCTCTCAGATCCTTTCAATCAGAGTCAACGTGGAGGACAAAACCACCACCTTCCTTAAGTGGGTTCGGAAGTCTTCCACCTTCCTGGCTTCTGCTTACTCTGTGCGCCTGACTCTCCACTGCGCTGTCCGGGAGCCTCCGGAGCTGGAGCAGGGAGGAGGGTGTGGGGAGAGAACAGGCTTTCTGGGCCGGGCTCACTGACAGCTCACCCCACATGCCTGCCATCCCCCCTCCCCCCGGCCTGCGCTCTCATCCTCTCAATATAGGGTGCTTCTGGACACCGGGCAGGGCCGCCAGCTCTGGGGCTGGGTGCCCTGCGGCTGCAGGGTGAGGCCAGTGGGGACACGCTAGGGCAGGTGTCAGCTTGCTCCCTCTCCTTGCATGGCCACGGCCTGCGGCCTGCCTTCTGATTTGTGTGTATTATTAGGTCCTAGGGATTCCGGCGGCCCGTGGGGGAGCCGCGGAGGGTGGGACGCCACCCAGCCTGGCGATGGAATCGTCCCTGAACTGAGCTGGGTCCGTGGTCCTCCAGCCTGGCTGAGAGAGCAGGCCACCCCTGCCCCCGCCCCTGCCTCCTCCAGCCAGCTAAAGAAATGCCTTGTATACCTTATCAGTGCCTTTTCTTGCTGTGCCCCCAACACCCCGGCATGCACGGTCAGCGCCTGCCCCTCCCCTCTCCCCACCGTGCCTCCCCCACCCTGGGGCTTGTTTCCGGTCCAGAAATTAATCGGCTAATAAGGGCTTCATGGCCTTCTCTCCCCGGTAACATATGGGCATGTTTACTAGGGCGGTTAATGTCACGACAGCAGAGTGAATTTTGGAAATTGGGACCATAGTGCCCTGGAGGTGCAGGCAGAGGTCCGTGGCAGGACACCGAGCCCCCCGGGGCCCCCTCACAGGACACTGAGCAGCCGAGCTCTGGCAGGGAGGAAGGGACCCATGTTCACTTTCAGTGACAGCCCCCAAGTGATCTGACAATGGCTGGCGGCAGCAGGGAGGCTAAGCAGAGGATGGAAAGTGACAGGTGTCTTTAGGCCGTGGGAGAAGAGGACAGGAGCCCCTCTCACTGGCTGCAGTCGGGACAGAAGCTGCCCTGCACCTCTGCAGGGGCTCGGAGCCGAGGCCGGCCTTGTGCGCAGCTCCGGTTGGATTTTCTTTTCCTCCCTTCTTCCCTTCCTTCCTTCCTTCCTTCCTTCCTCCC
>LNAC01000987.1:142489-192894 GCA_002007465.1 Ailurus styani | reverse complement strand
CCTTCCTTCCTTCCTTCCTTCCTCTCTTGACAAAGAGCTTCGTTAACCTTTGTCTCAAACTATTCCCAGGCCCCTTCAGCTTAGTGAGCTGCAGAGAATGAGTTGTACATAAATAAGAACAGGAAACAGCTGCTGTGTCCAGGGGGCTTGGGTTTAAAAATACTAGAAAGGTAGATTTTATCAGCTCCACAAACTGAAGTTTGAACAGCATCACAGTACAAACTAGCAGCTCCCAGTAACTCCTCTGTTTCATCTTGTTCAGAAGCTAACGCAATTCCGTTTACCTTCTTCTCGGAAGCCTCATGGAAATTCCCTGCAAGACCTGGAACTTCATTGCCACTGCTCCGAGCCTTGGTTGGAATACACCCAAAGAGCTGGTCACGGGGCAGGGGCGGGGGGGGGGGCGAATTCCTGAGAAGTTGCAGGGGAAGACATGTCTGCTGAGCTGGGGGGAGCACTGAGATGGGGACCCTTGGCCTGGACCCCTTGCTCCTGTATGGTGCATGGGTGTGGGACTGCTCTCCCCAGACAGCCAGGTTCCCCCACAGCGGGGCCCCATCAGGCTCTGACAGCCTCTGGGGGCCCCCACATCCTCCTGGGCTGTGCCACCTCTTTGGTCCAGGTGGGATTGTCCAGGTTCTCCTGACTTCACCCTGGGATAGTCCCTCCGTGACTCAGTGCTCCCGACTTGGGCCTTATCTTCCACGTCCGTGAAACAAGGGGCAGAATTGTCACCTCCAGGGTCCCTCTCGGCCCAGAAGCTCTGAAATCCTGCCTACAGTTCCTGTTTATAGCTCTGGGACACACTGGGCTCCTGAACGCCATCTTGGTCTGTGGCCTTCCTAACAGAGTCCCGGCCTGCCTCCCCACAGAAGCTCTGTGTCCTCCCTGGTCTGCAGGGCCCCCACCTCTGGAATGAGCTAATGCAGGGCTTCCCTGGTCTCCTGGGTATCCTGGGGGAACCAGGGACTCCGGTGTCAGGCCAGTCTGGGCCCTTTGGGGAAAAAAGCCAACTGTGAAAACTCCCCTCCCACAGACAGGGTGGGGGGCAGTAAGTAGAGGGGAGGTTAAAGTCCTCAGCCTGAGCTATGCCCAGGAACTGGGGCGGGGGGAAGGGGGGACAGTGGCAGGAGTTCTGCCTGGTGGAGATGGGGGTACCATGCTGTATCTACTTATCATATTTTCTTACTCTCATCTGGCCTGTGACAATTTCTCAAGTCCTTTCTGGTTTTTTGTTTTTTTTGTGGTTTGTTTTTGTTTTTGTTTTCTCATGAGCTTGACAGTGTTGAGGAGTACTGGTCAGGGATTTTTGTAGAAGGTCTCTCAGTTTGGATTTCTCTCATCTTTTTCTCATGATCAGACTGGGGTTGTGGATTTTTGGAAAGAACACTAAAGAGGCCAAGTGCCCCTCTCATCACATCATATAGAAGGTCATATGAGATGGCGTGTCTCTCCGGGTGGCATTTGTCCTCTTTGTGAGGCTAAGGGGCTGTGTGCCAGGTTTCTCCACCCTAACTTACTATTTGTTGCTTTCCCTACAGTATTTTTTAGAACCCAGGCTTAGAGCTTAAAGGAGGGGGATTAAGCTCCGCCCACATCCTGCGGCTGGGCGTCTCTCCATACATTGTGTAGAATCCTCTGGAACTGCCTCTCTTCCCCCATTATTTACTAATTCAATCATCACTTACATATACACACTCTGGGTTATAATCCAGGGCTATGTTCCCTATTTTCTTGTCAAATCATTCCGGCTTTGGCCATTAGGTGCTCTTTCCTTTGACATCACAACACTTTTGTTGATGGCACACTTCCTTACTTTCTCCTACTGCGATATGTTCCAAGCACATGTTGGACTTTCCCTGCTTTAGAATCAATTACTTTTCCCAGGAGTCCTGATGCCTTTTATTGGAGAATGATACTTAGAAACCAAGATCTGGCCACTAGTGTGCTCATTGCTCTCTGGGTGTTTATTGCTATTTCTAGGCCCTCTTGACAGGCAGAGCTAGGGAATAATGATGTGTATATTAACCCATATATACATACATCTATAATTATTTCCTTGTATACATTTGCATAAATGTTAAGTTAAACATGAGCTCCTATTGGTTTCTCTGACTCTATTCCAGTATAACAGAATTTTGTGTGTGTGTGTGTGTGTTTTAAAGATTTTATTTATGTATTTGACAGAGACATGGCGAGAGAGGGAACACAGGCAGGGGGTGGGTGCAGAGAGGGAGAAGCAGGCTCCCCACTGAGCAGGGAGCCTGATGTGGGGCTCGATCCCAGGACCCTGGGATCAGGACCCGAACCAAAGGCTGATGCCCAACCACCTAGGCACCGAGGTGCCCCAGTACAACAGAGTTTTGAAATGATCCATAAATTGAATGAATCTGGTAGTGGTACTAGCTTAGAGAAGAATATGAACATGGAAATAAGACTCTCCATTTATGGGGCGTAGAGGGAGGATGTTGGATTTTCCATAGGATGGAAAGAGGGTTCGAGCCTATCTCTTTTCAATCTTAGGAGACCACATGACCCCAGCTGACATCTAGAAGACAGAGAAGGCATTTCATTACTTGCATTTTCACTTTTCAGCCAGTTGTCTGCCATTATATAGATACAGATGGAGACGGACTTAAATGACACATCCTCACATCAGGAAAAAAGAAGGCTCCCTCATCCCAGAGCCAGCTCTATTAAGGGGAGGAAGGCAGCACTGTCCAAGCAGTTGGGTCCTTGTCTTCTGGGGCATGTCCTCCTCTCAACTCCTGGCACTGTCCTCTCTACCCTACCATGCCTGGGGAGCCTTGACAGCATTAGATGCTGGCACCTTCAGCATCTCCTGACCCTTGCTGGGTCCTTAAGGCCCACAGAGCCCCCTTTCCTGGTGGAGAAGTACCACAAGGAGCACGAGATGGGAGGACCCAGTCTTCACCCCTGGAGAAAAAGCCAGTCCAGTCTGCCCCCAGCATAGTCCCTTCCAGGCAATGTTGGCTTTCTGGTTCCCCAGTCTGAAGGTGGCCAAGGCTTTATCATTATGCTGAGCTCTGCCTTCAACTTTGGGGCAGATGGCAGTGACTGGCTGCCAGCCACCATACCTGTTGAGGGCACTCTGTGCCAGGTGGTGGAGCATACTGGAGGGCAGGAGCCCAGCTCCCCTTCCTGGCTCCCCCTCCTTGCCATGGGCACAAAGGGCTGTACTGCTTGGGCTTCAGATCTCCCTCTTTAAGTCAGGATAGAACATATATCTGAGGAACATGTAGGGCTCATAGATTCTGGAAGCTTCTAAATTAAAAGGAAAGGAATCTGGGCTCGAAGCACCAAGAGTAAGAGATGTGACTTGTAAAACAGAGAAAGGTGTCATAACTCTGCCTTCTGCTTTAGGCTTCTTACAGGTGTGGGGCTTAGTGTGTGCTGATTCTGCAGGGAACTGTGTGTTCTCTGGAGAAGGAAGTGGGATTTACCCTGGAGACAGGTAAGGCAAGGGAGTAGGCCTTATAGAACCATGCATCCAGCCCTCTGCTAGCCACTGGGGAAGAGAGCAAGGGAAAGGGAGACACCTATCTTGCCCTGACAAGCTTACCATCTCCTGGAGAAGGTGAGATGCACCAGAAACCACACCAGGAGCATGAGTTCTGGTCCGTGGGACCTCTGTGGGCTGACCACTCATGGGCAGGGCCTCCCAGAAGCTGTGGGAGGAGACCCTGAATTTGAAGGTCGTGAATCCTAGAGGTCACTTCCCAGATGTGTGATATTGGTTCACATCACTCTCTCAAGTCTTCACTCCCTTGTCCATAAACTGAGAAAAATATTCACAAGAGTATTGTGAGGATTGATGTGAAGATGTCTGCATAGACTTTTCTGGGTGTGAAGTACCGTTCAGTGCCAGATAGCAGCTATCACTGTTTGTTAAAAGAGAAAGTCAGATCCTTCCAGCTTTGGCTACTGGCTCCTGTGTCCATTAGATCTACCCCATCACTGTGGGATATTTTTTTTAATCACTCCCTTACTTTCTGGCCCTACGAGATACTTCACACTCCCCTTGTATATTTTCTGTCCCAGCCCTAGAATCAGCCATTTCTCCAGGGAGTTCTGGTTCCTTTTGTTGGAGAATGGTTTTAGAACACAGAGAGCTAGGGCTGGCTGTTTATTGCTACTTGGGTATCATTGCTTCGAGGGCCTCTCAGCTGAAAGAAAGAGCAAGAAAGTATTTATGTACCGTAAACCTTGTCTGCACACGACTGTGTGTATCACTCTATCAAGGAATCTGTACATTAAAGGGACATGCAGGGACAGGAGTTCATACTGATCTTCCCAACTACAGTACATTACCACGTGGCTCATTGTAGCCTCCTCCCCTTGACTCTGTAACCTCCCGTCCAGCAGGGGGAGCCCTGACTCCCACTGTCATCCACTTACTTAATTGTTCAATCCCAGTATGCATGTGTGGTGGTCTCAGAATTATGAAGCTGTGGCCCCATGGGAAGTCCCATGCTTATCAAGGACAGTAAGGAAAGGGGAAAGAGTGGTTTCACAGTGGAGATACCTGCCAGGCATTCCTCCACCAGGTGACCAAGTTAACATCCCCTCTGTTAGGTCAGGCTGATGGGACATGCTCTGGGTGTGATGTGATGAAAATGGCCCTTTATGCCTGCGGTCTCCCTCCAATAAATGCGTAACCCCAATACAGTTATGAGAAAGACATCAGACACATCCCAACTGAAAGACGTTTTGTAAATTACCTGACCCAGTATGTCTCAAAACTGTCAAGGTCATCAAAAATGAGGGAAGTTTGAGAAAATGTCACAACCAAGAGGAGCCCAAGAAGACATGAGGATTCAATGAAATCTGGGATCCTGGGGCAGAAAAGGGACATTGGATAAAAACTAAGGAAATCTGAAGAGAGTATGAACTCTAGTTAATAATAATGTATCAATGTTGGTTCATTGATTGTAACAAACACATTAATTTAAGATGTTAATAATAGTGGGAACTGGGTATGAAGTATATGGGAACTTTCTATACCTTCTTTACAATTTCACCATAAATCAAAAACCACTCTCAAATAAAAAGTTTCTTAAAAAAAATAAATAAAAGAAAAGGTCAAGTCCAAGACCACTTGCTCTGGCTGCTCTCCTTCCACAGGCTCTCAGGGCATCTCTCAGGATGCCTGCTCCTTTAGGAATACAAGTACAGCCTTGTGCCCTTCTGGTCTTGCCTCAAATTGGAGCAGGCCAGGGAAACTGAGCTCCTGAAAAGCAGAAAAGTTGGACAGAGTTAAAGCCCCCAAAGATGGCCATGTTGTGATCCCCAGGATCCATAACCCTGTTCACTGTGATGGCCAAAGAGACTTCACAGATGGGACTAAGGTAAGGACCTCGAGATGGGGAGGTTATCGGATTATCTGGATGGACCCAATGTCATCACAAGAGTCTGTCCAAGAGGGAGGCAGGGGTTCAGAGTCAGAGGAGGAGTTGTGACGGTGACTGTGAGGGGAGGCAGTTGTGTTGCCCAAGAGGATGAAGAGTCAAGGAATACAGGCGGCCTCCAAGGAAATGGACCCCGGCTGCCTGCAGAAGGAACGCAGCCCTGCCGACCCCAGGGTTTGAGATCCGTTTCCGACTTCTGACCTCCAGAAATGCAAGATGATGTGTTTGTACCATTCAAGCCACAAAATTTCTGGTAACTGATTACAGCCAATGAAGGGACACTAATGCAAGTGTCTCGAGCAAAGTGATCCTTTCCGGAACTGACTTCTGTCTTCTGGGCATGGACCGAACTTTCCACAGAAGCAAGCGTCTGTGTTGTAAAGGGGATATAGGAGTTATATCACAAACATATCTATTCCATACAGGTTCCCCAGGGAATCTGTATCACCCCAGGGTAATTAACACTGACGCTTATGCTGGGTTTCCCTCACCTCCACATCCACAGCGAATTTCTTATCTGCAACCTTACTTGATGGAAGTGAACTTGCTTTCCTTTCTTTGAAGTTCTTGCCAACTTCCCTTTGGAAGGCAGCAATTATCTGCCTTTGCTATTTAGAGCATCTTTAGTTCCTGGCTATCAGGATGACAATAATATTCTGTAGATAAATTCTTCGCAGCCTGAAGGTTTATTTTCACACATTGCTTTTCCCTTCTAAATAATAAAGTGTCTCGAGGGAAAGGCAGCTTCCCAGAGCTGGGCGCGCAGGACTGTGACAGTTCGGTGCGTGCACGTGTCTGTGAGGGTGTGGGTTCCGTGTATTCTAAACCTCTCCAGAAATAGATGAACCAAACTTTCCATGAGATTGAAGAGGCTTTAAAAACAACAAACCTACTTTATTCTCTGTGCATCACAGCCAGTTTAAGACTGAAGCAGAAATAGGTACCTTTCGGAAAGGCTCTTCTGCCAGCAGAAACTTCAACAAAAAGAAGTCCTGGGTCATGTCACAGATGTGGCCAATGAGAACGCATAAATCCTGCACCTCCCCTACATCAACGAAATGGCACTTGAGGGTTTATGAAGCAGCACTTGCACATGTTATCTAAAACCTGCAACGTAGTTGTTATTATTTTCATTTTATAAATAATAGCTACTTTCTTGGTCTTTTCTGAGAGCCTGAGATATGGCAGGGACTGTGCCAGACTTCTTACTTAGTGTAGTGGTTGGGAGCTCAAACTGCCTGGATTTCATGCTTGGCTTCCCCTCTTACCCTCTTCCCGTACCGGCTGAATGGCTTTGCCCAAATTGGCCTCTCTGTGCCTCAGTTTCCTCCTCTAGAGGAGAGAATAATTGTATTTACCCTCAGGGGATTGCCTTGAGGCTGACATGAGGTGATGCTTGTAAGGGTCTTAGAATGCTGCCTACCACGATGGAAGCCCTCACAGCATCCTTTTGAAGCAGGTATTTGTCCTGAACCCATGTCAGATGTATCACTTGCCTCACTCTGGGGCCTAAAATTGTAGTTGGATTAGCTTGTGTCATTTGCAGTCTTTGGCTGATGGCCAGTTGATTTTCAACAAAGCGGCCGAGATAATTCAATGGAGGAAAGAACAGTCTTCTCAACAAATGTTTTTGGGAACATCTGGGCATCCACACATGAAAGAATGAAGTTGGACCCCTACCTCACACCATACACAAAAATTAACTATCACCAGCCTCTCTGAGGGTTTTTCTCCTTCACCTGATGTGTAGGAGTCTCTCAGCAGGTCCCCCTCTCCTCCCAGAGGGCACTGTTCCATAGGTGGCTGTAGATTAAGTATATCCATGGGAGGAAGCAAGTTGCCATCTTGAACTGGAACTCCAAAATTAAAATTTTATGTTTCAAATGATACCATCAAGAAAGTAAAAAGAGGGCGCCTGGGTGGCTCAGTGGGTTAAAGCCGCTGCCTTCGGCTCAGGTCATGATCTCAGGGTCCTGGGATCGAGGCCCACGTCGGGCTCTCTGCTCAGCGGGGAGCCTGCTTCCTCCTCTCTCTGCCTGCCTCTCTGCCTACTTGTAATCTTTCTCTCTGTGTCAAATGAATAAATAAAATCTTTAAAAAAAAAAAAAAGAAAGTAAAAAGAAAACCCACAGAATGGAAGAAAATATTTGCAAATTATATAGCTGAGAAGGGACAGTTTTGTACTGGTCTCAACCTACCAATAACCAGTGTTGCAGTTGGACTGGCTTTTATCTTTCTTATTATGATTGTAAGATGCCCTTCAGCAACAACCATCAGGAAGCTTTGAAAAAATAGGAGTTTATTACTTACAACACCTAGAAATTATACAACATACTTGGGGGCATATAGTGAGGTTGGGGTGGGGGAAGAGAGCACAGGCCTGGGGTTCTGCTTTTATTGGGGTTGAAGGTGGGGGTCTAGGGTCGCACAGGCTCAACCTTTATTGGTTAATTTAAAGCATAAGAGTGGGAATTTAAAGCACAGGAAGAGAAGAGAGAAGTGACCCAAATGGCCAGTTATCAAAGTTAACCAAGATCTCTAAAACAAGAGAGCCTCAGAGGGCAGACGTGGCCTGGCTCTTTATCTAATCATGTGGCTGGCAATATGTTTCTTCAAGATAGCCATCTTTGAAATGGATACCTCATTGAAATGGATGCTTAAGCAATCAAAGCTTAAGTCAGGCACTCATATTACAAAAAAGAAGAAAAAACAATTAGGGCTTACACTACTGGATGTGTATCCAGAATGGATAAATAACTTAAAATTCAACAATAAAAAATAACCTAATTAAAAGTGGGGAAAGGATTTGAATGGACTTTTCTCCAGAGGAAAAAATACAATGGCCAACAAGCACTCGACGTTCAACATCATTCATCATTATGGAAATGTAAATCAGAACCACAATGAGATCCACTTCATTCATATCCTCTGAAATGTAAACAAACACAACAGTAACAAGTATGACACAGACATGGAGAAATTGGAACTCATTCCCATTGGCGGTGGGGACAGAAGATGGGGTAGCCACTCTGGAAAACAGTTTGTTGCAGTTCTTCCAAAAGCAAAACATAACATTGCTTCAACACATGGTCTAGAAATTCCACTCCTCGATTTGTATCCGAAAGATCTGAAAACAGGTACTCAAACAAATACTTGTTCGTGAATGTTCATAGCAGCACTAGTCATAACAGCCAGAAGGTGAAAATAACCCAAATGTCTGGCTCAGTCAGTTAGGTGTCCAATTCTTGATTTTGGCTCAGGTCATGATGTCGGGGTCATGAGCTCCAGCTCCAGGCGAGGCTCTGTGCTCAGCAGAGAGTCTGCTTGAGATTCTCACCCTCCCTCTCTGCCCTCCCCCTGCTTGTGCACACACACACACACACACACACACACACACACACTCTCTCTCTCTCTCTCTCTCTCTCTCAAATAAATAAATAAATCTTCAAAAATAAACAAAATAAACAAAATATAATCTATCCCTACAAGTGGAATATTATTCAGTCATAAAGAAAAAATTAAGCACTGACACATACTATAATGTATGTGAACTTTGAAAATCTTGTTCTAAGTGAAAGAAGCTGGACACAAAAGGTCATGTATTGTATGATTCTCTTTATATAAAATATCCAGAATAGATAAATCCATAAAAACTGGAGGTAGATGGTGTTGCCGGGAACTGGGGGGTGGGGAGGGGAGTAATGGGGAGTAATTGTGTAATAGGTAATGGGGTTTCGGAGTAATGATGATGTTTTGGAAGTAGACAGAGGGGGTGGTTGCACAACATTATTACTGAATTATTACTAAATACCTCTGAATTGTTCACTCGAAAATAGGTTAACTTCATGTTAGGTTAACTTCATCTCAATAAGAAAAATTAGGAGAGTAATTATCCTCGGGGGATATCGTGACAGAAAGAAGATGCTGGGGGCTTCTGGGTTGCTGGTGATGTTGTTTCTTTTCTTTTTTTTTTTAAGATTTTATTTTTATTTGACAGAGAGAGACAGCGAGAGAGAGAACACAAGCAGGGGGAGTGGGAGAGGGAGAAGCAGGCTTCCCACTGAGCAGGGATCCCAATGCGGGGCTCGATCCCAGGACCCTGGGATCATGACCTGAGCCAAAGGCAGACGCTTAATGACTGAGCTACCCAGGCGCCCCGGTGATGTTGTTTCTTAATTAGGGTGTGGGATACGCAAGTACACTGAATGTGTGAAAATTTGTTGAGCTGTATATTTATGATCCGCCACTTGGCTGGATGTATATTACACACCTATAAAAAGTCAAAATGGAAAAAAATATGCCCAACACAGTGCCTGGGGTATAAGAGAGACTCAACACCCATTACTCTCCATTCACCAACCTCCCCTCCTGCCTTGCCTGTCTCGCTTCCTTAGTGCTCTCAGCAGCACAGTTTGGAGAGGGGAGAGTGCATGGCTCCATCTTCTCACTGGTAGATTATCTGATCTTAAGAGAGTGCCATTGCTCACACCACAGACCATAGAAATCATCACTAAATTCTCCAAGTCTACTCCACCGCCGAATCTTAATGCAGAATGTAATAGGTGACGTACTGAAGGAATACTTCATGAGATAACAGACAGCAAGGGAAATGGGCATGAGTGCTTCATACTTGGAAGGCTCTTTCTGCCCTTGGTCACTAAATACCATGCTAACTGGTATAAAATAACCTCTAAAATGATTTTCGTGGAGATTCTGAGAGAATCTTCTCCTGGGCCAGGTTGTTTGTGAGCGTGAGTTCACACACAGAAGGCCCTCCCATCACCAGTGCTTGAGGAGTCCAAGAAGGACATTCTGTATGGATTTGTACTGAGCTCTGGGCATCAAGGACTCCAAGAAGTTCTGGGTAGCACAGGCTTCCCATATCTCCGTACACCAAGCACATGTGGAAGATACACCAGGCGCCATGTTCCTGCCCCTGAGGTCACTTCTGAGCTGTCACATAAGCCCATGTCTTTCCTGCCTTGGGACCTTTGCTCATACTGTTTCTACTTCCTGTGGACCCCAGGTCCAGGCGTGTTGGCTCCTTCTCATCCTTCGGAGAGGAGCTGAAGCACCAGCTTACAGAGAGGCTGTTTTTAGGGGCCAGGACTTATGTCAGTCAGGTGTGGTAACACACATGGACAGGGAAACCACTGAAGAAAAAAGAAGTCCTTTACATATTCAATACCTGAATAAAATTTTAGTGCTTTAGGAGATCTCTGAAATATCCAGGTCTGTTCTCCTAATGTCCTAATTGTGCATGGGTATGTCTGCATATGTAATTTTTTTTTTTAGTTGGACACACTGGTCTCATTTGCTGGCAGTCGCACAATCGAGCACATTCTTCCTCTGTTGTCCTGCCCCACATGCGGACAGAGCTCCCAAATGTTCTGACAAATGTTCACACTCGTGACTTCAGCAACGAAGTGCTGCCTGGAGGGGACACTGTGGGATGAAGTAGGTCAGAACACCTGTCGCTCATGTCCTATTTTCCTACCAGCTCCTTTTTTTTTTTTCCCAACTGGCATTTTTTTTTTTTTGCTTTGAAAATGGCAAGACAGTGGGAAGGTTGTACTTTCACTGAAGGGATGTGTTCTCTCCGGCTGAATACTTTCTAGACCAGGCCTCTAATGGGAAATAATGCTTGTGCTAATTCCTGTAGAATTAACTCCCTGACCACGTAATTCTCCAAACTGGCCTAATATGCAGCGGGCACTTCCCCAAACGTGGATGAATTCCCTTTGGCTGCAGCGTCAAATTAGAGGTTTCAAATTAGGCTGTGGAGTCTTCTGGGACTGGAAGGAGACGGGGGCTGACGATAGGGAGGCTGCCAAGCCCTCAGTGTGGACGAAGGGCAGAGAAGAGGAAAATAGGAGAGGGCGGGCGGAGTATGGGGCTCCTCCCCACTGGTTCCGATCACTTTTTCCTTTAGACCTGTGATCGGCGAAAAAGGCACTGTTTGTATTCCTGGTTTCCTGGTGCCATTGAACTTTGCTTTTTGTGGAGCGTGTGCAGAACATGCTTACTTGGCAAACTTATCCTCCTGTGACCCGCCTGTTCGCACCCTGTGCCCGTTTGTCGAGCCGCACGCCCACTCGTCTCTCTAGCTTGTAGGGACCGTCTACATGCCAGTTTCCGGGCTGGTTTACATGTTGCAATCATAGTTTCTGGCTCCTCACTGCAAGGCAGCTTCTTTCTGAATGGCCAAATGGAGGTGGATTTGCACTTATTTACACGTTATCAGTCCACGTAGGTGCGTGTGTCTAGTGGCTCGAGTCTAGTTTCAAGTTTCACGCTGCGGAGAAAAACTCTTGTCACCAGGGATGATAACTTGCTCCCCTCAAGTGTCTTTCAGTGAACGGGCTGAGAGCGCTGGGCTCCCACAGCTCTGATGACACCCTTGCTGGTTGGGAGCAGAGGAAGGAGCAGCAGCAGAGCCCGGAACAGCAGGATGGAAGCTTCCTGACCTGCGGTGAGAGCGTGGCAAGAAGCGGAGTCTCTCCCGGCCTCTGTGACCTCATCTAAAAAGTGACGGGTTGGTGGGAAGGGGAGACACTGCAAATTTATAGAGGTGACCTGGGCAGAGAGGGTGGGAGTGGAGAGTACACGTCAGGGGGAACACTTACTTGTCCCTCTGTCTGCTTCTGTTCTGCGGGAGCTGTTAGAACCTCCATGTGTTCATGAGTTTCTCCAATGTTTTATTATGAAAAACATCAAGCAATGTCACAAGAATGCTGTGTGAACACCCATATGCCCTCTACGTAGGACCCCCACCAACATCTGATTTCACTTCTTCATCACTTACCTGTCCACCAACTAGGCCCTCTGGCTACTCTGCAATCTGTCTGATTTTTTGATGCATTTCAAAGGAAATTGCAGATATGCATCAAATATTCTTGTAGCTCTGTGTTTGGTCTGTTCATAAAGAAAAGTGTTTTTCTGTTTGTTTTTGTTTTTAGAGAGGGGAGAGGAGGGAAAGGGCGGAGGGAGAGGGAGAGAGAGAATCTGAAGCAGACTCCACACCCAGCACGGAGCCCTATGCAGGGCTCAATCTTACGACACTGAGATAGTGACCAAAGCCAAAATCAAGAGTCAGATGCTTTGATGACTGAACCATCAGGTGCCCCACCCTTTTTAAAATTAAAGAAGTGTTTAAATGAAATAATCCTTAAGGTTATCTCTGACTTCAAAGATTACATTATGGCACTTCTTCCAAAATGTTTGTCTAACAGAAAGACTCAGGCCCCTTGTGGAGGAATGTGTTGTACCTTAATTTCTTTGATATAAGTAACTTTTTAAAAAGAGATTTTATTTATTTATTTGACAGAGAGAGAGAGAGAGAGAGAGAGAGAGAGAGAGAGAGAGAGAGCATAAGCAGGGGGAGTAGCAGATGGGGAGGAAGAAGCAGTCTCCCTGCTGAGCAGGGAGCCCAACCTGGGGCTTGATCCTGGGACTCCAGGATCATGTCTGGAGCCCCAGGCAGATGCGTAGCCCACTGAACCACCCAGGTGCCCCATGTAACATGTTTTTGGTTGAAAAATGAGAAAAGAGAGGTAAAAAGAAAAACTGTTAAAATCATAGAAAGATCCAATTGTACTGTGTGTAGATCTAGATTTTTTTCCCAGTGCAAATGGTATCACACTTCCGTAGCCTAATGGATGAGAAGTGGTAAGATTGTGACTATATATCCACCTGCCACACTATGTGTGAAATTTCTTTCACAGCAACCAATTGGGATGCATACTCTTACCACCTACGTGTTTTAGGTGAGGGGATGAAGGCTCACAGAGACTGGGAAACTTGTCCAATGTCACATGGCAAGTAAGTCACAGAACTGGGATTTGAAATCCAGTCTGACTTAATACAAAGCACATACACTTACCTATTATACTTCTTTCCAACCAAAAGGAAATTAGCATTCCTGTACTAAGAAATAGATGCATGTTTTTGGATTATGAAGATTGTTCCCAGCTATAAAATTGGTGTTTGGTGGTATTTAGCTACATTAAGAAAAGGAGATATGGTAGAGATTGGGTGGTGAGTGCAAAGTGGCCCGGCTAGCTTCAGCAGGGGTGGGGAGGGGAGCTGATTATCAGGATGTGGGAGATGCAGCCTGGTCTCAGGGAGGGAATGCACAGGAGGGCTGGAAGGGCCTTGGGCACCTCTCTCTGTTGTTCACCACCATCCTCCTCTGAATGTCTGCTTTGTTTTTCGCTTCCTGCTTATCTGGCCCACCATATACTATGGACACCCACAGCTCCAAGTTTACACTTACAGGTCCAGTCCTAGGCGAAAGCTCAGATTCTGAGTCCTGTTTAACACTTCCAAGAACAGGAAAAATCAGATCGGCCTAGCTTGTGTCAAGTTTTCATCCTTGCTTCCATAAGCACTGGCTAGGAAAGGGGTGCCCCAACATTAGCATGGCCAATGGGTGTTCTTTGTGGCCAATAGACACAAGGGAAAGGCCAAACTTCCCGGAGAAGAGCATCACGAGCTCATGGGCAGCAGGCTCCCCAACAGATACCCCTTAGCAGAACTGGTGGAGCAGAAAGATCAGCAATCCCAAAGCCACCTAACTCCACATCCTATTGCCCCATCCACTCCTGGGGACCTCTTCCCCCGCAGGAAGGGCAGGGTGGGACACACAGGGTCTTTAGGGAAGGCACAGACATGAAACAAGGATGGCCTTCAGTGTGCTCCAGGGACACCTGTGTGTGTCATGATAGGAAGGACTCGAAGGGCTTGGGTTGGTTCCTGTATTCAGTTTCTAGTGCCATTGTAACACAGTTTGCCAGATCGGGTGGTTTAAATGATAGAAATTTCTTGTCTCACAGTTCTGGAGACCAGAAGTTCAAGACCGAGGTGTTGGTGGGGTTGGTTCCTTTGAGCACTGTGAGGGAAGGATCTGTCCCAAACTTCTCTCCCTGGCTTGTAGGCGACCTTGTTCATCTTCAATGCAGACACGTGAACATCTTCACAAACAAGCATGTCTGTTTCCATATTCCTCTTTTTATAAGGACACCAGTCATATTGGAATAGTAACTCTAATCCACTCTTATGACCTCATTGTGGTCTGATTAATTCCGTAAAGACCCTAGCTCCAAATAAGGTCATATTGTGAGGTCCTGTGAGGTTAGGACTTCTATATATGAATTTAGGCGGTTGGGAGGGGCAGTGCACAATCAGCCCAGGCAGCTCCTCTCTGTCCCAGATGATTGGAGGCTGAGGGCCCACTGGCATGGTAGGAGAGTAGAATCCCCACCAGCAACGCTCTCACAGAGAGTTCAGAATCTGTTCTTGAATGTTCGTTGGTGAAATCCAGAGCCAACATGGTCTATTTTAGCAGAAACAAAATAAACATTCAATAACTATTCAATGAATGAATGAAAAAGATGATGGACTTCTCAGAGGCTACAAGATAGAAAGGACAGGAAATACAGTTGAAATTGGGTCTTCTTACAACACAAAGAAATGGACAGACAACCCATGCTCATGGATTAGAAGAACAAATATTTTTAAAATAGCTACACTACCCAGAACAGTCTGCACATGTAATGCAATTCCTATCAAAATACTAACAGTATTTTTCACAGAACTAGAACAAACTATCTTAAATTTGCATGGAACCACAAAAGACTCTAAATAGCCAAAGCAATCTTGAAAAAATTTCCCGAAAAAAAAAAGCAGAGCTGGAAGCATCAAAATTCCAGACTTCAAGTTATATTACAAAGCTCTAGTGATCAAAACAGTGCAGTACTAGTGCAAAAATAGACACATTGATCGATAGAACAGAATAGAAAACCCAGAAATAAATGCACAACTATATGTTCAATTAATCTTCGACAAAGCAGAAAAGAATATCCAGTAGAAAAAGGACAGTCTGTTCAACAAATAGTGTTGGGAAAATTAAACAGCTACATGAAAAAGAAAGAAACTGGGCCACTTTCTTACATCATGCACAAAAATAAATTCAAAATGGATTAAAGACCTAAATGTGAGACCTGAAGCCATAAAACTCCTAGAAGAGAACACAGGCAGTAATTTCTTTGACATTAGTTGAAGGAACTTCTTTCTAGATATGTCTCTTGAGACAAGGGAAACAAAAGCAAAAAGAAACTATTGGAACTCCTTCAAAATAAAAAGCTTCTGTACAGCAAAGGAAATAATCAACAAAACTAAAAGGCAATGTACTGAGTGGAAGAAAGTATTTGCAAATGATCTCTGATAAAAGGTTAGTATCCAAAATATACAAAGAGCTGATACAACTCAGCACCCAAAAAACAAATAGATCAGTTTAAAAGTGGGCAGAAGATATGAACAGACATTTCTCCAAAGAAGACAACCAGATGGCCTGTGAAAACATGAAAAGATGCTCAACATCACTCATCATCAAGGAAAAGCTAATCAAAACTACAGTGAGATGTCACCTCACACGTGTCAGGATGGCTGAAATCAAAACCACACAAAAAAACCCCAAAACCAGAACAACAACAGCAGCAGCAGCAACAACAAAACCATGCAAGTGTTGAGAAGGTTGTGGAGAAAAAGGAGCCCTCTTGCACTGTTGGTAGGAATGCAAACTGGTGCAATCACTGTGGAAGACAGTATGGAGGTTCCCCAAAAAGTTAAAAACAGAACTACCCTTTGATCCAGCAATCACACTACTAGGTAGTTACCCAAAAAATACAAAAACACCAATTCAGAGGGATACATGCACCCTTATGTTTATAGCAGCATTATCTACTATAGCCAAATTATGGATGCAACCCAGGTGTCCATCATACTGATGAATGGATAAAGAAGAGGTGGTGTATATATACAATGGAATATTACTCAGCCATAAGGAGAATGAAATCTCGCTATTTGCAACAACATAGATGCAGCTAGAGAGTATCATGCTAAGCAAAATAAGTCAGTCACAGAAAGACCAATATCATGATCTCAGTCATATGTGAGTCTAAAAAACAAAACAAGTGAGCAAAGGGGAAAAAAGAGACACAAACCAAGAAACAGACTCTTAACTACAGAGAACAATCTGATGGTGACCAGAAGGGGGGTGGGGACGAGGGAAGTAGGTGAAGGGAAATGAGGAGTGCACCTGTCACAGGGAGCTCCGGGCGTTGTATGGAAGTGTTGAATCACTATATTGCACACATGAAACTAATATTCTGCTGTATGTTAACTAACTCAAATTAAAAGAAAAACTTACTAAAAATAGATGTTACATGAAAAAAAGAGATTGGGTCTTATTGGCAAAATGGCCCCAAGTCCCCAACCCAGAAAGTTCTCTCTTCTTGGAGGGGTGGGAAACCAGACTCTTCCAAGTGTGTGCTCGTGTGTGCACACCTGTACGCATGTGCCTGCCTCTTAAGTGTGTGCATGTGAAACTTCAGCTCTGAATCCTTCCTGAGACTCCAATGCCTTTATTATTTTTACTCAGAAAGTCAGTGCTTGCAAATAAAACCCTTGACCTTCGATACTGTGTCTCTGGGATGGATTTCAAGGCTCCAGTTTAGAAGCCAAAGGCAAGGATAGTCTGCTCTCTTGGCTCAGCCTTCCTTGAAGCAACCAAACTCAGGCTCTTACTGAAGAAAGAGTCCCAGGGTAGGAAGGAAGAACCAAGAATAGTGATATTTCAAAATATTCTTCTGCCTCATTAAGATCGACATTAAGATTCATGGGTCTCATTACATGGGTCCTAGAGGATTTCTGAGAATAAGAAAAAAAGTTGGAAGAAGGGCGCCTGGGTGGCTCAGTGGGTTAAAGCCGCTGCCTTCGGCTCAGGTCATGATCCCAGGGTCCTGGGATCGAGGCCCGCATCGGGCTCTCTGCTCAGCAGGGAGCCTGCTTCCTCCTCTCTCCTCTCTCTCTGCCTGCCTCTCTGCCGACTTGTAATCTCTCTCTCTGTGTCAAATAAATAAATAAAATCTTTAAAAAAAAAAAAAAAAAGAGGCAGAAATTATAAAAAAAAAAAAAAAGTTGGAAGAAACAGAAGTCAACAGCTTCGGCATGACTTCCTCTCTTCAATGTGTCATTTTGTTGAAGCCACCTTTCCTTATGGCCCTGTGACCATCCTGATTCCTGTAGAAAAAAGGAGTGTTGTCTTAGGAGTGGTACTGACTTTGATCATGTCTTTGAAGGGCCAGGAGCCATATTGGAAAAAGGAGAGAAGTGGACCCTAATGTGAACCAATGACTCATCCCGGGCAGACCAGTGCTAGACCCAGCCCCCGTTATCAGTGTGAGTGCAGACCATTTGCCCCAGTCAGCAGTCAGGGAGGAAAAAACACTCTGTACCCTCATACAAAATAAACATCACACAGTCACTCTGTCTAGTTTGATCTCCAAAGAACAAAATTTTGAGCATTTCCCATAAGCCTGATCGCTGCAGAAATAGCCTCTTCAGAAGAAACAGGCTTTCAGAGTTGATATGTCAGGATGTAACACAACGTGTGGGTAATAATTGTGAGGGGTTTTTGCATTTCCACCATGAAAAGACAGATGTAAACATGGCAATTGTGGAGTTTGTGAGATACTTGTTGGATTTTTTTATTGGATGAGAGAGTATTACTGGAGTCTGGCTCCCTTTCTCCTTTTTATAAATAAACTTCTTTTCTCCTTTTGGAGCACTTTTGGTCTCTACACCTTCTTTTGACAGATATAATATGTGAATTTGATTTCACAGTTTTAGAAAAGCCATAGGGCGCCTGGATGGCTCAGTTGGTTGAGCGTCTGACTCTTGATTTCGCTTCAGGTCATGATCTCAGGGTCGTGAGATCGAGCCCTGTGTTGGGCTCCCCAGTGAGCATGGAGCCTCCTTAAGATTCTCTCTCCTTCTCCCCTCCCACCCCCCATGCATGCTCTCTCACTTTCTTTCTTTAAAAAAAAAGAAAGAAAGGAAAGAAAAACCAGGTACACATGACACTCTGCAGAGTCACACAGAACATCTAAGGGACCCCAGAGTTCTGGGACCTTCTTTGCCATGACTCCACCGCTGGGCTTCCCTCTCCTTCCCCAGACACTGGTGTCAGGGCCCTTGTCTGCCCAGATCCAAGGGACAGAAATGGCCTCATTAGAAGCATGGAAACACTATGGCTCTGTCTCATTTGGTCCGAGTGTACGCCGTGCAACCCACAGTGTGCACCTTAATCTCCTTAAAGGAGCATCTGCCCAGGGACTGCAGGGAGGCAAGAAGACATGTGGGTCCTGGAGGACTCTGGTGACCTTCAAGTTATTCATCACTGGGGCCATTTGTAGGGCAACCCGGCATCTGGAAGAAAACACAGAATGCATGGCCTGGACCAGCCATGGCAATATTTGAAACCACTCTGCACTGAAAATCCCGAAAGCCATCCCAGGAGGTGTCTTAGTTCTCATGGGAAGCCACCATGTCAGTGTGTCTCTGGTTCAGGGTCAAAGCCTTGGGGTTCTCAGGGCCCTTCCTACGCACCCGTAGTCGTCTGGTCTTTTTCTTACTATGCCCACATTACTCTGTAATTGAAGAAGCTTTTCACAATGGTGAGGGTTTGCTAGCAGAGCACACGTCACATCTCAGTGTGAGAACCTGAGTGCTGAAATCCCCCACGTACAGACCCTTCAGCTTGTGGGGGAAACAGAATAGTTGCTCATCGCTTGGGAAGGTATGGGCAGAAGCACCTGTCCTATGAAGTGCGCTGCTGCCCACGCAGGTGCCAGGCTAGTGGTGTGGAGGCTTTCTGGTAACCATCTGTGTTTTCGTCGGCCCGTACCCTTCTTCCCCTACTGTGCCATCAAGCATGTGGTTGTGAATGACTTATCTCCCCCAGAAGACCAGGGCCGGGCCCATGACCCAGCTTGAGCCAAGTTGGAAACAGCATTTGGTCCTGGATGAGCCAATGATCCAAACCGTCTTTGTCTATACTGGTCTATGACAAAGTAAGAGTCTTTGTCTATACTGGTCTATGATGTTCAGAGAGGGAGGCAGGCTTCTGCTGGGTGGCAGTTCGGGGGGGTGAGAGGTGGGGGTTACAGGTGGTTGTGGCCCCTGGGGGTGGGTGCTAGGAGAGGGACAGTCAGGTGGGGATGCTCAGATCAGATCTGGGGACCCAGCTACGCTTTAATGCGTTCTCATTACTTGAGTCTACAAATCCCTTCCCACTGCTGTTTGTTTGGTATGAACCAAAGGGTTGGAGTTTCTGTCACTCTCAACTAAAACAGTCCAGGCTCAGAGCGGATGGTCGTGAGGCAGCTCCCCTGGCGGTCAAGGGCACAGAGTTAGGCATCAGACTGCCTCCATTCTGCTCTTGGTTCCACTTCTCCACATGCCCAGCTAGAAGCAACCTAGCCCACTTCCTCAGCTGGAAGATGGGCCAGCATCGCCCTAGAGTCTGTGAATCAGGCCTGGTCTAATGAGAAAAAAGTGTGCAACACCTGTCAGTTACTATGACCGAGCCTTTCCAGGTCCCCCAAGCTGGGTGCCCCAGACAAAAGCTGTGGTTGGGAAAGAAATATTTTCATCTTTGAGGCAGTTTGAAGTTTAACGGGATAAATCTGAAGACCTCCGCTTGCTTCCAGGGGAATTTATCTGCAGTGAAAGAGCGCTGCCATATTCCCGTTCCTCCAGGGAGCTCTCCAAGAAAGGCAATCCCTTAACCCCCAGTTTTTTGCTAGGTCGCAAGGCAGAGTTGTTGTAGATCAGTGCGTCCTCAATACCTATGACATCAGCACAGTAGGAGGTAACATTGCTGTTCTGGGCGCAGAGCCTCTTTTCCGAGCTAGAGGACGTGTTCTGTAGCGTTCGTGATTGCCTCCTACAAAATTACTGTATGCTTTCATCCGTGCCAAGCCTCGTGGGAAGCTGCAGTGTTTTCTTCACGTATTTATACGTTGTCTTGTTCTAAAAAGGCTTTATGATTGCTTATACAAGATTATAAAAGATAAAAGGAAAACGAGTGAAGACATTGGAACATAGAGGGTTGGAAAGCTAAGCTAAAGCTAGTTGGGTAACGGTAGTAGGGAGGCCACGGATGCTGCAGATTTCTGAGAAGGAACTCTGTGTCAGGCACACTGAGGCTGAATGAGCCATGATAATGACCCTCGATAAGTTGACAAGGACCCCTGAGGCCTGGGAGCTGTGCATATGGTCGGCATAAACCGGAGCTTGGAGAAGCATCTAAGTGGGGTCTTCGGGGGCTAAGGCTATGGTGCTTAGGCTGGACCAGGGAAAGGTCTTGGGACCCTAGGAGGCCCCAGAAGTGCCAAGAGGGCTGGGGAACCTGGAGAAGGCCCACAGTTTTGTTGAGGAGGGTGCAACTCCTTGCAGAGCTGCCAAAGATGCAGAGTTGTGGGAATGAGGACCCTCTAGGAGGGCCACGTGGGCAAAGGTGGACTGAGGTCAGCACCTCCTCCTCAGCACTTACCTGGGTCCCCCAGAGCCTTGCACACCCCCAGGGGAAAGGAAGGCAGAAATATCTGAATTTTAATCCTAAAATGACTTCATAGTCATTAATGGAATTTAACTGGAAATAGCAAGATTATTTTTGCTTTTGGGAAAAAACAGGGGCTCTAGAAAAAGTATAAAATGATTATAGAAAACACTGTTTTATTTTTGCACAGTTGAGCCCACAAGTTCTAACTTGTAACTCTGTGTAGGGTGTTTTGGTGTTTAGTATCTCAACAGTTGTTGCAACTCCAATGAATATCCAGTTACTATTGATTATGAACTGTAGGGAGGACTCAAGCATGAGTCTCAAATTTTCTCTTTTATCCTTATAGGAAAATGGTTTGTCTGTATTTTCTTGATTTTGTTATTTTTCAATAATGAACATTATTGCTCTGGCATTTATTCATTCAGTAAGCACTACCGAGGACATCTAGGCAGCAAAGGATGGGTGCATCAATTTTAATTGGTTCCGTTGTCAGTAAGAGACACAAAATCATGACATAACAAGATAAAAATGTATTTCTCTTTCCTCTAAAAGGCTGGGGATAGATCATCTCAGACTGGAATTGGGGCTCTACTCCACAAAATCCTCAGACACCCAGGACTATCTACCTTGCTGCACTGGTTCCCAAGTCGCTTCACCACTTCCTGGTCCAACAGGGCTGCATAGGTCTGGTCATCACACACGCATTCCAGCTAGCAGGAAGGAGGAAGGCAGAGGACATGACTAGCTATCTTTCATGGAAAGCTCCTGGAAGCTGTCGTGTGATACTGCCATTTATACTTCATTGGTCAAAACTTGGCCAAAATACATTGCTTCCAGGGTAACTCAGAAAAGTCATTTTTATTCTGTGCGCCGATGTGTTCAACTAAAATGTGGGGTCTCTATAAAGATATAAGAAAGGGGAATGGTTTGGGGAATAATGAACAACCTCCAGCACAGTATGCTAGGAATTCTTAGGAATTCTTTATTTATGTCAATCCAGGGCAGCAGACAGTAATTGGGCAACTATGATCTGCCAGGTTTGGTCAAGACAGGTGCTGGAGATGCCCTCCCATCACTCTGCCCTCCCTCTGATGAGGCGATCACTTCCTCCTCTCCTTCTGATCTGGTTTGGCTTTGCAGAGACAGAGATTTTAAAAATATATTTTCTGCTAGCGATATTGCCCGACACTGAACTCAGAGGGTAAGTAATTCTGTTCTACCGACCCGATGCTTTGATTCTTTATGAGGAATCAGCTCACCCACAATTCCTTCTAGGCCTTGAGTGTGGCTCATCAATCAGTATTAAAGCCCTCAGACCCAGAATCACAGAACCTTAAAGCCGGCATGGTCTCAGGGAGCACTGAGCCCTAAGCCCTCGTTCTACACAGAAGGACTGATCAACCCCGGAGGCGTGCAGAAGCTTGCCGGGCTTCTCTGGTGCCGGAGTTTGAGGCCCCCTCCAGCCTCCTGGCAGCACACAGTGCCATCTCAAGCCTCAGCCGCATGTCACCAGGCAGTGCCCAGGGAGGCGGTAACGGATGCTTCATCCTGCTGCTTAATCCCCGGGTGACCGGTCCCAGTTCTGCAGATGCACGTTTCTGACCCTGCTGGAGGCAAAACTCTGCTTGGGATTTGTGTCCTTTTGCTCCCCGTGCTCCCCCTTCGCCTCCCCTCCCAGCCCACCTCACTGTCACCCTCCAGCTCTTGCCTTCCTGTCTTTTCACTCATCTCTGGGTGCAGGGGAGGGTACTGCGCACTCAGCCCAGCTCAGCCCATCCCGAGGTGGCTGCTGCTCATAACTTGTTGTCCCAGAAGTAAAGGATGGAGTGAGTCCACAAAGAGCTAAGATTATCCCTCTACTAACACCATTCCAACTCGTTTGCCAGTGACCTTTCCTGAGCGGGAGGGAGAGGCTGAAGTTAGGTGCTGCGCCCTTCCAGGGGGCAGGGTGCTGGCCACACCATCTCCCGCCTCCATCTCCCAGCAGGGAAGGGACTGACGAGGGGTGAGGGGATGGGTGGCTCCCCGGTGGCATCGGAAGGGACAGTTGCTGCTCCCCGGCTTCCTTGGCTGGCGGGCCTGGCTCTTGTTCCCTCCCTGGCCCCTTCCCTGCGGGACCTAGAGGACAGGCGGCATCCCCGCTCCCGGTCCCAGAGGTGGTGCCTAGTGGGGCCCGGGCCGGGAAGCCACGCCAGGAGGACACCCTCTCTGCCCCCTCCCCAGCGCCCTCAGCAGCTTCCGGCTTCTCGCCTGAATTCTCTGGGCGCTGGAGCGGGTGGCCAGGGTTGTCCCCTGTGCACGGGAGTCAGGTAGAAGTACAGATAGGGAAGCAGGAGAGGTCGGGAGATAAAGAGTAAGGGAGCACTCCAGCAGATCCCAAGTGAGCCCCCTGCCCACCCCTCCCTGCGGAGGCGGGTCGCAGGGGCTCCCTGGTCCGGACTCACCGGACTCAGGGTCCTGGTTAGGCAGGTGCTTGGCCCGTGGCTGGGGTGGGTCAGGCCTGGCAACACTCACGTTTGGACCCTGCTTTAATGCACGGCTTGAGGGGGGGCATGAATGTGGCGAAACGTTGGAGGAGGGTTGCGTCTATTCTGATCCACAGCGAGGCAGCGAAAGTGTTATCTGCTGTGATGAAGGTCCCTTTTCTCCCACGCTCGTTTTTGCTCCTGCCTCTGGCTCTAGGGCATGTCAGAATGGCTCAGAGACAATCTAATGACGAGGGGAACGCGCATTTTCAAGCCTGAAAAAGCCAAATGCTTCCTGGAAGTTATGACGTCACGGCATCGGATGGGCGCAGTGTGTTTTTGTGGGGAAGAGAAAGGGTGGTTAGCATCCGCGCTGGATGCAGACTGGTGGGTGGCCGCTTCCTCGCGCGTCATCCCGTCATCCCCGTGCAAGGCCTCGCTGCTTCTCCGCCCCGCTGTTCTCCTTGAATGCATTTGCAGAATACTGCTCGCAGAGTTGTCCTGCGGAAAAAGAACATACTGTATTATTTTATAAGAAGGGCAAACACAGAGGCGCCTGGCTGGCTCAGTCAGTGAAGCCTCTGCCTTTGGCGGGGGTCGTGATCCCAGGGTCCTGGGGAGCCCCTGACTTGGGCTCTTCACTCAGCGGGGAGCCTGCTTCTCCCTCTCGCTCTCCCTTGGTGCTCTCACTGTCTTGCTCTGTCTCAAATAAATACATTTTTTATAAAAAGAAGGGCCGGGGCACCGGGGTGGCTCAGTCGGTTAAGCCGCTGCCTTCGGCTCAGGTCATGATCCCAGGGTCCTGGGATCGAGTCCCTCATCGGGCTCCCTGCTCAGCGGAGAACCGGCTTGTCCCTCTCCCTCTGCCTGTCGCTCTGCCTATTGTGTCAAATAAATTAATAAAACCTTTTTTAAAAAAAAGAAGGGCCAACAGCCCACAAATTCCTGGTCTGCCAAGCCTTGTCTACACGCCTCTCCCCACCCCAGGTCACAAGCCTGCCAGGGAGGGGCGCCGAGTTCGGGGCTCAGCCCCGCAGGAAGGCTTCCTTCCTTTCCTGACTCCACACTCGCCAAAAGGTATTTTTTTAGGGCAAGATGAAAGAGGGATGACGTGTGTTCCCAGACCCTCCTGCCCCAACACATAGGTCCTGATCTGGTGCATTCTGGATGTGGTATGAGTGAACGGCCCCCGGTTACCAACAGACGAGCCCAGGAAAATCCTAGAGCCCGGGGTCGCACTGGCCACCTGTCAGATGTACCCTTGAGGGGTCGAAACTCGCAGGGGTTCCCCCCAGACCCTGTACTCATATTTTCTCTTCGGTTTCCTATTCCTATCAGAAAACCTCAGTGTTTAGGGCCAGGGGAGGGATGCGGAGAGACGGAGTTAGACTTGGCTAAGGAATCTTCATCTTAGTCTGAGAAATAAGTGAAGGATCTATTTCAGTTCACCCTATTCTGCCTTCAGCCGCCCCGCCGCTGCAGGTAGAGGAGATGTTATCTCTCAGACATTCTCTGAGGGAAAGCACAGGAGTTTATTTGGAAGCACACGTCCATAGGCTGCCCTGCCCACAGAGTGAAAGCCCAGAAGGGGATTGCAAAACTCTTATGAAATCAGAGGTCCTTGTTTTGTTTGGGGGAAGGGAGGGAGATATGCAAGGAAAGGGCCGGTGAAAGGCCGAGCCCCCCTTATGACTCCAAATCTCCAATAAAGTGCACTAAACTCACCAAATGCTCAGGATGAATGGACTTTTGGTGGGAAGGGCTCAAGAGGCTCACTTTGCCCGGGGTGCAGACACGTGCGGCAGGTGCTAAAGCAGGAATCAGACGCAGAGGGCAGGGACACAGCACGAGGAGGGCTTTTACTCCGATGGGCCCCGGGATTGGTGGTGGCGTTGGAGATGGGTCTCAACCAAACCAACTGAGCATAAACAAATTTATGCCGCAAGGAGGTTCCAGCGGACATCTGTGTTCCATCACAAATAAACAAGTGAGTTGAAACAAAAAGGAAAATCAGCCTGGATTTTCTTTTTTTTAAGATTTTATTTATTTATTTGATAGAGAGAGAGAGATTACAAGTAGGCAGAGAGGCAGTCAGAGAGAGAGGAGGAAGCAGTCTCCCTGCTGAGCAGAGAGCCCGATGCGGGGCTCGATCCCAGGACCCTGAGATCATGACCCAAGCCAAAGGCAGAGGCTTAACCCACTGAGCCACCCAGGCACCCCTGGATTTTCTTTTTTGTGCTATTGAGGATATTGCCCATTTCAGAATCATTGGCTTTGGTCTTTGCATATGCTCCTGCTTAGGGACAGGTGTGTGCTATTCCAGAGACAGACCTAGTTCCTTCCTCCCCACCTGTCTGACTCAGGTAACACACCCACCCCTGGCGACTGCAGAGTATAGCCTCTCTCTTCAACTGAAAATTCTACTCTGGAAATAAACACGCTTGTAACTCCAAATAGCTCCAAATGTCCCCAGTGTGCCTTGTGCTTCCTTGAGGGTTTTGTAGGACTCCTCTTGGCCTTTTCTCGCTTTTCCCTCTACCACAGTTGGACCAGTGCTTCTCGAACTTTCTGGTGCATAGGCTCACCTGGGGATTCTGTGAAGAGACAGATTCTAATTCAGCAGATCTGAGATGGTCCGAGAGTCTGGTTAATAACAAGGTCCCTGATGATGTGATGCTGCTGGTGGTCCGTGGACCCCCATTTGAGTAGTGAATTTCTGAATCCCCAGTCCAACCCAGGGAAGGCTGTCTCCCAGTGTTCTCAGGCCATGCGCATCCGAGTCCCTTGAAGTGTCTGTGAAAATGCAGACCTCTGGGCTCCCCCCTACCCCAGTCAGAATCTAGGGGAGGACACTTGGCATCTGCAGTTTAATAAAATCTCCAGATGAGGGGCGCCTGGCAGGCTCAGTAGGAAGAGCATGCGACTGTCGACCTCAGAGTCATGAGTTCAAGCCCCACGTTGGGTGTAGTAATTACTTAAATAAATAAAGCTTTAAAAAACAAGCCCCAGATGACTCCAGGGCAGACAGAGATTAGTGAGCAGCCACTGCAGGGAAGAGAACTATAGTCACTCATGGCAGAGTCGAGGTTGCAATGGTCCCTGGGCTTCTGCTGCTGCTGTGTGCACCACGTCCTCCTTCTGTGCCTCTGGGTTTTGGTCTCCTGACTCCTCGAAATAGATCTGCTTCATGTGATGGCTGCAATAATTAGCCAGTAACTTCAGATCTTGGCATAAAGAAGCCCAAGGGGGAACTACTGTCTAAGGGAAAAAGAGCTCTGGAGACCACTGGAGTACAGCAGGTGGGGAAGGACCCTAGCCCTCCTTTGTTTCAGGGAGCACCCCTTGTACCTCCAGCTCTCCTGGCACAGAGCAATCCCCTGAGGAGGTAAGGAGGCCAGGGGACCGGTGACTTGCGCAGAGCTGGCAGGTGGGACTCGGGAAGCCAACACAGAATGCAGCCCTGGGGGCGGGGCCAGCCCTCTCTGCAGGGGGTCGGCAGGGCCTGGGTGGGGGGAAGGAATCCACCATTAAGCCTCGCCCCGAAATGCAGTTTAGCAAGGCAGTGGCTGCTCCTGCCCTAGCCCCCGGCAGGACGTGTGCCGGATCCAATGCCTGAAAAACGTAGGTGACAAATCATATATGGATCCAATCACAGGAGCAGATGGTGTGGTCCCCTTGACATTCACACCTGGTGGCTGCTGAAACCCTAGAGAGTGTAATTAGAAAATAAACCACCTTGCTTCGGATATTCAATTCTCTTGCCAAGTGAGAAACTTCACCCTGAAGCAATGATTTTCTCTTCCATGAAGGTTGTCTGCCTGCCGGTGAGACTGTAGACAGTTTCCACTTCCATCTTAATGTGGGAGATAATAGTTGCCACCACCTCCACGAGCGACTATAATGGCCTTTGCAAGGAAAGGGACTTATACTTTGCAAAGCACCTTTCCACGGTGCCAGATCTACAGAGACCTAGAACCAGCCCTCCCTCTCCCTCTCTTCCCTCCTCTTGTGAATAGACAGTGCCTGTGATGTGTTGAGTGGGCATTTCAGAGAGAAGAGACAGCTCCTGATACCGTGGAGGTCACAGAGCATGGGCAGAGGGAGGCAGAGGAGCAAGCTGTTAGAGCCGCAGTGATGAGTGCCNGGGGGGGGGGGGGGGGGGGAGGCAGAGCCTGCTGGAAGGCAGTGCCTGGAAGCTGAGCAGGAGTTTTATGCACTTTCCCACTCAGGGAACTGTAAGCTCAGCACTGGGGCACCGAGGATAAGCAGGGGTTGCGGGGAGAGGAGGATAGAAAGGAAGGCAGGGGCCAGATCAGGAAAGGCTTTCTATGTCCTGCCAAGGGGTTTGGCTTTCCCTCTTGCAGGAGCCCCTGGAAGGTGCTCAGCAGGGGAGCCTCGAGTGAGGTCCCTAAGGCAGCCACGAGAAGAGGAGCAGGTCCTAGAGGAGACATGCACCGCAGACTGCCTTGGCAAGAAAGGTCTTGCTGGTGAATCAGTTCTGCACTTGAACTAGTAGTGATTTCTGCAAACTTAAGTGGCCATCATGGGTCGGTTCGCTGACTGTCACTCAAGCCCCATTTGAAAAAGGATACTGGTGCCCTGGTTAGATCTGTTCAGGGAAGACAAAGAGGCAGTCCGGCCAGAAGGAAGATGGGAACATGAGGACTGATGGAGTCCAGCCATCAATTCATTTCCTAACAATTGACAGGGAAAATACTCACCACGATTAGATAGAGAAATGGTTAATACAGTCATAACTACAGAAAACAGAAAACTGACCTTTAAAAATCCTAGTAGCAAAGCAGGCAAAGGGCATGTACGAACAAATCATACATAGAAGATAAATAATACATAGAAGCACAAAGGACATAAAATAAAGATACAAACCAACGCATGTGAAAAATATTTAACACTAGTAATAGTTTAAGTCCCGAGATATGCTGCTTTTCATATATCAAATTGGTGATAGTTAAGACGCTAACACGCAAGTCAGTACTGAGAAGGCTGTACTGCATTGCAGGGGCAGGGAGCATGGAAATTGGAAACTTTTCTGAAAGGAATTTAGACAATTAAACCCAAGGTCATAACAATGCCTCTTTCCGTGATTTTACTTTCGGTAATCTATCTTAAGGAAATAATGAATGAGACAGCAAAGATGTGTATGTACAAGAACCCTGCAGTGTTATTTCTGATAAACCTAACTTGGAAGAGGTAATTCATGGGTCAAGGCGAGGCCAGCTGGATAGCTTGGATGCGTGGTATAAGCAACCACTAGAAGTAGGTTCTCTGAGATCTTGAAATGGTTGAGGAAAACGACCATGATGCAGTGTCACATAAAACCAGTAGATTAAACCACAAAATCAGCATGGTCTCAATTTTACTTTTTCAACTGAGTCAACAAAACTAAAAGGCAACCTACAGAATGGGAGAAGACATTCGCAAACAACATAGCAGATAAAGGGCTAGTATCCAAAATCTATAGAGAACTTATCAAACTTAGCACCCAAAAAACCAAAAACATCCAGTCAAGAAATGGGCAGAAGAGATGAACAGCCATTTTTGCAAAGAAGACATCCAAATAACCAACAGACACATGAAAACGTGCTCTGCATCCCTTGCCATCAGGGAAATACAAATCAAAACTCAGATACACCTCTCACTGGTCAGAATGGCTAAAATTAATAAGACAGGAAACAACAGATGTTGGTGAGGATGTGGAGAAAGGGGAACCCTCCTACACTGTTGGTGGGAATGCAAGCTGGTGCAGCCACTCTGGAAAACAGTATGGAAGTTCCTCAAAAAGTTGAAAATAGAGCTACCCTACGACCCAGCAATCACACTACTAGGTATTTATCAAAAGGATGCAAACATAGTGATTCAAAGGGGCACATGCACCCCAATGTTTATAGCAGCCATGTCCACAGTAGCCAAACTATGGAAAGAGCCCAGATGTCCATGGACAGATGAATGGATAAAAAAGATGTGGTACACACACACACACACACACACACACACACACACACACACACACACACAGGAATACTATGCAGCCATCAAAAAGAATGAAATCTTGCCATTTGCAACAATGTGGGTAGAACTAGAGGGTATTCAGCTAAGTGAAATAAGTCAGTCAGAGAAAGACAAATACCATATGATTTCACTCATATATGGAATTTAAGAAACAAAACAGATGAACATAGGGGAAGAGAAGGAAAAATAAAGTAAGAAAAACAGAGAGGCAGGCAAAACCATGAAATGCTCTTAACTCTAGGAAACAAACTGAGGGTTGCTGGAAGGGAGGGAGGTGGGGTAACGGGGTGATGGGGATTAAAGAGGGCACTTGATGTAATGAGCACTGGGTGTAATATGCAATGAGGAATCACTAAATTCTACCCCAGAAACTAATAACATACATGTTAACTAAATTGACTTAAATTAAAAAAATAAGATAAAATGAGTAAACACTTAGATATCAGAAGGACATGCATCCCAGTGAGGAGGTTATGAGCATTTCTTATAATGTAATTTCCCCATTTCCCTGTGTTTTACAGTTTCCTACAACATATATTACTTTTTTACTAATTTTTTAAAAATCAGCCTACAAAGCCTACTTGCGCCATCAAGTGATATGGTCCCTAAAGGTACAGCAGGTTGGCGCTGGCGTCAGCTGTGGTTGGGGCAGATGGAGTGGCAGGTGGCCCTTTGTTGACCGGGTGCTCCGTGTCACTGTGTCATTGGTCCCTGTGGAGGGCCTGTGCATGGAAGTGCCTGCGACCACACAAATAGACCTCACCAAACCCAAACTTACAAAAAAAAAAAAAACAAAAAAACCCCCCAAACTTACATCTCCCCATCTTGACATCCTACCAGCCAGATCCCAAATTACCCGTAGCTACTCCTAGTCTATGTGAAGGAAAGTGTACTGGAGGGAAAGTTGCAATTAAACTGCTTATTTTTGTAAATTGCACCCAAACCNTTTTTTTTTTTTGCTTTTAGACAGCATTTTATTCTTTCATTCATCCAAATGCCAATGCTCTGCATAAACAGGAGGGGCAAAATAAATGTAAGCAAAAACAATTAAAGAAAAGTGGCAAGAAATGTTCTTAAATCAGAATTCTGATTCTGTCCCTTGAGTGTCCACCTTTATCTCTTTTTTGCCATCCTTCAGCTTTTTAAAAAAATTTTTTTTTATTTTATTATTTGCCCCACGAATACAGGTCTGTGAATCATCAGGCTTACACATTTCACAGCCCTCACCATAGCACAAACCCTCCCTAATGTCCACAACCCATCCACCCTATCCCTACCCTCCCACCCCCCAGTAAGCCTCAGTTTGTTTTGTGAGGTTAAGAGTGTCTTAAGGCCAAACCAAGGACTTTCTTAAAAGCATTGTTAGAGTGTCTCTCAGAGTCTTGATAGAGACCAATGCAAGTAGGGTCCTTGACACTTGAGTATAATCAGATTTACTGTGATTCCGTCCTCTTAGTGGTTAGTATTTGCTGAATTGAGTAAAGGGTGTTGTGATATTGTGATTTATAATAAGGAAGTAGGTAGTTGGCCTTTGTCCTGTTTCTGGCACAAAGCTCCAAAAACCCTTGGAATTTCCTGAGCAAGAAGGGCAAAAGGAGCTTTGGTTATAACACTGTCTCTTGTCCTCACTTCCTGAAATTCAGATGCATAACGGTGAGACGGGTGTCTTGTTATCCATAGACAGCTGGGTTTATGGTAATGAGATGACTTTTGAAGTGCACCTGAGGATGGAGGCTGGTTGCCAAGGGTGAATACAGGTTTGGAAACTTTCAGTCCTACCCCTTGACTTCTGGGAAAGGGAGTGCGGCTGGAGATCGAGTTCAATCACCAATGGCCAATGATTTAATCAAGTATGCCTCTGTAATGAAGCCTTTATAAAAACCCAAAAAGGACAGGGTTTGCAGAGCTTCCTGGTTGGTAAGCACATGGAGATTCGGGGAGAGTGGCTGACTCAGAGAGGACATGGGACCACCTTACCCTTGCCCCATACCTCGCCCTATACATTTCTCCCAGCTGGCTGTTCATGAGTTATATCCTTTTATAATAAATTGGTGATCTGGTAGGTAAGATATTTCTCTGGGTTCTGTGAGCTGCTCTAGCAAATTAATCAAACTAAAGGAAGGGGTCTTCGGAACTCTGATCCATAACTAGTTGGTCAGAGGCACAGGGAACCACCTGGGTTTGTGACTGGCATCTGAAGTGGGGGTAATGGGCGCCTGGGTGGCTCAGTGGGTTAAAGCCTCTGCTTTCGGCTCAGGTCATGATCTCAGCGTCCTGGGATCGAGGCCCACATCGGGCTCTCTGCTCAGCAGGGAGCCTGCTTCCTCCTCTCCCTGTCTCTCTGCCTGCCTCTCTGCCTACTTGTAATCTCTCTCTCTCTGTGTCAAATAAATAAATAAAATCTTTAAAAAAAAAAAAAGAAGTGGGGGTAATCTTGGGGGACTGAGCCCTCACCCTATGAAACTGGACACCATATCCAGGAAGATTGATTCAGAAATGAGTTGAATTGTAGGACACCTAGATGGTGTCTGAGCATTGCTTATTGGTGGTGTGAGGGGAAACTACACACAGCTTGGAACTGGTATTAGAATTATCAGACATGAACACAACCCTGAGGAGCTCAGGTTCTAGGTCAGAGCCCCAACCTGCAGGACCCAGGCTCTCTTGTCCCCAGCTAGATTCCCGGGTCTTCCAGGGCATCAAATGAGCAGCAGGGATCCTGGAGCTGACCTCAGAGTCAGAAAAAATGTGGGTCACTTAGAAGGTTGAACACTATCCACAAGGAGTCCTTGGAGTCATGTTTTGAGTCTTTCTCCAGGGATAGTCCTCATATTTACACCTGAAAACTTGAAGCTGGGAGCTGCTGTTGAGAACTAGACCTTAGTTCCTACTTTCCCTACCAGTGTGGCAGTTAGAAGGGGAGATGGGGGCATGGCACGTTTGTTCAAGGGACCTGCTGAAGTCTGCAGGCTCAGATTCCTAAGCTCTGAATGGAAACTAGAATCCTGTGGTGGGTGTGGAAACCAAGGTCCTTAAGTGAATGGCCAATCATGATTTCAATTGTAGCTGGGGTAGAGGGGTGGGTCAGAGGGGGGGAATTTGGGGTCACCTAAGAGACAAAAGCCATGCAATTTGCTTCATCGATGACCTGCCACATCTTAGGTAGAAGGCTTTGTCTACTCTGATGGCAGAAAGCAATTTCAGTCACTCATTTAGAAATCAACACCCTTCCTCCAGCAAGTCCATACTTGCCCCCAAGAAGGATCTGGTTCGGCATAGTTCTCTGGGGACCAAAACCTTCTCCCTTCCTTGTGCTCACCCAGCATGGCTCCTGCATCACTCAGGCAGGGAGAGGGACAGGGCACACGTTTCAGAACATGGGTGGCCTTGTAGACAGTGGAGTCATGCTTCCTCCCCACGTTGCTCTTGCCCTCACTCTTTGCAGGATGGAGGGATGGGGCTAGAACTTGGCTCTGCTGTCCACTGCGGCTGAGCCTTGCCCTCCAACCCCCCACCTCTGGGATGGAGTCAGTGATAGAAAGTGATAAGGTCACCAGTGTAGTGATGTTATGTGGGTTAAATCAATACTTAGAGCAGCCTCCTGCTTAGCGCACCAGCCCAGGCACACAGAATGCTCGGGGGAGGGTTGGTCGCCATCTTTGAGACTTTGGATCTCCGAGTGCCTGGTGTGTCTGTTTCAGACCACAGCCCTGGGTCTCAGCAGAATACCACTGGGTAAGGATTTTTGTAGTTAGAATCAATTCTGCTGGCCACTCTTCAAGAAATTCCCCCAACCAAGTCCACTTCTGCATCTCTGGAGAAGACGAATCCGGCCCTTTAGCTCTATCTGTGAGCAGGTGAGAACCTGACCTCCCAGCTGAGACCCCTGGAAAGAATCGGGCTGAACAGAGAGCATCAAGTCAGAAAGCCACAAAAGGGATTCTAGCTTCTTAAATAAATTGGGCCATCAGCCTCTTTAGGAACTAAATCCTATATTATTTTCAGTAACCTAGTCCTTTACAGATCTTCCCAAAATTAGTTCCCTCAATTCCCAGAAATTTTCTGGTTAGTTGCTGACCATTGCTGTCCTAAAAGCCCAAATCTAATTCCAAGAAGGATTTCATGTAAAAATCCTTGCTTCTGTAATGGGCTTGGCCCAATGCTTTCACTTCATGCAAAGCAACTACTGAAGAACTTAAAAAATTCTCCTCTTTCTCATCTCAGCTGAACACTTTATGTCCAGGGCCCCCCTGAGCCCTTGCAGAGATGTTTGGAGCTATTTATAAATGTGACACATGATGATGTCTGCCTTGGCAAGTGGATCACATAGAACTTGAAGTTTTGGGAGGAGAAAACAGATACCCTAGTCTGAATCTAGCCATGATATCACTTACCGTCTGATTCGTGGTGGCCCGCTGCCCGGGAAACGCCATCTGAGCCTTGGAGACATCCAGGGCTCCATGAGAAAATTCAGTCCCTGAGGACCCCAGCTGGTAGGTTTGGAAATGTCTGGACCTATAACTTGCACTAGGGTTGGAGAAGATTCAGGCACTCGCTTTTCTTTGTCAAATGATGCCCACAGAGATGTTCTCATGTGTTATAAAGAAAACCAGAGTTTCCATTTGCCTCACCACCTTCTACATTGTCCTTTTAGGCAAAAGCGTAATCCAGGGCACAGCTCGATGCTCGATGAGTTTCCAGACTTCAGACCCAGATAATCTACACTGGGCATTCTGAAGATGCTCCTGGATAAAATTTGGAACACTTTTTGGTGATTTTAGAGGAATCACAGATGATAGGAATATTTTTTAAAAATGGAAGCGGATTGGTATCTCATTTTTTTTTAAAGGAAAATGTAGTGGATTCTGAGAAACCAAAGGTCTGTTCGACATTGCTTTCCAGAAAACTTCTGGGATCGATTGTTGAATGTGTGATTCTGACTCTGAGGGAAGGGATTAGGAGATTTCTGGGAGTCTGCACTAGTTCAGAAAGAGCATGTATGTTGTGCCAAACTCGTGCCATTCCGTGTTCAGATCAGGCTGCTCACTTAATACCATGAAGGAATCCCACAGAGAACATTTTGTCGGTTTCATGTGGCATCTGACATAGAATCATATGCATGAACTGGAGAAATGTGGGCTGCCAGTGGCACACCTGGGCAGGTGAGAGATAAGTGGGTTCAACAATTATGTTTCAAAACTGGATTGAGGGGCGCCTGGGCGGCTCAGTCATTAAGCATCTGCCTTTGACTCAGGTCACGATCCCAGGGTCCTGGGATCGAGCCCTGCACTGGGCCCCCTGCTCAACGGAGAAGCCTGCTTCTCCCTCTCCCACTCCCCCTGCTTGTGTTCCCTCTTTCGCTGCCTCTCTCTCTGTCAAATAAATAAATAAATAATCTTAAAAAAAAAACTGGATCGATATCATAGTGGAGCATGGAGTATTCTATTCTAGCTTCTCAGTGTTTGGAAATGGAACACTTGCTTGCTAACCTTCTAGACACTATAGAAGTGACAGGGAAAGCTGGTCTGTAGATAACCAGACTTAACATCCAAGCTCGACAGCCTGAAATAGGGGGCTCAGATCAATGGGTAAAATGACAACCAGGACAAATGCCAAGTTTGTATTTAGATTTTTATTTTCTTTTACTTTTTAAAAAGATTTTATCTATCTATCTATCTATCTATCTATCTATCTATCTATCTATCTATCTATCATCTATCTATCTATCTATCTAAGAGAGAGGGCGAGCACAAGCAGCGGGAGTGGCAGGGAGAGGGGGAAGCAGGCTTCCCAGGACCCTGGGATCATGACCTGAGCCAAAGGCAGACGCTTCACTGACTGAGCCACTCAGGTGGCCCCTGGTTTTAGATTTTTAAATATGGGAGAAACATTTTGGCAATTCATGTGAAAGATCATGGAGGAGTTAAAGAGACCATAGCGTGCTGTGATTAAAAGATACGTACAACCCTGCACGGCCCTCCTGGAGCATCCACATGGAGATCATGTCCAGGCCATTGCTCATGAAAATTAGTCTGCACCTAGTTTCTGCTAGGCCACATCTCAGTTCAATCCTGGGATCTGCGTTTTAAGATCCAGGAACCCTGATAAGCCAGAGTATATTGATCTGGCCGATCAGAATAAAGAGGCATTTGCAATGTCATACAAAGGAGAGTGAAGGAAACTTTTGAAATGTTTTAGGGCGCCTGGGTGGTTCAGTGGCTAATCGTCTGCCTTCGGCTCAGATCCCATGATCCCAGGGTCTTGGGATCGTGCCCTGAATCGAGCTCCCTGCTCAGCGGGGAGACTGCTTCTTCCTCTCCCACTCCCCCTGCTTGTGTTCCCTCTCTTACTGTTTCTCTCTGTTAAATAAATAAATAAAAACTTTAAAGAATAAATAAAACATGTATTTTAGTTTTTTACTGTAGAAAAACACCTGTTATAAAAATTGGGAAAATTCAGGAGCAGAGGAGAAAAGACATTCATTCTCCCCAAGGAAGAGTTGTTTTTAGGTAGGAGAAGGTGAGGGCTGGGGGCGTGGGACGGGAGGTTGGTTAGGGCTCAGGAGGGCTGACTTGTCCTCTGAGGTTCTGTTTCCTCTTCACCAAGATGACGGGCTTGATTAGGGGACCCTCAGGCCACTTGTAATGTTATGAATGATCTTACTGATAGGGCAGAACTGTCTCCTAAGCTGAAGGGTAGTCAGGTAATCAAAGGAGTAGATTAATCGACGCTATTCCAGATTCTGGGAGATGAAATTGGAATCAGAAGGACAGGTAAACTAAGAAAGCTTAGTATAGTTGATCGCTAATTAAAATGTATTACTATTTATATAAATACATAAAAATTATATATAAATTCATAATATATAAATGCATATTATTTTATATGTTTTATATATGTATTTATATATAATTTATATATAACTATATATTTATTATATATTATATATTTATATATTCTATTAATATATATTTTGTATTATAATTATTATAGAACATAAAATACACATATATTATAATTATATTTATGTAAATTATATAGTTAGAGAAATATGTAATTATTTATTATTATATTTATAATAATAAATAAACTTTATTAACTTATTAATGATTAGAACTATCCCCAAAATAGGGAGGACTGCTTGTCAAGCACTGAGCACCTGCCGTGGGGCAAACCCATGCTTGTCACTTTCAGTTTGGCCAAGAGAGGATTTCTAAAGTTGTCTTGAAGTTCCAGGGACCCAGCCCCTAAAATAGCCTCATCAACCCAGATCCCCATTGAGGGAGAAACTACATTTGTAGAGAAAGGAGATTCTGATAGGCCAGAAATGTTGAAATAATGTCTTCCTCCACATTCTCAGAACCTTAAACACAAAAGGTAAAAGTTACTGAATTCCAAGACCCTTTCAAAGGGAGAGCCCAAAGAATTATAGATCTTGCCACACAGTTGGAGGCCCCGGGCCAGCTGAGATGACACCTGTGGAAGGAAGGCTTTCCATCTTCTTGGCGGAGCTGTGTGTAAAACAGCTGAGCTCCGAAAGCCTGGTAGTTTTCATTAACCAATCACATACTTGGCTGTGACAAATGGATATTAAGTTGCCTTATATATTGCAATAACATCCAGAACATAGAGCTTTTTAAAAAAAACTGTAATTCAGGGGCATGTGGATGACTCAGAGGAGCATGTGACTCTTGCTCTAGGTTGTGAGTTCAAGCCCCACGTTGAGTGTAGAGATTACCAGAAAAAATAAACAAACTAAAACAACAGCAGCAACAAAACCCCAATACTCTATAATTCAGAAATTTTCACAGAATGTTCCCCCTCTGACTGCCCCTCCTTCCTACTCTTTCCTTTCTGCTCTTACTTTCTGGTGAAAGGGATTTGGTAGACAGTTGACCCTTGAATGACATGGAATTGAACCACATGGGTCCACTTACATGCGGATTTTTTCAATGAATACAGTGCACTCCTGTGAATGTGTTTTCCTTGTGGTTTTCTTCATAAAAATTTCTTTTCTCCAGCTTCCTCTATTGTCAGAATTCGGTGCATAGGATGTAGAGCTTACAAAATATGTGTTAACTGATTGTTCATGTTATCAGTAAAGCTTCTGGTCAACAGAGGCTATCAGTAGGGAAATTTGGAGGTAGTGAAAAGTTATACTTAGGGTTGCAACTGTGTGGGGTCAAGGGTCCATTGTATTTTGAAATCCAGTATGATTTAGGAGAGCAATTTACACTGAAATCTCTGGTATCGCACACACCAGAGGCTCAGGCCGTATCCGCTGAGCGAATGTGGCTGGTTATTGCCTCAGACACCTCCTGGTCTGGCAGGGAGAGGACACAGCCCTGACTCCACGGGTCATGTCTGAATGCAAATGCATGCTGGTGCGTCCAGGAGGAGGTGTGCTCAGGGTTTCCTATGACAGAGACAGTGTAGGGGGCTGAGGATTGAAGGCTTGAGCGCAGCTTAACGACAGGCCAGAACTTCCCAAGGGACCACAGGAGGAGGGGGTCTGGGTGGAGCTCAGCTGTGTGGAGGGACTGTGTCTGCAGGTCCAGATGGCCGACCCGGCCGACCCAGGGCTCAGCGAGTACCAACGTACCCCCTGGCATTTTCCTTTGCAGTTTGGTTGAATTCGTATGACTGGATCTAAAAAGGATGCATGTCACTTCTCAACTCCTCGAATCCATGTATTTCCCTAAGTGATAAGAACACTGGGAATATCTTTTATTCTAATATATTTGGTCTTTGGCCTTGGTCTTTGACACAGGGTTCTTAACTCCCTTGGAACTTCCTGGGTGACAGGAAGGTCTGTCGTTCTAATGAGGTGACTCTGAGTGGGCTGCTGGATTGCTTCGGGATGGGGGCTGGTCACCAGAACGACCAAGCTGTGATTAGAAACTTGGAACTTTCAGCCCTACCCGCCATCCTCCAGGATGGGGAGAGAGGCTGGAGACTGGGTTAATAATCAGTCTTGCGTACATGTAAAGGTCTCTACAAAAACCCCAGATAGATGGGGTTCTGAGAGCTTCTGGGGTGATGGACACATTATATGGAAGGAGAGAGGCGCACCCCAACTCCGTGGGGACAGAAGCTCCTGCACTTGGGACCCTTTGGATATCATCTTATACATCCTTCATCTGGCTGTTCATTGATCTCCTTCATTACAGTCTTTTTAATAAACCAGTAAACCTAAGAAAGTGTTGCCCTGAGTTCTGTGAGCCGTTCTATCCAGCAAATGATCACATTCAAAGAGAGGGGTCATGGAAACCTCTGATTTGCAGCCCGGTGGGGCAGAAATTGTAGGCGACCAAGAGACTAGTGATAACCTGTGATGGGCCTCGGGAGTGGGGGCAGCCTTGTGGGACCAAGCCCTTAACCCATGGGATCTGATGCTCACTCCAGGTAAATTGTGTCAGAGCTGAACTGTAGGACCCCCCGCTGGTGTTGCAGAATTTCTCGATGTGGAAAACCTATGTAGGTGGTGTCAGAGGAGTTGCAACCGTGGAGGCCATGTGAGAGCAAAAGAGAAACACACAGAGGGTGTTTTTTCCAACGTAGCCCTGCCTCCCCTTCTCCTTGTGATCTGGAAGTTCTGTGTTGGGAGGGGCGTGTCACAGGATGGAGAGATGGAGGATTTCTGACTCATGCTGGGAGGACAGCCCCCTCTTTGTGTGAGTGAGAGATAGACTTCTGTTGTTTTTGGAGCTGAGATTTTGGAATCAGCCTACTGTCGAAGCCTGAACGGGTAGGAGATGCGCTCAGAGACTACTCCCCTTACAGATGAGATGAACAGGAAGTAAAATCCTTGCCAGATAGTCCTGTTTTTCTAGAGGGTGAGCATTGTTATCTTAGCTTCATCTAAAAGAACTCTATTTTGGGGCACCTGGGTGGCTCAGTTGGTGAAGCGTCTGCCTTCAGCTCAGGTCATGATCCCCGGGTCCTGGGATCAAGTCCCGCATGGGGCTCCCTGCTCTCGTCCTTGGGCTCCCTGCCTGCTTCTCCCTCAGCCCCTCCATCCCACCTCCCCACTTGTGCTCTCTCTCTCTCTCTCTCAAATGAATAAATAAAAATCTTTAAAGAAAATAAAAGAACTCTATTTTTATCTGTGTCACTTATTTCAGCTTCCTTGGTCAGACTTTCTTTAATAAAAGATTTCAATTTTTTTTCAAGAAATTTCTAGCATTTCTGGAGTCCTTGTGAAGCCCTCAGTGTGCATCTCACTTAATTCTTTCAATAATTCTATGGCAAAAGTGTTATCACCATTCCCATGTTTCAGGGGTTGGAAGCTGAGGCTCACAGCGGCATATGGCTAACCAGCAGACACATTGGGAGGGGGTGGGGAAGCTGGTGTTCAGCCCAGCTCTGTCCAACCACAGAGCTCCAGCTCCTAACTGGCAAGTGACTCCACTCAACCCATGAATCCCCAACAAGGGTCTTCCATGGTCTACCTGGTAGGGGCCAATCACATTGCTGGCCCATTTTAATTTGTAAGAAACTTCTTTATCCTGCAGTGAAATCTGCCTCCCAGACCTCCAATAAATGCTTTATGAATCGAGTCCTACACTAGAACCACTATATTATGTACACATCTTTCCATTTTAAGAAGACAAAGGATCTATACAGGAAAAGGAAAGAGCTAACGGAGAATTTCCAACCAGCCTTCCATTGCAGAGAGGCATTACTATAAAATAGTGTATTTCAACATCATGGCAAGCAATGAACTATGGTGTTGGCTAGTGATTTCACAATTTGCAGTCCCCTTGTGCTGTACTTCTGTTGCTATTTTAACATCCTGTATATCTAAATTATATGTTTGAAACATTGTTATTGTGAATCATGAGCAACAATGTTCTGCCACCTGACATTAACACCAAAGATATATGCATGTATTTCCATGTGAATGAGTAAAATGAAAGAGTAAATTCTGATCCCAGTTCTGACAATAAGTGTATGATCTTGAGAAACTTACTTACCTTTACTAAATGACCTTATAAACATGTTTTCAAGGTTAGAGGACTGTGGAATAACCAATATGCAAGCAGCATCTGAATTTCAGGAGATCCATGAGAGGCAATTTGTTTATCTGTTCCCACCTACTCCTGCCAACAGATGTTCTAATTTAACTTTGCAGCAATGATCAGAAGGTTCAAACACTTTTTTCTCTACTTTCAAAATCAAGATTTCTTTGATACACTGTGTACTTGTGTTTAATCTCTAGTATTGAGAAGTTAGGGTGTAGAGTTCACAAAACCACACTTGCTTTGGACACCAACTGCAAGTTTGGGACGCCCCAGGTCCACCCTTAGGTTTGGTCATTCTTTAGAAGCACTCACAGAACTCATTGAAAGCTGATGGTTACAATTTATACCAGCAAAAGGATAGGGATTAAAATCAGCCAAATGAAGAGGCGCAGGGGGTTGTCCAGGAGGGTTCCAAGCACAGAGCTTCTGGTTGTCCCCATCCCATGTAGTCATGGGCAGTGCTAACTCCTCCTAGCAATGATGTTGACATTGTTTGTGGAATATTGCCAACTAAGGCAGTTCACCCACACCTTAGTGTCTATAGAGTCTATGGGGAGGCTCCATAGTCAACTGCCTATGTAGTTGGCCTCAGTCTCCAGATCTTTTGGAGTTTGAGCTGATACTGAGTGACTCAAAGCCCCCACCATAAATTGCTTTGTTAGACATTCTGGTATGGTCTGAGACCCCAAAGCAAACAGACACTCATCAGGGAGGATGTTGCAAGAGCTTGGAGATTACCTACCAGGACCTGAGGGCAAAGGTCAGACCTCATTTGGCAAGGTTAAAACCTTACTACGCATGTAGAAAAGTTTTCTTGTAGATAAGTTTGTGAATACCATTTTTTTAAAAACTTGTTTTCTATTTGAGATGAAACAGAGTCAATTGCATCATCCAAAGCAAATGTACTTTCATCGTCTACTACGGTGCTTGGAAAACCCGGTGTTAATTGTTGACAAATTTGACCCTACAATGTCTGAGTGCTGTCTTATCTGTTGGCAGACATGCTTACAAGCGCCATCAACGGAGGCTGGCTGAAGTTATAGGGGTGTTATCACCCCTTGAACACACAGCGCTAAAGATTCAACCTGGCTTCTGACCAGCCATTTTTGTCATGGTTGCCAATTCCCAGCATTCTGAAAAGAAGGCATAAGGTGACATGGGGCAGTGTCAGCAGCCTCCAAACCTGTCGCTAATTTGTCACTGTCACTCAATTCCCTCTCACGTACCCACTCTCTCCTCTCCAGACTCAGAAGATGAGCAACTCTCTGAC
Organism: Ailurus styani; assembly: GCA_002007465.1. Taxonomy (NCBI): domain Eukaryota; kingdom Metazoa; phylum Chordata; class Mammalia; order Carnivora; family Ailuridae; genus Ailurus; species Ailurus styani. The sequence goes on along the minus strand of LNAC01000987.1, from coordinate 151,270 downwards.
ACTCCTGAGTCATTTGGGCAACAAAGTTTAATTAGCTCTGAAAATTGAGTGCACTTTGACATCACCATGGATCTCCAGAACCATCAAAGTATATGCTATGAACTGAACTGTGTTTCCTCCAAATTTGTATGCTGAAGCCCTAAACCCCAGTATGATTGTAGTTGAAGATGGGGCATCTGAGGAGGTGATGAAGGTTAAACGTGGTCCTAAGGGTAAGGCCCAGATGTGATAGGACTGGTACCCTTATAAGAAGACACAGAGCTCTCTCCACCATGTGAGGACACAGCAAGAAGGCAGCCGTCTCCAAGCAAGGAAGAGGGCTCTCACCAGCAAATGATCATGCTGGACGTACAGTCCCCAAACTGGGAGAAGTAAGTTTCTATTATGTAAGCCCCAAGTCTGTGGTTTTCTGTTACTGGAACCTGAGCCCATACAGTATCATCCCCACCCCCCCAAAGTGGGCAACATGGCTGTCTTACAAATGCAGAAAGAACGTGTGTCAAAGATTGATTTAAGCTCTCACCGAAGGGACCTGTCTGATAGTGAAGCTCATTCTCAGACTTCTATTTTATTTTAAGATTTATTTGTTTATTTGAGAGAGAAAGAGGAAGTATGAGCCAGAGGGGCAGAGGGAGAGGGAGAGAGAAACTCAAGCACACTCGGAGCTGAGTGGGGAGCCCAATGCCAGGCTCGATCTCACGACCCTGAGATCACCACCTGAGCTGAAACCAAGAGTTGGATGCTTAACTGACTGCACCCTCCAGGAGCCCTTTGGTTAGACTTCTGAAATGAGCACCTTCCTCTGACCCTTCCTCAAAGCCACAAGGTCATCCCATGCTGCTGCTTTCTAATAAAGAGCTACCATCTACTGATTGTTTATTAAATGAATATGCAGTTCTGTTACTTCATGAGCTGTAATTTTATCCAATCCTCACAAGAACTGCCATTATGAGGCACAAAGAAGTTAAGTGACTTGACCAAGTTCACCCAGTGGCAAAGCCAAGATTCAAACTCAGGCAACCTGACCCCCAGTGCTTGCTATCCTTACCCCCCACACCACATTGTCTCAACCGACTTTATTCTCTGCCTCAGGGTACTTGGCCCACTACTCCTCGGCCAGATTCCTTCCTTCCTTCCTTCCTTCCTTCCTTCCTTCCTTCCTTCCTTCCTTCCTTCCTTCTTTTCCTCCCTTTATATATTTATTTTTAAGATTTTATTTATTTGTCAGAGAGAGAGAGAGAGCAGCAGGCAGAGGGAGAAGCAGGCTCCCCGCCAATCAAGGAGCCCGACACAGGACTTGATCCCAGGACCCTGGGATCATGACCTGAACTGAGGGCAGATGCTTAACCGACTGAGCCACCCAGGTGTCCCACAAATTCCTTTTTTCCTAATCCTCCCTTCTAGCAATATGAATGATAGCTCTGGAGTCAGTCATACTTGGGTTCCAGTTCTATCTCTGCTACTTACTAGCTGTGTAATCTTGGTCCGGGTACTTATTAGGGCGAGTCCTCAGGTTCACCATTTATTGAAGAAGTCTATTTCACAGAGTTGTTTTGAGAATTAATTGATATAATATGAGTAAAGTTCCTGATATTAGTAGGCATTTGATGCTAGTTCTGTTAGATATCTAATTGTATAGTCTGTCTCATGAGTAGGAGATAGGGGTTCTTTTCCTGGGATCAAAAGCCAGCATGGGGAGAGGATGACAGGCAGGCAAATCTCTTGTGTGCACATCTAATTTTTTTTCTGGTGAAAGAGACTATAGCTTTTGTCATATTCCCAGAAGAGTAGGTGACCTGCCCTCCAGCCCCCACCCCACCCCCCGCAGTCAGTTGGGAACCAGTTAGTGAGGAATGTGAGTGAGCCTGGAGGTTGAGACCTGAGTCCTTCAGAATTCAGAATTGAATTGAATCCTTCACATTTCCTCCCCTGAGCACAGAGCTGGACACACAGCCAGCTCTCAGTGATTGCATGAACCTGAATTTCACTGGAATTCAGCGGTGGATGTCAAGGCCCAGGAGGGTGGGGTCCCTGATGTTGCCACCCTGTCTTCCTTCCACACAAAGATGCCCACTGTGAAAAGATTTCCAAAATCACTTCTTTTGTCCGACAACAATGATCCAAAGCTGAGTATTCCAAATGTTGCATTGGAAAAGAATGCTGATTACACCAATCAAACTGCACTATGACGTTAGCAGCTGGAGGACTGGTTCGTGGGTGGCAGGGTGGCTGTGTATACAGCAAGCCTGTCTGTATTCGCCAGCAATGCTCTTGAAGAACACTTTTCTAATGGATTGACTAAAACGCAAGGAAAAGATTTAGACGGGGGCGGGGGGAAGAATCACCTAGAACAATGGAGTGAGTGCATATCCATTAGGCGATCCTCCCTGAAAAATATGTTCTTGTTCCCAAGCTGATAGACTTGGGGGTTCTATTCTCTGTGAGACAGACGTGGAGTATAGATGTTCTAGTTTACCAAGTGGAGAGTAGAATGCCCATCCCTCCATGAAAATTACAAAGCTTCAGAAAAAAAGATGCGTATCCTTATCTGCATGGGGATGGACTGACAACATATGCAGACAGGGCCAAGGATTTCTTCAGAAACACACACAAATAGGCAACCTGGGGCTCAGCACGCAACGCCACGGAGCAAGAGAGCAAGAACTGCAGTCTGGGCGCGCTTTCAAAGCAGGCGTTACCGATCCAGCCAGAGGAAACTGCACCCAGAATTGCAAGGTCTGACAAATTGCCATGGTAATCACAGTGTGTTTCTGGGTGTGATGGCTTATTATCTAGTAGTCAAGGCAATTGGAGATATTTTTGTTACTTTGTTAGATAGGACCAAGAGGAGGAGGATCAGGGAAAGGGGATTGCGCTGGAGGGAGTCAGAGGCCCTGTGGGGGGGGGGGGGAGAGAAGGCGGTGGGGAGAGGGAGGGAGAAGGAAAGGGAGGAAGAGCTCGCATGGCTGTTTAGGGAATGAAGGAGAACAGGAGGTAAAAGGTAGCTCTGGGGGAGGGAGGGAGGGAGGGGGACACAGGGGCTTTACAGTCTGAATGTTTGTGTCCCCTGCCCCAGATTTATACGTTGAAACCAACCCTCCAGGCCCCGCCAGCTGGTGTTAGGACTCGGGGCCTCTGGAGAGGATTCAGTCATGAGGGCAGAGCCCTCCTGAATGTGATTAATGCCCTTAGAGAAGAGGCCCCCGAGAGCTCCCTCACCCCCTTTCCTGCCATGGGGAGACACAGAAGACACCACCCATGAACAAGGAGGAGAGGACCAACCGTCCTGGTAACTGGATCTCAGACGTCCAGCCTCCAGAACTGTGAGAAATTCATTTCTGTTGTTCATAAGCTACAAAGCCTACGGGACTAAGACAGGGGTCCCCATCGGAAAGCCAGTCCCAGGGCTCCGGAGCCCCTCAGAGGAGCTCAAATTAGTGGTCAAGCTCAGGGTCTGTGGTCAGTGGATCCTGGCACAGCTCTCTTTGCCTATTCTCCGTAAGTGAAGGACTTGGGGTGGTTTCCTTCGTGGGACTCCCGAAGGCCCTGATATGGAGGAGTCGGAGTAACCTGACTTCTGCGCAGACGTGGTGTGTGCAGCCGGTGTTCTCTCTGCAGCCACACTGTCCCTGTTAACACGGTTCCAGGCCCTCTAGTTGCTGGTATTTCCTCAGGCTTCTTGGTAGGAAGGAATTCAAGCTCAATACCTTTTTTTCCCCCATATTTTCATTTTTCCTGTGGCTGGTAAGGCCTTGAGAAATAAGCTTATGACTACCAGGAATAGTCCAGTCCAACAACGGCTTAGTCTAGATCTTGTTCATATGAAAGAAACTATCTGCATGTAGTTTTGTATATGATAATTCCTGGCTATGTTCATTGTAGACCAGGAGGGAAAGAAGGAAGTTCAACAGTACTGAGCTCTACTTGATAATTTTGTTTAAATGTTATTTTTCTGCACTGTTATTTAGAGTCTAGATTAGTCTGCAGCTCTGACAGCTCCTTCCCAGGGCACAGGCCTGGCTTCCCAAGCTTCAGCTGAGGATTTGGGGGAGGCCCTGTGGGTATAGTAACTCAGCTAGGCTTCCCCTTGCTGTAGACCCTTATTTGCTCAGGTTCTTGCTCTCTGCGGGGCCCCGAAGGGGGCTTGGTACTTGTGAGTGTGCTCCCAATGGGGATGATAAGGTGGTGAGAGGTGGGCACATGAGCCACTGTGTGATTGACAGGATCACACCAGCAAGTGATTTGCAGCCACAAAGATGACTCTGACATTTTGACTCTGCGAGTGGGAGAATGAAAATGCTGTTAGCAGGAACTGGGAACACAGGAGAAGGACTTGGTGGAGAGAGCAAGATGGCAGATCTGAAAGCAGAGCATGCAATTGAGCTATGCACAGGGAGAGAGTGGACAATAATCTGGAAGGTGGCCTGGCCCTACAGAGAGGGGCAGGACATGGGGGCCTCAGTGCCTGAGAAAGGTCATCACTGCGATGGGATCCCTTGTACAGAGACAGCAGGACGAGAGAGGCTGGGGGAAGAAGGGGGAATCCTTAGTTCAAACAAGGAGGAGGAGGAACTGGAAGCTGCCAAGGAACCGGAGAATCCTCACAGAGCAGAGGAAGGAGTCGGCACTGTCCAGTGTATTAAGCAAAGTGCTTAATTGTTCATCAGAGAAATCAACTCTGCTAATTTTAGAAGAAAAGTCACCTATTTAAAACTTGCCTGGGTGGCTTCCAGAATCTGTGGAAGGGTTGAAAAAAAAAAAAACAAAACCATAAAACAAAAAAACCCCAAAACCAGGCTTGGAGCTCTGAGAGGAAGAACCGCCACTCTGCCCGGGAGTTTGAGGTATGCGGCTGGCATCCCGGACACCGTGGCCACTGCTGCTCCAGGAGCTCAGGCTTGAACTTGGCACTTCAGCCAAAGAGAGAGCCTCCTGGTCCTAGCTTCTTTGCAATGGTAAACCCTGATGCGGAGCCTGGGGGCAGCAGGATCTGAGGATCAGAGTTTAGGGCCTCACAGCTGCACTCTGGCTGCAAGGCAGGCTGGGGAAAATGTCTGGCATGCGTAGCTTTTCCCCGGGAGGTGGAGTTATAAAGACGGCAGATGGACAGACAGACAGGGGACTTCTGAGTGTGTACGTGTTTGGAGAGGGGGTGGAGGGGAGGGATCAGGACAGTTGAGAGGAGAGCATATGACAGGGAAAGAACATCTCAAAAGAAAGGAAGAGGGAGGTGGAGGAAACCTTTGGAAGAGAGCCTCCCCTGGCTCAGGACAAGGTTACTGACACAGGAGGAGGTGGCGCCCTGGGGGTGATAGTGCCGGAGGCTTTGGTGGCAGGGCTCTGGGAGGCAGGGAGCTCAGAGAATTCGGGGTGCACCGCTGAAGGTGGAGAACACCCTGAAGCGCTCCCCTTTTGTGAGGCTGCCGCTCCATGGCCGGCCAGTCACCAGCAGGTCTTATACGGAGACTGTATGCTGATATAGCAAATACCGATTATTTTCCTACAATCGTCCAGGAGTTCAGCATTCTTTTCTATAGGCTCCACAGTACCCCAGCAGGGAGAGGCTCTCCCAGGGCTGCCTCTCACCGAAGCCTCCCCTCTCCCAAAGCCCAGGGGGCAGATATTCCCTCTCCTGTCTGTGCAGGACCCTGTAGCCTGGCCTCAGGGGTGGGGGAGGGGGTGGGGGGGTGTCCTCGATGCCTGCTCATGTTCCACCCTCCCTATTGCTTCTGTGAGCTTCTCAGGCCCTTCCTAAAATTTCCCTCTTGCTTAAGAAACCAGTTCCAAGGGGCGCCTGGGTGGCTCAGTCGTTAAGCTCAGGTCCTGGGATCGAGTTCTGCGTTGAGTCCTGTATCGGGCTCCCTGCTCCGCGGGAAGCTGGCTTCTCCCTCTCCCACTCCCCCTGCTTGTGTTCCCTCTCTCGCTGTGTCTTTCTGTGTCAAATAAATAAATAAAATCTTAGAAAGAATGGAAGGATTCAGGAAGGAAGGAACCAGTTCCAAGTCCATGACGTTTGCCACAGTTATATCTTATCATCTCCGCTCCGTGGTCCCAATTCCACCCGCAGAACAAATGGGTGCTCTCACCCACAGTGGCAGCCCTCAGGGCTATATGAACAGAGGGTTCTTTAGAGGGAATGTTTACCTCCCCGAGGGAGAAATACAATTTGATAGATACTCCTTATGATTGTATTCAATTTATTTTTTATTTTTTTTAGATTGTATTCAATTTCTTAACAGCTGTACCTTACTTATGACCAGTTACCTCCCAGTTCCCCCCCTCGCAGGTGCTGTGAGATTAGAATGCTCTCATCCCGTCCTTAGACACAAAGACAAACATACACAGGAGCACATGCAGTTTTGTCTGCCTACTGCTCCTCCTTCTGAGGGAGCCACTCCCTCCTTATTCCTTGTACTTTTCACGCGCTGTCACTCTCAGCCTGCCACCCTATCGCCATCTACAGGGGTGGGCATGGTAACCCAGGCTTGGCCAATCAGATCGCTTCCTACACCTAGCAACAGCTAAGCCTGTGACTAAAGAATCTTTCTCTGCAATTGGAATACCAACAAGTTCTCTCTAGCTGGTGGTCCTCTGCTAAGACATCATATGCTTGGGGCTACAAGGGTACTTCTCAGCTATGTGGAGGAAGTCCATTTACAGTGGGAGACAAAGGAGCCAGCCCCAGGAGGAAAGCAGAGCTCAAAGATAGAAATAGAATCCCAATGACATTGACTGGAGTCCCTGGGTTTAGCTCTGATAGTCACTAAATATCCATCCTTCCTTCCTCCTTCCTTCCTTCCTCTTTCTCTTTCTTTCTTTCTTTCTTTCTCTCTCTCTCTTTCTTTCTTTCTTTCTTTCTTTCTTTCTTTCTTTCTTTCTTTCTTTCTTTCTTTCTTTCTAAGATATATTTATTTATTTGATGGGAGGAGGGAGACGGAGCACAAGCAGGGGGAGTGGCAGAGGCCAGGGAAAAGCAGGCTCCTGGCTGAGCAAGGAGCCCTGCAATGCCAGGCTCTTGATCCCAGGTCCCCAGGATCATGACCGGAGCTGAAGGCAGACACAGGTGAAGGCAGATGGTTAACCTACTGAGCCACCCTAAATGTCAGTCACCCCTAAATATCCTTTCTGCTTAAGCTGGTTGAATCTGTTTTTGTCACTTCCAAGTGGATGAGCCTGGATGAATAATAACACATAAAAAAAAATTAGGATGAAAGTAATACGCTTAATTATGCAAAACAGGTAAAACAAATAAATTGTGCTTCAATTTTTAGTTATACAGTGGTATATTACCTTATACACTTTGTGTGTGTATGTGTGTAGATGTGTGATTGTAAGGTTTGATCACAAATTTCTCCTTCCAGAACTCATGCCCCTTTGCAAGGTAAGTGTGCTGCTGTTCCTCTCATGTGTGGGTGGAGTTTATTTCTCTCTGAATCTAGGCTGGCATTGTGGTTTGAATCTTAGTATGCAGCAGAAGAGATGCTTATGACCTTCCCAGGCTCTCCAGCCTCTGTCATTACGCTCTCAGAAGAGAGGACCAGGTGAAAAAGCCAGTCTAGCCTCCTGGAGGATGAGGCCACAGTGAAGAGACCAAGCCAGGTCCATGACCAGGCAGGCATGTGAGGCCCTCTGGAGCCTTCCAGGATGGCTCTCCCTCCAGCTGAATGCAATTGTATAAGGGACTCTAAACCAGCCAAGTGAAAGTGGCAGAGGAATTGCCTGGCGACCCCACAGAATTAGGAGAAATAATAAATCTTAGTTGTTTTAAACCACTAAGTTTTGGGGTGGTTAAGTACGCAGTCAAGGCCAACTGAAACAGATTTTATTCTGCATGTTTCATACAACTGCATACCGTCATTCCCCCCAGATTACTAATGTATTTGTTAAAATTCTCTTTGGTTGCCACCGTCTGAAACCAACCCTGGACAGCTTAAACAAAAGTGAAATGCATTAGAAAGTTTCCGGGAGTCCCAAGGAACAAAAGGTAAAGTTGTGGAGGGGAGAAGTCAGGGCCACTGCAGGATGTCAACAGTGGGGGTCATGGAGTGTCCGTCCAGAAAAATGCCATTAACAACCCAGTGATAGTGACTCCCGGACTGCTAACTTCAAGTTCACAGGACAGTCTGACCTGTCCCACTTGGGCAGTACCTACCCCTGGATCATTCAGCTACCATGAGGGCCTGGGGCGGAACACAAAGGCAGAAGCAAAAATCCTAGGGGAAAAAAAACCCAAACCAGGTGAACGGGGCTTCTTCTGGAAGCCAGACCCGAGTAACTCACTCCTGGCCTAGGCCTGCTTTTCAACGGCTAATTATTTCGATTTTCCAAAGCTTCTTTCAGATCTTTTCGTAAGGAATGTATCAAGGCTCCTTTCAATAGACGGGAAGAATCTGCGTGGGGCCGCTCTCGAAACGGTGACGGCTAGAGCAACATTGTATACTTTTCGCACAGCGCAACTGAATCGGCAAGGTTTTTTGTACAAAGGTCTCTGAGAGGGTGGGTCGGATGTTTTAATTAAGTTTAAAAAATGTTTGAGGTACCGACCGGCAAGGAATTGCACTAAAATGTAAAAAGCGGTTCAAACCAGAGTAACAGGTGCTGTGGACACCGGACGGAAGCCGAGAGCCAACGCGTGGACTCGGTTCTGGGAAAGGCGAGCGGCGCAGGTGCGTCGGGAGGGGAGCGCGGAGGGTCGCCGGCCCGGGGGTGGGAGGTCGGGCGCCGCGATCCCCAGACAGGGCAGCCACTCCACACCCTAACCGAGGCCTCCGGCGGTGGCGG
>LNAC01000987.1:111715-141398 GCA_002007465.1 Ailurus styani | reverse complement strand
GGGGCGCGGCGGCGGCGGCGGAGGCCGAGGAGGCCCGGGACGCCGAGAGCGCGGATGAGGCGGCGGCGGCGGCGGCGGAGGCGGAGGCTCTGCCAGGTACCGGGCCCGGAGGGGGCTGCGAGGGGGCTGCTCCCGGTGTCCCGGCTCCGGGTCTCGCTGCGCTCCGGGCCAGCCCTTCCCTTTTTCTCTTTTTTTCCCCCTTCCCCCCGGTAGATGGAGAATCCACCTCCCTGGACAAAATAAGGCTGGTGTCAGCCCCGCCTTTGCCCTCGCAGCCTTTATTTCCGTGATGGGGCGGCTCGGGGTTGAACCGGTTAGATGAACTCAGTCGAAGCGCCGCTGAACTCCGTGTCTTCACCCGAGGGCCGCGGTTGCCGTGGTGCGCTCTGAAACCCCATCTGTTTGTATCTCAGCGCCCACTCTTTTTTCGTAGAGGAGCCCAGCTTTCATCGGATCCTCAAAGAGGACCTACCCCGAGAGGTTAAGAGTCACGGAGCCCAGCTTTCAGTCGTGTGAATGGGGCCGCTGTTTTCTGGGTTAACTCCCTGACCCCGCTGCGTTGCCTCTAAAGAATATTTTGAATTTGTTTACGCAGGCTGTTGCGTAACTCCTGGTTGGTGGGAGCATATTCCTTGCTGGGGCTGGGGCCTCTCGGCTTCTTGCCGGCGCCCTGAGCCAAAGCGCGCATCCTTCTCCAGAGGCTGCCGCGGTGTAGGGGGAGCAGCGGGGGGAGAACGGCTCACGGGTGCTGCGTGTCTTGTTTCACCCAGGGCCCTGCACCTTTTCTCCTGGCCAGAAGGTTGCAGAGTCGGGGTCTCAGCGTGAGAGGCCCGGAGGGTGGTCGCTGGTGCTCAGTGCCGGACTGAACGCCTCAGGCAGGGTACAGCCTGGAGTAACGAGGGGCTCCTTCCTCCTACGTCCTAACGTTGGCCGACGCCTCTTACTCTCTACCCCCGTCCCGGGTCACTCGATTTTAAAGAGGCTCCGGCGATTAGAATAACCGAAGTGTGTAGAGAGCTTATGATGCCTGCGATCACTGATCTCAGAATTTTGTATTTTCCCATTTCACGTTCAAAATAATTCTCACTGGTGGGAGCATAATTTTTATCTCAGTTTTATAGATGAAGAAGGGAGACAGACTAAATGATCAGTGACTCTATTTTTGTTTTATTTTGTTTGCTTATGAGGCAATTAATTAAACTTTTGTTTGTATGAGGTAATTAATCAGCTCTGCAGTTTGTCATCGTGGTCTCTCTGCTAGAGGCCGAGCAGGAGAGATGTACTCTTTGAGTGGAAAAGCCAGGCTGCTTAGCTCTCGTTCTGTCATCTTTAGTTATTCTCAGGGCAACCTCTGTGGCAGAGCTGCCTCTCCATCTTCATGTTCCTTGTCAATTCCCAGAGATTTATGAATATCTGGAAGCTGGAGTCCTAGCTTCAGCGATCGCTTAGAAATTTGAACAACAGAAGGTGGTGGGGGTAGCGGAACCGGCCTTCTGGTTGATTCCTGTGGCACTGATCTACCAGCCAAGTTGTGAGATGTACTCGATCAGACTGAATGTGCTTTTTTCCTTCCGGCCCTTCCCCTTCATTGTTTGTAAAAGAGGTGTCAGTTATTTCCATGGGTATAGAAATGCAGTTTTCAGATAGCACTGTTGTGTACGGATGGTGCCTGTGTTTGCCTGAGTTCATGATTATTTTGGTTTCCCTAGAGACACTGAATCCTACCAGTGGCTAAGGTCAGTCATTTCTTCTCTGCTAATATTTCTGGTTCAGGCGTCAGGCAGAAGGAAGGATGTTGGCTGAGTCCGGGACTCCCCATTGCAAAATCCTTGTCGTTCAGTAGATGGTTTTATATGCTGGGATGATGAGCGCTCTTGAGTTTCTGTAAAACATAAACATTTGGTTCTTGTTTTTACTGAAGCCATATGTACACGTGGAATCCCTGGCCACACACAGACCAATTGTCTATTCTTTAGGGGTCCACTTGCAGCTCCTCTGGTTTTTCCTTTGGTGCTGATACCTGTTTCTCCAAGCAACATGGAGATCGTTCCTTATAAATAACAATAAGTAAGCAATTATTGTTTGTTATTAATAGTATTGACACTTCTTAATTTTCTTCCCCAGTTTTTAGCATTATCTATTTGGCTTTAATTGTTTTTACCCCTCTCCTAACCCATACACAAGGCCCCTCTCTGTACCTTCTGCAGTATGGTCAGCGTGGAGCTGGTTAGATTACAATTAGCATCTACAATGTGGTGCCTGGAAAATGTTGCTCAAAGCTGCCCTATATTGTTTGCCATGACTCCTTTTTCTCTCACAATACAACCAACGCATCGGGTTCGCTATCACTCTCGACATCTTAAGACATCCCTCCCAGGGCCTCTGACCCACTTCCACCTGCTGTCTGCCTGGTTCCATGTTGGGAGGGCCCTTGGCCACCACCCCACAGACTCCTTGGCTTCTCTCTTGGGTAGGAGCCCTTGTGTGGCCCTCACATCATTTTCCTTCTTGGTTTACCCCTCCTGTTGGAGCTTGTCTTCTAGTAGCTTCCTGAGAAAGGATATGTAAGACATGAATTTCCTAAGACCTTGCTTTATTCTGCCCTCATGATTTGGTGACTTTGTGGCCGAGCTTAGAATTTAGGTTGGAAGTATTGTCTCTAAAAAATCTGGAGGTGTTGCTCAGTTGTGTTGTAACTTGTGATACTGCTGTTACAGTCCGTGTCTTCCTGATTCTTGATAATGCGTCCCCACCCTCAGGAAGCTTTCAGGGTCTTCTCTTTGTCCTTTGTGTTCTGAATTTTTTCCTTGGTCTATGTCTGTTTTCCTCCAGTGTGCTGGGTGAGTCCTTACAGTGAAACTCCTGCTTTGTAATTTTGGTAAGTTTTCTTGAGTTGTATTTTCATTTCTGTTTCTGTTTCTGTTCCCTTCTCTCTCTACTTCTTAGCTGGATGTTAGACTTCATGAATTTATCCCCTCATTTTCTAATACAAACCCCACCCCCTATATTCGTTTGTCTTTTTCTTCTATTCTTCTGGGTGATATTCTCAACTGTATCTTCCCAACTCTTCTATTACATTTTTTTTTAAATGGGTAGGATCCTCTTTATTTTTACATTTAATTAATTTTGTTTTCTGGACTTACCTTCTTCCCCCGCTCTGTTCCTCACCCCTCTCCCCCTCCCTTCCTCCTTTTATTCCTTTTAAAAAAGTAGTATTCTGTTCTTGGTTCATGTATACAGTATCTTCTATTATCTTGCTGAGGATATTACTAGACGTTTTGTGTTTTCTTCTTGTATTTCTATAGCATAGTCTCTGGTTCCCCACTTCTCCCCATTTTAGTTCTTTTTGTTTATAAACCCGTATTTCATGTTAATTTTCTCAAATATCTAATGATCCTTGGCTTCTCATTCATATTTAAGAAAGGGTTCTAAAAAGCTGTCAGGATGTTCTTTGTGTGTGCTAGGGGTGGCAGTGGGAGTGTTTGCCGTGGAATGGTTAGAAACATGTTTTGAAGAGTGGTCTGGATGTCTCTAATCCCTTTTTTCATAGTCACATTTCTTTTTAAATTAAATTTTATTTTTTAGCAAAGTAATACATATGCATAATTTTTAAAAATACACTTAAAATGAAAAAAATAATAAGCCTGACCTATTTCCCATACCCCTTGTTTCCTAGGGTGCACCTTCCAACTCTTTTCAGCTCTGGCCACGCTCTTCTTACCTAAACTTACCTATTGGCTTTTTTATTTTAAATGTTATGTAATGACTTCCCATCATGGGAGATGATTTAGCTTAAGATCTTAGCTCTGCCACCCCCACTCCCCAATATATATACAGCAGCACCCACTTGTCCCACAATATTAGCCATATGACTATTTTGTTTAAGCGTGATTCTGTGTTTGAATTATCGGTAAAATGGTAAATTAAATTATAGGTAAAATGGTATTTGCAGGTGAGCCATGTAGTATATTCTGACTGCATTTTCTTTTCATTTATGTTTTTCCTGAAGTTAATCATTGCTTCATTTTTTCTGTTGGCTTATATATATATTTATATTCCCATCATTAATTCAGCTTGCAATAGTCTGATAGTACTTTAAAACTTGTCATATGCTAGACACATTAGGTGTTTGAGTCATTTAATTTTTTCCTTGGAGACATTTTTTTGAACCCTCATCCTCCTATTATTTATGCTGTCCAGATCTGACACAGTTATCGGTCTGGGGCTTCTCTTCACTGTTTGCCTGAGTATTCTTTTTGTTTACCTCCATTATCTGACCTCTGTCTTATAAATCTCAAGTGTTCCTTTGTGTGGCCAATCCCTTCCTTTTGGTGTAACATATCCTCTGTAAGTCCTGAGAAATGTTGCATGGGAAGTAATACTTTTGTGACCTTGCTTGACTGAAAATGCCTTTACTATATCCAAAAGCTGGATTGATATTTTGCAAGGTAGAGAACTCTAAATTAGAAATTTCAGTCTTTTAAGGCATTATTATATTGAATCCTAATTTTTGGTTTGGTTTTTAGAAGTACCATGCTATTCTGACACCCTGTGTATGTGACCTCTTTTTTCTTCTTTTTTTTCTTTTGGTTGAGTGGGTTCAATTTCTAAGAGATATCCTATATCCTACGTATTCTAAAATTCTCTGTGTATGTGCTTTTTTTTTTTTTAAACCTAAGTTCTACACCCAATGTGGGGCTTGAACTCATGACCCTGAGGTTAAGAGTCTCATGCTCTGCCAACTCAGCCAGCCAGGTGCCCCCTATGTGTATGTCTTTTATCATTCATTGGGCTGACAACTTGGTGGGCCTCTTTAGTCTGGAAATGTTTCTTATACTTCAGTAATATTTTCTAGTACCATTTAAAATAATTTCCTGTGCTCTATTCATTTTTTCTTTCTATGATTATTTTTAGTTGGATGGTGTAACTCCTGAATCAAATCTCTAACATTTTTATTTAAAACTCTCTGATACTGGAATTTTGGGTTCTGTTTTCTTGGAGAACTCACCAATTTTATCTTCCAAACTTTATACTGAAATTTTTAAACCTACCATCCTAGTCTTAAATTTTGAAGAGATTACATGTTTTTTGTCCCAAGTATTATTTTTTAAAAAAATTAAAAATAAAAAAATAGCATCCTGTTCTTCTTGGATTTCTTTTAACTCAAAAAAAAAAAAAGCCATAAATATCCTTTGAGAGCTCCCTTGTATTTCCCAGTCTTTTCTGTATAATTTGGTCTTTTTCTTTTCAGAGGATGTGCTCACGTGTTTTCTCTTAGCCTGTCTGCTCCTATGTAGGAGTGAGGTTTGAAGAGTTTTTCAGGAGCTCTGTATGTGGGGGTGCTTGTTGACTAATTGGATGAGGACCAGCTGTTTCTCTGAGGCCTTCAAGCATAGTATATGCCCATTTTTCTTGTGTTCACTTGCCCAAACCGCAGGCCTCCAATCTCCTGCCTAGAAGAGTACAAGCCTGTCTGTTGGCATTCTGGGAACAGTTGGGGAAGGGGAGCAGGGGCCTTGTTCTTTACCACATAAACCTATTTTCACTAGGAAGGTGTCACCCCTCACTTTTCCTGTGCCTGGTATTTCAAGTCCATACCCCCTCTGGTTCTGTCTCTGGAGAGTAACCCATATGCCTTCTGGGCTGGGAGAGGGGCCGTCACCTGGCTTATGGACTACAGAAAAGACTATGCAAGAAGTATCTACAACTACATAACAGAATTACCCTGAAAACTAGTGGCTTAAGATTCCAATACTAATTGGTTATTGCTCATGGTTTCTGTGGGTTGGAATTTGGCCTGGGCATGGGGTATGCGTTGTTTCCAGTCTGTGCTGCCTGCAGCTTCTGCTGGCAGGTCCCAGGGCTGCAGGCTGTCTGCGGGGACCCTCACATGTGACAGCTGTGTGTGCCTGGCCTTCCTCCTAACAGGCTGGCTGGCCCCTAAGGGCATGTGTTCCTGAGAGCGAGCTGGGCAGGTGCTGGACTGCCCTTCATGACTTACCACCAGGAACCATGTAGCTCCTCTTTTACCCCATTCCTTGCTGGTATACCAAAGTCTGCCCAGGTTCCTGGGGATTCTAGAAGCATCTACCAGCCCAATTCTCAACAGGTACGTTCATATTATGTTGTCAGAAGAGCACATGGGCTGGGGCACTGATTAATGCTCGACCTTCTGGTTCATTTTCCAGTTCCTTTTGGGGTTCAGTTTGTGTCCTGTGGGGCTTTCTTCTGCAGGGAGTTAGGATTCACCCTACTCAGTTCTGCGAGGTCACGTCTACATCTTCATCTGCTTTCCAGCTTCCAGAATTTCACTGACACCTGATGTTGTTGCTTCCCTTGCTTTTGGTCCTGTGAGATATGCCTTTTTTCCTTCACTCTAGTGGGCTTTTGGGATGAAGGGACTCTACGCACATGTCATTGGTGCATATTTAACCTAAATTCCATTTACTGTATTTTTACTTCCGTTTACTTTTTACTTCTTTCTCTCTTTCTTGATCAGTCTTGCCAGAAACTTGTGAATTCTGTTAGTTTTTTTTCCTAAACTAACTCTTGGCTATGTGGATTTTCTTTATTATATGTTTTTGTTAATCCATGATCTCTTTTCCCTTACTCTAATTTTCTTTTTTTTATTGAAGGTTTTATTTATTTGAGAGGGAGAATGCATATGCAGGTTGGGGAATGAGCAGATGGAGAGGGAGTTGGACAAGCAGACTTTACGCTGAGCTCGGAGACTGACACAGGGCTTGATCCCAGAACCCTGAGATCATGACTGGAGCTAAAACCAAGAGTCAGATGCTTAACCCACTGAGCCATCCAGTTGCCCCCTCTAATTTTCTTTGAGTTTATTTTCTAACTTCTTAAGATGGATGCTTATCATTGACTGTTTTTTTTTTTTTTTGCCCTGCCTTTCTTTTTGTATATATTGATTTAAGGCTTTAAATTTCCATCTGATTATTGCTTTAGCTACACACCATCAGTTGAGTATGATGAATCTTAACTCACTGCAGGAGAAAGGCCCAAGTTTTGTTTTTTATTTACTTAAGCAAAATTATTATGATTTTTAAAATACATGAGAAGTTAATAAAGTTTAACATTTATGTATAATACAAACATATGGAAACATTTATCTTAAAAAAAAAAAACTAGGGGCGGCTGGGTGGTTCAGTCAGTTAAGCATCTGTATCTTTATTTCCGCTGAGGTCGTGATCTCAGTGGCAAGATCGAGCCCCATGTTGGGCCCTTTGCTTAGCAATGGAGTCTGCTGAGATTCTCTCTCCCCCTCTACCCCTACCCCAGCTCACGCTCTCTAAATAAATAAATAAATAAATAAAATCTTAAAAAAAAAAAACCCAAATACCAAAAATCTATAAACATTATGCTTGGTAAAGAAATTTTAGAATTCTCTTTTCTTTTCTTTTCTTTTTTCTTTTCTTTTCTTTCTTTCTTTCAAATTTTATTTATTTATTTATTGAGAGAGAGAGAGAGAGAGAGAGAGAGCACGCAGGTGCTCGAACACATGTGTGTTCACCACCAGGGGAGGAGACGAGGGGGGGAGAGAGAGAATCTCAAACAGACTCTGCACTGAGCTCAGAGCCTGACGTGGGGCTCAGTCTCACCACCCTGAGCTCATGACTTGAGCCAAAATCAAGAGGTGGACGCTTAATCCACTGATCGACCCAGGCGCCCCTAGAAGCATTTCTAGTAAGATCAGGATTAAGGAAGGCATGCCTTCCATCACCACTATTTTTTTTAATTGTTAAAAATTGTAATAAAGTATACCTAGCACAATTTACCATTTTACCATTTTTAAATGTGACGTTGAGTACATTCCTACTTTGTGTAACCATGTCATCTGTTTTTGATCCATGCACTATTTAGAAATGTTTTTAAATTTCAAACTAGAGATTTGTAAAGTTTTGTATTTTTATTTCATCGAGTTTATTTACACTACAGTTAGAGAATACATTCTATATGATTTCAGTTTTCTAAATGTGTTAAGTTTGGTTTATAGGGGCTTCTGGGTGGCTCAGTTGGTTAAGGATCTGCTTTCGGCCCAGGACATAGTCCCAGGGTCCTGGGATCAAGGCCTGAGTTAGGCTCCCTGCTCCGCGGGGAGTCTGCTTCTCCCTCTGCCCCTCCCCTTCCCTGCTCATGCTCCCACTCTCTCACTCAAATAAATAAATAAATAAATAAATCTTTAAAGAAAAACAGATTTGGTTTACAGCCTTAGATATGTCAATTCTTGTGAACATCAAGCATTTGTATTATTACAAATTCTATATCCTTCAGTTATTGGATGCAGAGTTGTACGTGTATCCATTCGGTCAAATGTGTTAATTCTGTTGTTCAAATACTTTAAAAAATCAGCGTTGAATAAAACTTACTGTGATGGTGGATATGTTCTTCGTATCATCCAGCACGGTCGTCACTAGCCGCGTGAGGTTACTGAGCACTTAAACTTGGACTAGCGGATCTGGGGAACTGAATGGTTACCTTTATTTTAATTCATTTGAACTTATCTTTAATAGCCAGATGTGGTTAGGCTTTCGTACTGGAGAGCACAGTCCTAAAGCAAGACTGAGTTTGTTTTTGTTTGAATGTTCCGTCAGTCACTGAGAAAGGGGGTGTTCGGTGCTCCGCTGTAATGGTTCGGAACACTGGTTTTGCTTGTTCGACGGCTTTATTCCAAGGCTCCTCCCTTTGAAAAGGATTTACACGCAGTTCTCCTATACCAGGCACTGCCTCAAGAGTTTTATAAATATTAATATTCTAGTGGTAAGTTCTGTCTCTTCTGCAGTTTCCGTCTTTGTCTCCTGCTGCTGCAGATGTACTGGAGTTTGTCTTTTTCTTGAAGTATCACGGAGGGTAAATGCTGTTGTTTTATAGTCTGTCAGTGGTAATTCCCTCATGTCAAGGCTCTTCTCCTGCTGGTCCTTCCTTACCACCTTCTCTCCTTGTGTGCCTGCTCATTAGTTTGCAGGACATTCATAATTACGTTTGAAACATTGCTCGCAGGGATAATTTGAGGCCTCGGGTCTCCAGAGAAGAGTTGAGTTTGTTGTCTCTGGTGCCCCCGGACACTCTGGGTTTTGAACGGTCCGTGCTGGGGGGGCTGGGTCCCGCAGTCCGCTGCTGCCCGAGCTAAGGTCTCCACTCTGCTCACTCCGGAGTCTGCCGAGGTCTGGTTCCCTGACCCCAGGTTCCCCTCTGTCAGCCGTGGGACAGCTCGGTTGCCAAATGCCGAGTCTCTTCCTCCTCATCTTACTGACCCCCCCCCCCCCCCCCCGTCACACTTGGCATTGTTAATTGCGATCTCCTTTACTGAAGCTCTTCCCTTCGCTGCCCACCTGGTTAGTTTCTCTGCTTCTCTAGCAATTCTTTCTCGCCTGTTGGGCGCCCCTTCCTCTGCCTGGCTGCTCCTTAAATAATGGTCCCAGAGCCTGACTCCACTCCCCCCTTCCCTGACCGCATTGCTTTTTGGGTGATCTGTTCCACATCCAAACCCCAGCTCCCACCTGCTCCCTCACCACCACCTCTCCTGGGCCCCAGACTAAGTGTCCAGCTGCTGCCTGCTGGGTTGTTCCAGAAGCATTTCACATCTGAGGCAAGTCCCTTCGTTGGCCTTTTATCAGAGGTTAGCATGACCATCCACTCCAAACACCTGGGAGCTGTAGCCTCCTCTTTGTTCCCAGCGCTGTGCTGTGTCCGTGCTCACCTGGCAGTCTTACCCAGTGTTGCTGGGCTGTCTGCTCTGGAATGGCTTTGGCCCCAGCTGCCTGCTGTTCCCATCAGTGTGTAGTTCACAAGTGCCCCGTGAGTCTGAGCACCTGCCAGGCTTGGTGGGCCCCCTTCTGGTCCTTCTTTGCCTCTCCACCTCTACCATGACTATTGGTCCTTACCTTCACCTCTCTAACTCATCCTTCACATTGGTAGGTAGAGGCCTCATTCCTTTTTTTTTTTTTTTTTTTAAGATCTTATTTTTTGACAGACAGCAAGAGAGCGAACACAAGCAGGGGGAGTGGGAGAGGGAGAAGCAAGCTTCCTGCTGAGCCGGGAGCCCGACACAGGGCTCCATCCCAGGACCCTGGGATCATGACCTGAGCCAAAGGCAGACACTTAACTGACTGAGCCACCCAGGCACCCTGAGGCCTTATTCTTAAAATGTAAATAGAGCCGTGTCATTTTCCAGTTTAAAATCCTTTAGTGATTCTTCATCATTTCCAGGATAAAATAAAACTCCTGATTTTGGCATAGAAACTCTTTATTTCACCCTTGCTACCTACTCCATGCCTTCATCCATAGACTCTCTGTGTACCTGTCATTTTGAACTATTTATATTCCCTCTTCTCTCTGGGCCTTTGAACAAGACATTCCCCCTTGCTGGGATTATCTTTTCTATTTCTTCCTGGCTATAGCTTATCCTTTAAACAAAATCATTATTACCTTCTCTGGGTAGGCTTCTCTGGAAGACCTGGATTGGACACATACAGAGTGGGAGAGGAAGAGAAGGAAGGGAAATGAATCAGTGAAGATGATTTGGGTTGTTTTCCATCTCTTTCTCAGTACTGTGACTGCACAAACCCTCGTCCCCCCTATTTTCCTTTGTCTTGGTCTTGATGGTCTCTTCCAGCAAAGAGAAGAGAACAAGGTGTGGACACATCACTCAGAAATCTTTGAGCAATGAATAGATTTAGTTTCTTATGGTAAGATAGAAAATTGACATCCCACCTTATCCACAAACAGCTTACACTGGTGTTTAAAGATATGGCACAGTGGTACAAAGCACTAAACTGCAGGGTCAGTGTATTATCTGTTTCTTAAAATATGTAGTAATAAATGAAACAGTCTGGTAGAATCAAGGTCATTGTCATTGCTGAAGATAGAAATGACAGTGATTTACCGAGCCTTCTTACACTTGTGCCACAGGATCTGGACTTCCTGAAAAGGAGCTCACTCTAAAGGGAACATGGACAGAAACAAGAAAAGAATCACAACTAAAAATAGTAAGGAACAAGAGTATGTCCTAAAGCAGTGATGAGGGTTTGGAATAGCAACCTATAAAATCATCACCTAGAGACAAATACTGGAGCATCTAAAGTGAAGGGATACCCTTAAGACCTTAAAGACCCTTAAACAGCTGGAGTAAGTGAAATGGAGCCCTAGATGCATAAGGAGCTCTTACTCAAACAGAATGAAATTAGATCACAGTCTTACAGCAGACATAAAAATGAACTCAAGTGGATTAAAGACCTGAAGCCATAAAATTCCTAGAACAGAACACACAGGCAGTAAGCTCCTTGACATTAGTCTTCTTAATGTGTTTTTTGGACCAGATTCCAAAGGCAAGGGAAACAAAAGCAAAAATAAACAAATGTGACTACAACAAGCTGAAAAGCTTCTGCACAGGGAGGGAAACCATCAACAAAATAAAAAGGCAACCTATTGAATGGGAGAAGATATTTGCAAATGACATATCCCACAAGAGGTTAAATATCCAAAATGTATACAGAACTCCCACAACTCAACAACAACAACAAAAAAACCCCAAAAGACCCAAATTAAAAAATGAGCAGAGGATCTGAATAGACATTTTTCCAAAGAAGATATACAGATGGCCAATAGGCATATGAAAGATGTTAAACATCAGTAATTATCAGGGAGAGGCAAATCAAAACCACAATTAGATATCACCTCACACCCGTTAGAATTGCTGTTGCCAAAAAGATCAGAAATAATAGGTATTGCAAGGATGTGGAGAGAAGGGAGTCCTCTCACACTTGGTAGGAATATAAGTTGGTGCAGCCACTGTGGAAAACAATGTGAGATTCCTCACAAAAGAATAGAACCACGTGATCCAGCAGTTCTGCTTCTGGGTATTTATCTGAAGAATACAAAAACACTCATTTGAAAAGGCATAGGCACCCCTGTGTTTATCACAGCATGAGTTACAATAGCCAAGAAATAGAGACAATCTAAGTGGCCTTTGATGGATGAATGGATAAAGAACGTAAGGCACGCGACGGAGTATTACTCAGGGTAGCCACAGAAAAGGAAATCTTCCATTTGCACCAACATGGATGTCTCTTAAAGGGTTTCATACTAAGTGAAGTAAGTCAGATGAAGAAAGACAAATACCATATGATCTCACCTGCATGTAGAATCTAAAAAACAAGACAAATCAACAAACAAAACAAAGACAGACTCATAGATACAGAGAACAGATTGGCGGTTAGTCCAGTGATGGACAGTAACTAGGCTTAAAGTGGTGATCACTTTGTAGTGTATACAAATATCAAATTATAACGTTGTACACCCAAACTTTATGTAATGTTACATATCAGTTTTCTGTCAATAAAAACAAAAAATGTAAATTCAGGCTGAAATGAAACAGCTTACAAAGTGTTTAAACAAAACAATGTAACATTTATAAAATATAACATTTATAAAAGATAAAAGGTTTATAAAAAATAATGAAAATCATAAAATGTTAGGGAAGTGGGTATGTTTTAGAGTGTACCCTTAATGTCTGGTGTTGACCTTAGGTAGGGCAGTCCAATTTTCCTTCAGAGTTCCTCCAGCTCCGCTGACAGAATTTAGGACAGTGTGGACTGGGTTCTGATTCATGCGGTCATTTCTGTCGCAAGTGTTGGGGGAGACCTCCTCTCCAGCTCTTCATTCTGTGACTGTGGAGCTCAGCACCAGGGGGAGTAACTATGGAAACCACTTGCTATTGTGACTGAGGGCCTTTCAAATTGAGGTCACCAGCTGGCTCTTACAAGGAGCAGGTAAGAGTCCTAGGGAGCTCTCCGTATTCATGGAACATCAGAAAGAAATGAAATTGAGCATGTAAGTGCCATCAGGAGCTTTCCATAATCATGGTGCCTCAGAAGGAAATGGAATCCTGGAACTCTAGTTGAGTAACTTAAAAACTAACCTTTTGCAGCCGCTGAGTGATTACCAGAAATCCAGATATTTCTCTGAAGCAAGACATTGACGACCAGACCTAACGTTGGAGTTGTGGAGAAAGCTGTTCGGCTGTGGTGCTTTCTAGCTTTTAATATTTAATTAAGATGCTTAACCTCAGAATATGAGTAACAGGGGCTCCTGGGTGGCTCAGTGGGTTGAGCGCCTGACTCTTGATTTCAGCTCAGGTCATGATCTCAGGTTTGTGAGAGCGAGCCCCGTGTCAGGCTCTGTGCTGAGCATGGAGCTTGCTTGGGATTCTCTCTCTCCCCTTGCCCCTCCCTCTCCCTCCAAAATAAATAAATCTTTTTTAGAAAAGAATATGCATAATAGTTGTTGCTTTTGAATAGGCTTGGTTCAATACTGGTGTATTTGTTATTGATTTTAAAATGAGATAGACTGAAAATTATGATGCTAACTTGTTTCTGTATTTCTGCTTTCCAGGAAATAATGAATTGAGCTAAAAGGGAACAAGTTACTGAATTAAGCATTATGAACTTTACAACCCAAATATTTAAACTAATTGTATAGAAACATGGTTTTAAAGCATTCTCATTTTGTTTTATCTCCTTTTTTTTTTTTTAAAAGTACTGCCGGTGAAAGATATCAAAGAAAAACCTGAACAGCAGATCAGAACAAAAGAGACTGACAAGTTACCTAACAGTACTGAACCTCGACAGCAACCAAGTGCCTTATTTGCCAGAGAAACTAGGAAAGCAGTCAAAAGTCCTCAAAGATCATCGAGTAAAATAAAAGAGAACAAGCATCCATTTGCCCTTTATGGGTGGGGAGAAAAACAGACGGATACAGGAAGCCAGAAAACTCACAATGTCTGTGCTTCCGCTCCGGTGCATGAGGTAGGTTCACGTGCACCCGGCCTCCCTGACTTTCCTTGGAGGATGGGAGGTGGGCTCTGTTCCCGTGAGCATGTCCTGTGTTCACTGTGATGCTTTGGGGTCATGGTGGATCTTCGGGGATGGCAGGGGGGCCAAGGAAAGCCCAGACCTGGGCATCTGATTGGCAAACAGGAGTCTGGGTGTTAGCTTTCCACAGATTGAGGGGTTTTGCTGGGAGTTAGCTGGTATGTGGAAGGTTCACCAATATGGAGGCAGGGGAAGAAGTGGCTGGAATCAGGGTTTTCAGGTTCCTGGGGGGCCAGTAAGTCAGAGGAGGAGGAGTAAGCATGACCAGGGCTGGTGGCAGCCCAGCTCGATTTGCCATGGGGCTCTGGAGAGGTTTCCAGATCCTTTGGCTTTGATAACTGGTATTCCTTGACTCCTGTGTTTTCTTTTGTTGGATGGCTTCTCCTGTAGTTCTCGGCATCTACCAAAGACTCCCTTTTGCCCTTTGCGTGCAGTGTGGATGCTTACGTTTTTGCCTCTCACCCTACTGGGTGCCCTCTGCTCCTTGGAGCCTGCGTTGTCCTCTTGGTCCTGAGAACGTGTCTGACGAGGTCTTTGTGTGTGGAGCCCCAAAGCAGTTATGGACGTTAGTGTCAACATGGCCACTACAGCCTAAAGCAAAGAATGAATGAAAAGAAGCAGAAAGTACAAACAGTTTGAATTCTGATGAAATACCATCATCAGGTTTTTACTGAACAGACTTCTGAACGAGCCCTAGCAGATGGTGTTTTTTGGAGTGATATTTGAGACAATGAAGCTGTGCTTTAACAAAAGACCCTGGCCATTCCATGGATTAAGTTTAAGAGAGTTTTTCTGTAGTATGAACCGTTTTAAGTGGTAACAATCCCTTGAGACTTTTTGTTTTTCTGGTTAGTATATTGTTGTGAAACATTTAAAGTCCTTTAATGGAATACTTACCCAGGCTTAATGCTAAGCATTTTTAGTAATTTTCTGGAGCCAGTTTCTAGAGGCACAGTGCAAATTGGTCGCTTACCATTTCTATCAAAAGTTCAGTCCAGGGCGCCTGGGTGGCTCAGTGGGTTAAAGCCTCTGCTTTCGGCTCAGGTCATGATCTCAGGGTCCTGGGATCGAGGCCCGCATTGGGCAGGGAGCCTGCTTCCCCCCCTTCTCTCTCTGCCTGCCTCCTTGTGATCTCTCTCCCTCTGTGAAATAAAAAAAATAAAAAAAAAAAAAATCTTTAAAAAAAAAAAAAAAAAGGTTCAGTCCAGTGGATGTTTTTGTCGGTTTAGCCTCTTGGTCGCGGACAGTGGGCAAGGGGACGGCCATTCTGGAGAAGCTGTTGTACTCCGGACCGGACATCATGGGGCCGGGCTTGCCTCTGTCCGGCTTCAGGGGACCTGCCCTAGCTTCACTGCAGATATTCTTGAACACTGTTACAAAAGCCATGTAAGTCATTATGCATTTAATTTGGAAGTAATCAGTTTTTATTTCTGAGTAACTTAGATTCACGAATCAGCGTTGCGAGCCAAGAACCGAAGACAGGTGGAGAAAAGGAAACTGACCGCTCAGAGGCAGCGGGCTCACTCCGTGGAGGTGGAGAAAAACAGAAGGATAAAGCCTCCGCCCTCCGAGAACCCGTGGGTGACAGAGTATATGAGATGCTACTCGGCCCGAGCCTGAAGGCAGAGACGGTTGCCGGGACAGCCTCTTCGAAAGAGTGTCAGTGAAGGAAGGAAGGAACAGAACAGGAGAAAAGCCGTCAGAAGAAAACAGACACAGGTTTAAGAAACCAGTGGATGACGAGACGTTTCTCGTGGGGAATGTCCTAAAGACTGCTCTCTTTCGCTGGACCCTGGTCACCTACCTCAGCAGTAGGGCGACAGTTGAAGCCATAGACATTTGGGTATTTCTGAAGCTAGTTCCCTAAATATTTGATATTCTTATAAGGGTTTTGTTTTAAAGCATCTTAATCTTTTCAGACACCGACACCGAATGCCTTTAAATGGCTACAGAGGCTTACCACTCCGTATTTCCGTCAGGTTAGCTGGAGCCTGTTGTCATCCTCTTCTCCCCACTTTCCAGACCCCATAGCCAGTAAGATCGTCCCAACTTGCAGCTTAAGACCCACTTTCCTCATGTGGCGTTTTCTTTGTGAGAGAATAGCTTGTCAAGTGAGTTCCAACACTCATACTGACACCTTGTGTCGTGAAGCCAGAACTTACTTGTGTTTTGGTTTCGGCCCACGTCACATAGACTGTGGTATTTAAGAATTCTCTGGGTTGGGTGAGGGTCCTCTTTTCTCTTTAAATTGTCATCAAGGCACTTATTTCATAGCTGAACAGATCGAATGCATTCCAGTGAACGAAGTGCCAGTGCTGTGTCTTTAGAGTAGTACCGAAGTTTCTTTGGAAACTTTTTTTATTATTATTGCAACTTTTTTTTTTTTTGAGCACATAATGGGGGAATCAGTTCCTTGCTGCAGCGTGGCGTTTGGCACATAACGCACTGTGGACTTTCGCCTCGTCTATAATGGCAGTGACATTTAGAACTCACAGTGTGAAATTTCATGTAATTATGTTGAGATTGTCTTGCTCACTGGGGACAGGGGACAGATATTAAGATACCAATTAGAGATGTGGCCTCCCCTCCTTTCTGCACTTTCTCCTCTACAGGCTCATTCATAACAAAGCCTTGACGCTGTACATTATTCAGACTTCAGGCTGAAACGTGTTACTGCCAGATTCCTAGCCAGTAGGCGTTACAGAGAACTGATAGTGGGAGAACAGTAGTGTGTGTCAGGCCACACATGTGAGTGTGTAAGCGAAGTGCCCCTTCCCTGGTACATTTGCTCCTGGGGTAGAAAAATGGTTTTTAGAAACACTGGTTTCTATCCCACAGATACAGGAATGTACAGGAAGGATAAGTGCTAAATTCTCTGTAAGAGAGAAAAAAGGCCTTTCCCTAGGCCCG
The DNA here is from genome assembly GCA_002007465.1 of Ailurus styani. Classification (NCBI taxonomy): domain Eukaryota; kingdom Metazoa; phylum Chordata; class Mammalia; order Carnivora; family Ailuridae; genus Ailurus; species Ailurus styani. The sequence goes on along the minus strand of LNAC01000987.1, from coordinate 124,602 downwards.
GTTGGCACCTGGAGACCGGCGAATAAAATTTGCCATCAGATGTGAGGTTGAATATTTCCTTGATATTTTTGCTCTGTATCTTTGAAGTATTATGGTCAATTTTCACTTTTGTTTTTAAGTAGGCTCCACACCCAACATGGGGCCTGAACTCATGACCCTCAGAGCAAGGGTCGCATTCTCTACTGACTGAGCCAGCCAGGAGCCCCTACTGTCAAGTTTTAGAACACAAATAGGTTTTATTCCACATAAAGTCTTCACACAGTGTCCTCTTACAACTGTATTTAGCTTTGAAAACTCACTTAAGAATCATGAGCTTTAAAAAAAAACTTTTTAAATATTTGCATTGTTTTGAAGTGAATTATTTTATATAGAGAGCTCTCCTAATCATTGAGATGTATATTTAACAAGAAGTTCTACATGTTGGTCCAAACGACCTTGCTATTAATTCTGGTGAATGTTGCTATAATTCTTACTAAAGTCCTTAACCACTGCAAGTACCTAAAGGTGAGATTACTGTGGCATTGTGGTGGGGTAGCTCCCTGTAAAAACTGTTCCTTTCTAACCACTTCTTGCATGCTTGGTTTTAGCCATGAAGCTCATACTTTCCTGTTGCACCTGACAATCTTAGAGAAGCTAGCCTTGGGAGTGGCTCAGGCCCCCCACCCATGGGCTGCCTTAGAAACCCAGCTTCCTCTAGGCTTTCACCAAGCCAGACTCTCTCCTTTAGAGAACAGACTTGGATCTAACGTGCTTACTACTGAATACTCCAGAGATAAAAACTAGCAGGCAGTGTTGGCCAGTTGTCCCCCCTTTAAGTAGAGGACCAACGAACAAGCTTTTTAAAGTACTTTTTATGTGCATGAACAGTGAATAAGTCAATCTGGATTAATTGTGAGTGCCCTTCCCATGCCCGTCATTAGTTGGTTAGGGTGTCTTTTCTTTTTAGGGGTGAAAATTACCCTTTCAGCCCATGATGTTTTTTAAGTGGTAACAATTTGATGGTCTTACTTTATCCTTCTCACTCTAGAAACTAATGTATTTGTAACCTTGCTCCTAATTCATGGGACAAGTTGGAAGACAGGAAGATAGTTTTAAAATTAGCTTTCATGTTGAAAAGTTTGAAACTGTTTGAGAATCCAGTGACACTTAGAAAGAATAAAGTAATTGCTACATAAGACTCTCTTTTAAATTTTGGTTTTAAAATTAAAACCATCTGCCATAAACATGTTTGCTATGTTACTTTTATTAAAAGCAGTAATAGAATATTGAATAACATCGAGCACTCTGTTGGACCAAGGTGAATGAGAATCAATTCTTTTTCTTATTTTTAAAACCTAAAAGGCTGCTCTTATGTAGGAGTATCAGAATACTTGGTACTTCTGGTTTTATATATATGTATATATATGGACTCCTCCACCGCCATAACATTTCTAAGCACACATATACATTTTTTAAAGTTTACTAAGCATACAATAGGGTGTAGGTTATCCTAGTTGCTCCTGATGTCATAGGCACGTATTTATGGCACTTCATATGTAATCGCTTTGTCATTGTTTCATTAAATAAAAATTGCTCATAACTCGAAAGGTGTGTATGCGAGGTCACTCCAACTAAATTGCAGCTAAATTGCATGAAGGGTGTCTGTGAATTGTTAGAAGTCACCTTCCAAAACAGAATTCTGTGCTACTGGCAGGGCTTAAAAAAATCTGTAGTGATTCCCCTCCTCCTTTTAACTGGAAATGCTGTACTGAGCGTAAACTTTAAAAATGGAATGTTATAGTATTTGGTATTTAAAATGTTTAAAAGTATTATTGGCAAAGAGGAAGAGAGGCAAAGCATATGTTAGACGCGAAAACAACTTTTCTTATCGACTGCTTCAGTAAAAAAATAGTTTTGTGGATAGTTTTACCCTGAGCTAGATTAAAAATGGTGCTAATGTGTATTTATCTTGATTCTGTATCTGGTTTGATATTAAAATGCTAATGCCTGACTCATAAGGTCCTTACTATAGTCTGGTGATAAGTTACTTAATATTTAAAAAGGGATCCTAACAATGTGACCTGATCATTTCAAAATGTTTGCATTTGAAATGGATTTTTGTACAACAAGAATGAACAGGGAGTTAGTGTAAGTATATGCTTAATACCAAATTCTAGCAAGGAACCGTGTCTAGATTATCGGCCCGGATTTGCTCCCTTCACGCCTACTAGTGTGAGATGGAAATAAGTTACTTTTTTTTTTTTTTAAGATTTTATTTATTCATTTGACACAGAGAGAGATTACAAGTAGGCAGAGAGGCAGGCAGAGAGAGAGGAGGAAGCAGGCTCCCTGCTGAGCAGAGAGCCCGATGCGGGCCTCGATCCCAGGACCCTGGGATCATGACCTGAGCCAAAGGCAGAGGCTTTAACCCACTGAGCCACCCAGGCGCCCAATAAGTTACTTTTTTAATACTTATTTCCATTTTGACGAAAGGACACCTGCATGAAGACATTAGAAGCCTCTTTTTGGATTTCTTTTATAATTAGCAAAACTATACTTAAGAACAGTCTCCCCGTGTCGTTATTTGTTAATTTTGAGTACAGACTTCACGTTAACATTCTGAAGGAACAAAGTCTGGGCACCTGTAATCACAAAGCTCGGGCAATGAGAATTTTGGGTTGTATTTTCTAAGACCTATGTATTGCTTTTAGCTTATATTTAATATTGCAATTCCTTGGAAAATGTGAATAAAGTTAATATTGCAGGCTAAAATTTCTGTTTTGTGGGAAATAATTCTGATTAGTACATCAGTGGTTGAAGGAAATGTATGATCATATTGACTCCTAAATGGATTTTTCATCAGACAAATGTTTAACAAGACACATTATACCTAGGAAAAGTGCTTACTATATATATACTTTGAGTTGAACTGTAAATTTCTCCTCATCTTTTCCCTCACACCTTCCTATTTTGAAAATTACGCTCAGCTTCTTTTTTATTTATTTTAACCATGCACTATTGCTTTTGTCAAGAGTGAAGTTTCTTTCAGGACCAGCCTTCACCGAAGCTCTGCCCCCCTCCATAGAGGAAAACAAGTGTAAAGTTGGGTATGTAAACTGGCAGACATTCTCTCTAAACACTCATCTGTGGAGTCACATGTATGCTTTCTTGGGGGGGGGTGCAAAAGTATGTAATACTCTGCATGTTCCCTAGCTTTTAATGTCGTCAGGAAGGTTCGTGTTCCAGATGAAGTGGAGTTAACACACCCCTGCCTTTTGTTCTCACCGAACACAGCAATAAAACCTGGACAGAATGTATGTCACAAGCATCGGAAGACTCGAAGAGGTAAATAACACCAAGCAGGCTGGGGAGAGCGCCAGAATTCTAAGTACAACTGAAGTGGTGAGTTTACCATGTTCGTATTCATCTGGTATCTCCCAGCCAGAACGCAGCACAGCCCCATTAGCAGAAGTGAGCACAGCGGTGCAGAGACCCCAGAGAAGCCAGGCTTGCGAACGGAAACAGAAGGGCTGGAGCTCAGAGTGGGGGCGATGCCCTTTCTTTGCTCTCTGCCTCCTCCATTTTTTATGCTGGAGCCCCAGCTAATCCCTTGGCTGCCAATGGGGGCCTGCAGGAGCCAAGAGTCTGAAGGAAGGGAATTTCTTTTTCATTTGGTAGAGCTGTGGCGCCAAGGGGGTGGGGTGAGACTCAGTTACTGGTGTGGGCTGGAGGTATTGGGCTTGAGGGCCCAGGAAGTACTGGAGAGTAGGGACTCCACAAAGTTATCTATGAGCTCTGGGCGGCCCTGACCTGCTCACCTGGTTCACAGTCTTCACCTGTGAAACTGATCCTAATTGGCGTACCAAACATAGTTTGAGTCCTCTACTGATAGGTAGATCTCTCCCCAGGTCTCACAGTGGTCATAAGATGGTGACACATCCAAACAGTATTGTAAAGGCTTTGAAAACTGAACTGATGTTAGAATCAACACTCACAGAACTTGTGGCCTGAACCTCAACAGACTGATTACTTGCTAAACAAAGGTATCAACTTTCTCCATAGGATTTGCTTGCATCTCCTCACATAGCATTCAAAATGCAGAGGCTAAGATCCCAAATCACCCAGCATATAAAAAGCCATGAAAATAACTCTAATAGAAAAAAAGATAATAGGGGCACCTGGGTGGCTCACTGGGTTAAGCCTCTGCCTTCGGCTCAGGTCATGATTCCAGAGTCCTGGGATTGAGCCCTGCATCAGGCTCCCTGCTCAGCGGGGAGTCTGCTTCTCTGCCCCTCCCCTGTTCAGGCACATTCTTTCTCTCATGCTTTCAAGTAAATAGATAAAGTCTTAAAAAAAAAAAAGTAAAAAAATAAAGTAGAAATTATCGTAAGGAAATAGATGGTAGAAGAACCAAATGAAAATATCGAAATTGAAAAGTACCTAACTGAAAATTTTAAAACCTCCTTGAATAGACTTAGTAGCAGAATGGAGATGACAAGAGAAAGATCTTAATCAGTACAAATCATCCAATCTGAACAAAAGGGAAAAGAAGAAAAATTCCAGGGTCATGTCCTAGGAGTCACAGAACGAGAAGAGAAAGCATAGTGCTGCAAAACATTGCAGAAATGATGGTTGACAACCTCCCATGAAAGCTGAATGAACGGGAAACAGGCTCAACCCAAAGATATCCAAGCCCAGATACATCATAAACTGTTGAAAACTAAAAGACATCTTGAAGGCAGTCAGAGAAAGCGAAACATTACCTAGAGGGGGTAATTCAAGTGACCATCCATTTCCTCATCAGAAACTGTGGAGGCCAGAAACAGTGACGCATTTCTTAAGGTGCTTGAAAACAATTGGCAACTCAGAATTCTGTATCCAGTGCAGTATCTCTCAGGAATAAAGGTAAAATAAAGACATTCTCTCATGAAGGAGAGCTAAGCAAACTGAGAGCTGGCAGACCTGCTTTAAAGGAAGAGCCAAAGGAATTACTTCCCCGACAGAAGAGGGACCTTGGAACGTTGTGGGGAAAGAAAGACCAACAGTGATAATATCTGGTCTTCTCTCCTCAGTTCCTGAAACAGCTCCAGAGACTTAAAGGTGAAAGGTGTGCTTTGTTATTCTTGACAAACTCCTTTCAACCACACCTAAGTTTGTGTTAATGAAGTGACTTTGGGAAACGCCCAAGGATGGGGGCCAGAGGGACTGTGTGATTGGAGGGTTAGGAACTTTCAGTCCCCACCCTGACCTCCGCGGGGAGGGTGCTGGGGATTCAGTCTCCACCCTGACCTCTGGGGAGGGGAGGGTGCTGGAGATCAAGGACCAATGGTCTAATCAATCATGCCTGTGTAATGAAAACGTTCGTAAAAACTCGAAAGGACAGGGTTGGGGGCACTTCTGGGTTGGGGAGCACCTGGAAATGTGGGGAAAGTGGCGTGCCCGGGGAGTATGGGAACTCCTGCATACCTTGCCCTATGCATCTCTTCCACCTGACTGTTCCTGAGTCATAGCCTCTTACAATCAACCAGCGCTCTAGTAAGTAAACTGCTTTCCTGATCTCTGCGAGCCACTCAAGCAACTTATTTTACTATTTAAAACATTTTTAAAAAACATGTCTTTTTTATGTTCCCTTCGGATAACAGTGTTACACCTGAGGTCTATGTATGTTGCTGCAACTCTTGCTGACTTTGAAGTGAACTTGATTCTTATGGTGCTAGAATCAGAACGTGAGGGCTTAGAGATCATATTATCCAACCTCCTTTTTAAAAATAGAGTGAAGTGAGCTCAGAGAGGACAGTGAATTGCCCGGACACAGTATCCATTGTAAAATGGAGCCCCCTGTTCTTAAACACCAAGCTCAGCACTGAGATGACATGAGTCCTCCTTTCCCTGCTCAACTGCTACCTCTGTCTTCCACTGTCTAGACAGTGCCTGGTACTTAGCAGACACTGTATCTACAGTTCCTTCCTTCCTTCCTTCCTTCCTTCCTTCCTTCCTTCCTTCCTTCCTTCCTTCCTTCCTCCCTCCCTTTTTCTTTCTTTCTCTCTTTCTCTTTTCTTTCTTTCTCTTTCTTTCTTTCTCTTTTTCAAGTTTTACTTTCAAGTTTTTAAAAATTTTAATTCCCATACAGAGTGTTATATTAGTTTCAGGTGTATAATGCTGTGATTCAACAATTCTATACTATTCTGTTACTCAGTGCTCATCAAGGTAAGTTTACTCTTAATCCCCTTCACCTATTTCACCTGCTCCCCACACACCTGCCCTCTGGTGATCACCAGTGTTCCTTTCTTCTCTTGCTCTCTTTTCTCATTAGTTGGTTTTCTTTATTGATACTTGGATTCCTTTCTCTTTATTTTTTGCATATCTAATACTGGTTTTTGTTTTGTGGTTACCATTAGGTTGGTATATAACACCTTCAATGCATATAGCAGTCTACATTAACTTGATAACCTTTTCTTGACTCCTCTCATCCCATTTTAGGAATATGGTATTATACTTTATATCCTTTTATTTTATCAGTCCCTTGACTGATTTTTACAGTTATACTTATTTTTACTACTTTTGCGCTTCCTACTTTCCACTCAGGGAGTCCCTTTTATCGTTTCTTGTAGGGCTGGTTTGGTGGTCATGAATTCCTTTAACTTTTGTCTTTCTGGGACTCTCTTTATCTCTCAGTCTATTCTGAACAATAGCCTTGCTGGATAGAGTATTCTTGGCTGCACATTTTTTTTCCTTTTCAGCACTTTGAATATTTCATGCCACTCTTTTCTGGTCTGTAAAATTTCTACTGAAAGTTCAGCTGATAGCCTTATGATGTTTCCCTTGTATGTAACTGTCTTCTCTTGCTGCTTTAAAATATTTTACTTATTTTTTTAGAGGGAGGGAGAGAGAAGAGAGAGAGACAAGAGCAGGAGGAGGGCAGAGGGAGAAGGACAGAATCTCAAGCAGACTCTGTGCTGAGTGTGAGCCCAACACTGGGCTCAATCCCATGACCCTGAGATCATGACCTGAATGGAAATCAAGAGTCAGACACTTAACCAAATGAGCCACCCAGGCGCCCCTTTCTTGCTGCTTTTAAAATTCTATCTTTATAACTTCTTTTTGCCATCTTAATTTCTATGTCTTTGTGTGGACCTCTTTGGGTTGGTTTTTTTGGAAGATATCTGTGCCTCCTGGATCTAGGTTTCTGTTTCTTTCCCCAGATTTGGGAAGTTTTCAGCTATTCTTCAAATACATTTTCTGGCCCCTTTTCTTTCTCTTCTCCTGGGATCCCTATAATGTGAATGCCATTATGTTTTGTTTTGTTTTGTTTTTTACTTTTATTTTTTCAGTGATCCAAGATTCATTGTTTATGCACCACACCCAGTGCTCCATGCAATCCATGCCCTCCTTAATACCCACCACCAGGCTCACCATCCCCCTTTCCCCCTCCCCTCCATAACCCTCAGTTTCTCAGAGTCCACAGTCTCTCATGGTTCGTTTCCCCCTCCAGTTTACCCCAATTCACTTTTCCTTTCCTATTCCTAATGTTCTCCATGTTATTCCTTATGTTCCACAAGTAAGTGAAACCATATGATAATTGACTTTCTCTGCTTGACTTATTTCACTCAGCATAATCTCCTCCAGTCCCATCCATGTTGATGCAAAAGTTGGGTATTCATCCTTTCTGATGGCTGTGTAATATTCCATTGTATGTATGGACCACATCTTCTTTATCCATTCGTCTGTTGAAGGGCATCTGGGCTCTTTCCACAGTTTGGTGATTGTGGACATTGCTGCTATGAACATTAGGGTGTTTATGGCCCTTCTTTTCACTACATCTGTACCTTTGGAGTAAATACCCAGTAGTGCAATTGCAGGGTCATAGGGTAGCTCTATTTTTAATTTTTTGAGGAATCTCCACACTGTTTTCCAAAGTGAATGCCATTATGCTTGACAGAGTCACTGAATTTCCTAAGTTTATTCTCATTTTGCATAATTTTTTTCTTTCTCACCTGCTCAGCTTTACTACTTTCCATTATTCTGTCCTTTGAGTCACTAACTCATCTTTCTACCATCTAGTAAACTATATATTCCATCTAGTGTATTTTTAATTTCATTTATTGTGTCCTTCATCTCTGATTGGTTCTTTTTTATTTCATTGTTAAGGGTCTCACTTATTTTCTCAACTCTTCACTCTCACTGATTTTATCTACTCTTTTCTCAAGTCCAGTGAGTTTCTTTATGATCATTACTTTAAATTCTCTAGCAGACATATTCTCTCCATTTTGTTTAAGTCTCTTGCTATAATTTTGTCCTTTTTTTTTTAAATTTTGGACATATTCTTCTGTCTCCTCATTTTATCTAACTCTCTGTGTCTGTTTCCGTATGTTAGGGAAGACAGCTACATCTCTTGGACTTGAAAGTAATGGCCTTATGAAGAAGTCCTATATCGTGCCCTGCTGTGCAGTGTCCCCCTGCTCACCAGAACCTGTTGCTTCAGGTGTGTCTCCTAAGTATGTTGTGTGCACCCTGCTGTTGTGGCCAAGTCACTTTTTCCTTCAGTCCAATCGTCTGCAATGGCTCTTTTTGCTTGTTGTGGGCAGTGTTTGGTCCCTGTGGTGTTCATGGACCAGTCTGGGGACACCTTGGGCTTGAGTTGAATCAGACCAAGCATTTGCCAGAGATGCAATAGCACCAAACTGTGGGGTACTTTGTGTTGTCCCCTGGGAAGTTTCGGTTGGTGGGTGGGGCTTGAAGTCAGACCAGTTGTCTGCTTCCAGTCCACTGCTAGGGCCTGGCTAGTGTGTGTGATCATCTTTCCCTCTCTCTGGGGCAGGAGTCATTCTGGAGGGTGCTGGCCAATGTAGGGGCTGCTTGCACTCGTCCAGGTCTGTGGCACTGCTCTCATGGGCTCTGGTCAAGAACATATTGGAGAGGGCAGATCCACCAACTTTCAGCATAGATATGTTGGGGTAGGGGTGCGAGGCTAGCAACCTTTGCCTCCCTGCTGTGCCTGGATTGAGGTGGGCTATCTGGAGGGGTAGATTAGCAGAAGCACAGTGCATGTGTGGGGGGTGTGTGTGTGTTGGGGGGGAGTATGGGATGCAGACGGAGGAGGCAGTGCTAGCAAGTTAGTGAGTCCCACAGGTAGCTGTGTGTTTATACTGGGGATGGGGTGGGGGAGGGGAATGGTGCCTGCCAGGTCCTTTGTTCCTGCAGGAGTTCCCCAGTGATTTCTTTCCCTCCTGACCAGCAGGTGCTATGAGATTAGTAAATAACTCTCCCTCCCATATGCCCCAGGCATTTTTCAAGCTGCTCTGGTATCTACACGGGCTCTTTGTTGTGCTGCCTTTTTCCTCTCACCCACATGCTCTCCCAGAGCTGAGCCTGCTGATTTCTTAAAATTCCAGGTTTTAAGTCTTGCTTTTTATAAGAGCTTATGCAATTTGGCCCCTCTGGTTTTCAAAGCCAAATGTGATGGGGATTCATCTTCCCTGTGTGGACTCTGTGGTGTGAGGATCTGTTTCTCTCCCCTCCCCATGACCATGGTGTCCCTCCTTCCCACAAACAGTTACTGAGTCTCTGCACTTCCTGCCCTCTTTGATTGGCCTCTTCTCTACCCTTAGTTGTGGAGTTTGTTCTGCCAGTCTTCAAATTGTTTTTCTGGGTTATTTACACTGATGTGAGTGTTATCTAGTTGTATCCATGGGACGAGGTGGGCCTGGAGTCCCCCCACTCTGCCATCTTCCCTGGAAGTCTCTTTTCTTCTGAATTGAAGTACAGTTTATACATATTACATTAGTTTCAGGTGCACAACATAGTGGTTCAAAAGTCTGTACATTATGCAGTGCTCACCACTAGTGCACCTCCCATCTGTCACCATACAACACCATTACATTATCATTGACTCTATTCCCTATGTTGTATCTTTCATTCCTGTGACTTATTCATCCCATAACTGGAAGGCTGTATCTCCCACTCCCTTTCGCCTAGGTTGCTCACCCTCCCACCCCTTCTCCTCTGACAACCACTGGTCTGTTCTCTATATTTATGGGACTGTTCTGCTTCTTGTTTGTTTTCTTGGGTGTTATGTTCCACATATTAGTGAAATAATATGGTATCTGTCTTTCTCTGACTTATTTCACTTAGTATAATGCCCTCTGGGTCCAATGGCAAGATCTCATCCTTTTTATGGCCAAATAATATTCCGTTGTGTAAAATATACCACATCTTCTTTATTCATTCATCTATTGAGGGAAACTTGGGTTGCTTCCACATCTTGGTTATTGTAAATTATGCTGCAATAAACATAAAGGTAAATATATGTTTAGTGTTTTCATGTCTTTTGTATAAATACTCAGAACTGGAATAACTGGATCATAAGGAACCTCCATACTGTTTTCCACAGTGGTTGCACCGATTTACATTTCCAACAAAAGTGTATGAGAGTTCCTTTTTCTCCACATCCTCCCCAACACTTGTTATTTCTTGTCTTTTTGATGCTGGCCATCCTAGCAGGGGCAGGATGATATCTCATTGTCGTTTTGGTTGTATTTCCATGATGATTAGTGATATTGACACTCTAGGAATTTAATAGACCCAAGGAGGGTCATGGAACCTCCAATTTATAGCTGGTCAGACAGAAGCACAGGTAACAGTCTGGACTTGTGATTGGCATCTGATGTGGGGAAGGAGGGCAATCTTGTGGGCCTGAGTCCTTAACCTGTGGGGTCTCATGCTATCTTCAGGTAGCTACTGTCAGAATTGAGTTAAATTGTAGGACAACTCTTGGTGTCACAGAATTGTTTGATGTGTGGAAAACCCACAAATCTGGTGTCAGAAGTGAAGTTGTGCTGTAGTACTGAGAGTAGACGAGACAGGGGAGACGTGAGTTTTTCCTTAGAACCTAACAGCAGTGCTTCAGAATATATGAGCTTCTGTCCTAATAGTGTGGTCATGAACATGGTGAGGGTTCCTAAAACCTTCTAGAAGATGGTGAACTTCTAGAATAAGCGTGACAAGGATTATCCCTACAAAAATCACAACATGCAAAAAGAGCAAGGATTCTCTGTATGCCCAGGGAAGGCAGGGCTGTGACAGGAAACAGAGGGGCTAGGGCTGGCGACTAAGTTGATCTTTCAGAAAAAGGCTAAAATCACAAAGAAAATCATGCGTGGGCAAAATATATGCAGGAAAATCTGACGGTTGAAAGGAAAAGTAGACACATTTACAATTACACTTGGAGACACTATCAGTAATAGAACTAGTAGACAGAAAATCAATGAAGATATCGAAGAGCTAAACAATATCATTAGTCAAATAACTGTCATTTTATAGAACGCTTTACCCAACAAGAGAAAAACATATTTGTCAAGTGCACATGGAACATTCATCAAGGTAGACCATATCCTGTTTATAAAATAACATGAACAAATGCAAAATAACTGAAATTATACAAAGTATATTTCTGACTATAATGGAATTAAACTGGAAATTGGTAACAAGAAGGATAACAGGAAAATCTCACATCAGTTGGAAATCAAACAATACACTCATAAATAATCTCCCAAGGAAGCCTCAAGAGCAATTAAAAACATTTTAAATGGAAGATAAATGAAATTACATCATATTAAAATTTGTGGGCAGAGCTAACAGTGTTTAGAAGGAAATTTATAGCTTTGAGTGCTAATATTAGGAAAGAAGGTCTTGATCAATAACCTAAGCTTCCATCTTAAGAAACTGGAAAAGAATGAGCAAAATAAACCCACATCGAGTAGAATAAAAGAAAGTAAAGAGTAGAAATCAAAGGATTTGAAAACAAAAATGAAACATATTTTGTTCTTCATAAAGAACAAAATCGATAAACCTGTGGCAAGACTGACAAAAAAGAAAAAGTCATATATTACCAATATCAGGAATAAAATGTGGTTATCTTAATTTGCATTTTACTTGATAATAGAGGTTAACAGCTTTTTCGTGTCTGTTAATCACCTATTTCTTTGGTGAATATCCTGTTTGTGTGTTTTGCCAATCTTTTAAAAATATTTTGGAAAAATTAGAAAAACACACTCTTTTTTTTTTTTTTAAAGATTTTATTTATTCATTTGACACAGAGAGAGATCACAAGTAGGCAGAGAGGCAGGCAGAGAGAGGAGAGAGGAGGAAGCAGGCTCCCTGCTGAGCAGAGAGCCCGATGTGGGCCTCGATCCCAGGACCCTGGGATCATGACCTGAGCCGAAGGCAGCAGCTTTAACCCACTGAGCCACCCAGGCGCCCTCTTTTTTTTTTTTTAAGTGCATTCCTGTCTGGCTAGCTTGTTAGGATCTCTATACATCTGGGATCAATCTTCTGTTAATGTGTTGCAAATATGTTGTCCTAGCCCATTGCCAAACTTGATGCTTTCCTTTGTCTTATAGGAAATATTAACTTGCAGTCTTTTTATTTTTTTATTTTTTTATTATTTGCCCCAGGGGTACAGGTCTGTGAAACATCAGGCTTACACCTTTCACAGCACTCACCATAGCACAAACCCTCCCCAATGTCCATAACCCATCCACCCTATCCCTACCCTCCCACCCCCCAGTAACCCTCAGTTTGTTTTGTGAGATTAGGAGTCTCTTATGGTTTGTCTCCTTCCCGATCCCATCTTGTTTCCTTATTTTTCCCTCCCTACCCCCCACGATCCCCTGCCCTGCCCCTCAAGTTCCTCATATCAGAGAGATCATATGATAGTTGTCTTTCTCTGACTGACTTATTTCGCTCAGCGTAATACCCTCTGGTTCCATCCACGTCATTGCAAACGGCAAGATTTCATTTCTTTTGATGGCTGCATAGTATTCCATTGTATATATACCACAACTTTTTTTTTTTAATTTTATTTTTATTCTTTGCCCAAGGGGTACAGGTCTGTGAATCATCAGGCTTAC
>LNAC01000987.1:51863-111430 GCA_002007465.1 Ailurus styani | reverse complement strand
TCCCATCTTGTTTCATTATTTTTCCCTCCCTACCCCCCACGACCCCCCACCCTGCCCCTCAAGTTCCTCATATCAGAGAGATCATATGATAATTGTCTTTCTCTGATTGACTTATTTCGCTCAGCATAATACCCTCCAGTTCCATCCATGTCGTTGCAAATGGCAAGATTTCGTTTCTTTTGATAGCTGCATAGTATTCCATTGTATATATATACCACTTCTTCTTTATCCATTCATCTGTTGATGGACATTTAGGTTCTTTCCATAGTTTGGCTATTGTGGACATTGCTGCTATAAACATTCGGGTGCATGTGCCCCTGAGGATCACTACCTTTGTGTCTTTAGGGTAAATACCCAGTAGTGCAATTGCTGGGTCGTATGGTAGCTCTATTTTCAACTTTTTGAGGAACCTCCATACTGTTTTCCAGAGTGGCTGTACCAGCTTGCATTCCCACCAACAGTGTAGGAGGGGTCCCCTTTCTCTGCATCCTTGCCAACATCTGTTGTTTCCTGATTTTAGCCATTCTGACTGGTGTGAGGTGGATTAACCTGCAGTCTTAAGTCAAACCTTAAACCTTTTCTCTACAGATGGGAGATGTGTGTCACTTTTAGAAAGATTCACACTTTGATCATTAAAAAAATTCTGTATGTTCTCCCAATGCCTTAAAAAAATCTTGCCTTTTGCTTTCAGTTTTTTAATCCAACTGGAATTAATTTTTTGGTGAACATGAAGTAGAAATTGAATTTTTTTTTCTCCAGTTAAATGAGTAGTAAATAGACTTAGCACTATCTAGTGAAGAGCCCTTACTGATATAAGATGTCACAGCATATGTTTCTGTGAATTGCCATAGATTCATGAGAAGGTTTCTAGATATTGCTCTTCTACGTCTATGAGGCATAGACAAGTTGATGAGGTATAGACAAAGTGGTCCATAGAAGAGCACACTTGCCATACCAGATACTAAATTTTCTAAATGATCCTTGCCTATGTATAAGAGAGGGTTAAATTAGAAGGAATGCTACTACTTTTTCTGATAAATGGAAGGAGAATGTAGGTAAAGATTGAGAAATTAACAATGTTCTAATTTATTAAATATTTGGGGATTATGTCAAAAGAACCAGAGAATTGGAAGTGACCCAATTGTTTACCAGTAAGGAGCTGGTTAAAGAAAACATCGTCCGACAGAACACTATGTAGCCTTTAGTGAGGAGAAAGCTCAGTATAGGTGGAAAACGGATAGTATGTGATATGTTACCTTTTGTTTAAGGGAAGAGTAATAAAAAATATCTGTATCCAAATCAAGAAACTGGAGGGATACACAAAGCACAAGTGGTTTCCTAGAGAGGTGAGGAAGGAATGGAGTGGGGGTCGAGGGGACGCCAGTGTGTATCTTTCATACTGCTTTGATTTTTGAACCATAAGAATGTATTAGCTACTAAAGAAAAAAATCCTAGAGAAAACAAAACTAAATATCCCTCTTCAAAGATATGTCCGCCCCCTGAAGATTCTTTTGTCTTTATTGAATTTTAGCTTTCCCATACTGTAGTAGTCACGAAGAAGGTACAATTTTACTCCACTAAGAGCAGACTTGGGCTACTGCAATGAAGTATACACTGAGATTTTTGAATAGTAAGATATAAATCCTGAATTTTCACTAAAAAGACTCACCTTTGTAAGCCTGATGATTCACAGACCTGTACCCCTGGGGCAAATAATAAAAACAAAAACAAAAACCCCAAAACAAAACAAAAAAGACTCACCTTTTCTAGGTTAATGAAGAGAAAATGTAAACCTTATGTTTTTTTTAAGTATGGATTTATGTTTGGACCTCTTGCTCTATTTGTGAGAGTGTCAATTGGCACAAGGGCACTGGAGGGCAATTTGGCTTTATGAATCTTAAAAAGAAACACATCTTTGACTTGGCAGTTCCACTGCTAAGCATTTCCTGATATGCCCATGTGTGCAGGTGTCCTGGCCAAGGGAGTTCACACAGCACGGTGTAGTGCGCAGACTGTGGCCCAGCCACACTGTCTGCCTCCGACCATGAACTAGACCTACAGTGGAGGGATGAAGGAAGCCAAGTGCAGAACAGTCTCGAGGGATAGACTAAACCCAAGTGGAGGCACGGTTGCTCCCTGTTCCCCATGGCCAACTGCTCATACATTCATGGGGTTGGTTGCCTGTGGCAGGAATCTTGCTGTGTGTGTGGTTTCAATTTAAAAGCAAAACACTGGTTTTGTTGACTACAAAAGATAGTCTGATCTAGGTAAGAGTAACTACTTGTGAACACTGACTTTACCATTCATTTATCTTTTATTGTTTTTATGGCCTAGGACTAATACCTTGTGATGATGACATCAGAGTCTCTTCACATTCTTATGGCTTTTGGATTTCAGAACCGGGGAGTTCGTCTCTGTGCTGCTTTCAACCACATGCTCGCTTCCTGCCCAGAGCCCCCTTGAATGGCTCACCTTGTTCAGTTGGCCACCTTCTTCTGGGGCAGGGCACTGCACCTCAGCTTAGCTCCAGGGTCCCTTGTCCTATGGCCATGCTCACTTGTGGATGACCCCTGACGCTCTATAACATCCACTGAACTAGACTTCTACTTTCCCCCCAACAGAGTCCCATGCTGTGCAGTGTCACCCAGTGACAGAACAGACCTGACCTGCGGGGAAAACATGACGTCAACCCTATGAACAAACACCAGACTTGGCCTAAAGTTGAAGCCACTACATGGGGCCCGAAAGGTAACTACATTTGGTAAAAGTATGAAGCAACAGGCTAGCATTCTATTAACATAAAGCCAAAATTACTCCTGGAAAAAAATAGGAGAAAAGAAGGCCACAGTAGAATAATCCGATAGAGATTAAGTTAAAAAAAATCCTGAGTAAATAAAGCAATTCTTCTTTTATTCTTGTTCGAGGACTAAAATAAATAGAGATGAGAAGCAGCACAGGCCAGGACTAGCCTGGTCAACAGGAATGCAGCCGCAGCAAATCACATGCAATGTTGCAGTGAGGTCTGCAAACCTCAGGGGATAAGGTAAAGGACCATCTCCCCGAAAGGGGGTAACAGCCATCAGTGCAGGACTCCTGGGCACATTCTTATCTTATCTTCTTACTGTTTAGCTCACAACCAACTTCAGTTCTGGAAAGCTTTAAAGGCTACTGGACAAGACGATGGTGGCAAGCATTCTGAAAACCAAGCGTGCCTTTTCAGCCATGCACTTTTTAAAAAAATATTTTTATTTATTTATTTGACAGAGAGAGACAGCGAGAGACAGAACACAAGCAGGGGGAGTGGGAGAGGGAGAAGCAGGCTTTCCGCTGAGCAGGGAGCCTGACGCAGGGCTTGATCCCAGGACAGAGGCTTTAACCCACTGAGCCACCTAGGCGCCCCAATGATTAGATAAGTTTTTACCTGATTTTTCAAGCTTTCACCCTGTCCGAGCTATGAGAACTATACTTTTGCACTTGGAGAAATCCTGTTGCTAAGAGCTGCTTGGGTGGTTCACTGGGTGTCTGAACCAAGTACAGCATAGGGTGTCCACTCCAAGACCCTAGTGGTGGCCTGAAACTGTAGGTAGTACTGAGCGCTATGTATACTATGTTTTTTCTTATATATACATGGCTATGATAAGGTTTGATTTGTAGATTAGGCACAGTAAGAGAATATCCAAATCACCACCCTTGTGCTCGGGGCCGTCAGTAAGTAAAATTGGGGTTCCCTGAACACAAGTACCACAATACTGCAACAGCCACACTGATAACCAAGTCGCCATGGTGACTCGTTGGGGGCGGGGTAGCACGTACAACATGGACATGCTGGACAAGAGGAAGATCCGCCTCTTCAGTGGGACAGAGCAGGTTTGCACAAGATTTCATGATGCAGCTGAGAAGAGCAAACAATTTAAAACTTATGAATTATTTACTTCTGAAATTTTACATTTAATAATTATGGACCAGAGTTGACCACAGGTGACTGAAACCAGAGGTAGCTGTCAGCTTGGGGTGGGGGTGGGAGGACAACTACTGATTCCTTAAAAAAAAAAAAAAAGTTTATTAGTAAAATTACTATAAACTTTTAGTTTAACAAACTCATTTTCTCATTTTTAATATTGTCAATTAAAATGTCTATAATAAAATCTTGTTCCAAGGGCTTTGCATTTTTTGCAATTTAAAAGTATTCTCACATTTAACACCTGATTCAACTTTCAAAACATCCCTTTGCAGTGATATAGAGCAGATCATACCCCATATCTCACAACTGAGGGCCCAAAATACAGGAGGTAGGAACTGGCCGCCCCTAGGAAGTGAGCAGAAGGTGCTGCGTGCTGGCTGTGGGCCTTTCCGCTCAGCAGCCAGACAAGGCACTGGGATTTCTACTGGCTAGAATCCTTTCTTGCCTCAAAATCTACTATGAAGGGTCACCTGGGCGGCTCAGTTGGTTGGGCAACTGCCTTCGGCTCAGGTCATGATCCCGAAGTCCCAGGATGGAGTCCCATATCAGGCTCCCGGCTCCACGGGGAGCCTCCTTCTTCCTCTGACCTTCTCCTCTCTCACGGTCTCTCTCACTCTCTTTCTCAAATAAATAAATAAAATCTTTAAGAGAAAAAAATTATGAAAATTTCAAACACCTGTTTATTGGAATTCTTTTCTTTTTTTTTTTTTTGTATTTATTCTGTGCAGAATTTACTCCCGGGCCGTAAGTTTTTGTTTCTTCAGTTTCTTCTGGGATATCTTTTTCTTCTGTGCAACCTCCTCTTCTGGTTTAGGAACAATCTGCTCTTTTTCAGTAAGGATCATCTTGATGTGGCAGGGAGAGCTCACGTATGGGTTAATCCGACCATGAGCCCTGTAAGTTCTACTCCTCACCTTGGTGGCTTTGTTCACCTGAATGTGCTCAATGACCAGAGAATCGACATCTAAACGTTAAGTTCAGCATTACTCTCTGCATTTTTAAGCACGTGCAGTAAAAATTCAGCACTCTTCTTGGGCTACCGACCCTGTGTCCAGCCCCAGTGCTTGGCCTGGGCACACCTGCCAACTCCACCGTTGTAACGACGGAAAGGCACACACTGCTTCTGCAGAGTGACGTCTTTCAGATACTTGGTGGCTTTTCGGATATGCATACCCTTGATGGCCTGGGCAGTCTCACGTGTGTTCTTAAAGTGAACACGAAGATTTGAACCTCTTGATTTGCATGATTTCATAGGGTTTTCTGGGTCAAGCGAATAGCGAACCATTTTCAGAGGTCACCTTAGGCCAGCCGCTTAGGGGAAGAGCATTTATTGGAATTCTTAAAACTCTAAACAGTTTTCTTATTTTAACTAGTGAGAGTGGTTTTTATTTTAAAAATAATCCTTGGTGCTGAATTATTAGAGGTGGGGAATATGTTGATTTCATTACTGTTAAACCATGTTTTGATTTAAAAAAAAAAAACCTTGCAAGTTTGTTAACTTGCCTTTTGTCCCTGCCTTCATTTAGTTGAAAATATTACAAGTTAAAAGTGCACAGCTGGGGTGCCCGGGTGGCTCAGTCGTTAAGCATCTGCCTTCGGCTCAGGTCATGATCTCAGGGTCCTGGGATCAAGCCCTGTGTTGGGCTCTCTGCTCAACAGGGAGCCTGCTTCCTTTTCTCTCTCTCTGCCTGCCTCTCTGCCTACTTGTGATCTTTCTCTCTGTCAAATAAATAAATAAAATCTTTAAAAAAACCCTTATCTAATCAACTTAAATAGATATAAAGTTCAAGTTTCAGGTGAAATCATTTAATCTTAAAATTAGAGTAGGAAAGCGATTTGCCATTCCTCTTCCCCTTAGAAAAGGCAGCAGGGTCCAAGTTTTCATGATCTTATTAGAGCTCTGGCTTCTCCAACATGGGGACTTGTCAAGTGTAACAGAGGATGTAATTAACCAAAAGGAGAGATTTGTCACACTTCGCCCCCAAGCACTTATGACCCATTGTACAATATTTAGACCTCTGAGCATGCCTAGGTCTAAAAGCAGAGACTTATCAGTAATCATATCCTCAACTGCTTCTTACAGCCCTCAAGTCTAAAGCTTGGTCATGAAGATGGAGAGCACACGCTGAGTACCTGCTTGCCCACACGCTGTACTGTGAGGTACCAGGAGGCCAACGGAGAGCACAGACAGAATTCCCAAGATATGCTAATCCAAACAAAAAAAACCCTGCTGCCTGAATGTCAAAACTCTTACCCCTAGAATGTAAAATAACTAGGGGCGCCTGAGTGGCTCAGTCATTAAGTGTCTGCCTTTGGCTCAGGTCACGATCCCAGGGTCTTGGGATCGAGCCCCGCATCAGGCTCCCTGCCCCTGCTTGTATGTCCCTCTCTCGCTTTGTTTCTGTCAAATAAATAAACAAAATTTTTAAAAAAGTGTAAAATAACTGGATAACTCTGTTGTTACCCAAATTTCGGAAAGGGAGTAGGCTGCATGAGGACATAAGATTTTAGACACTTTTATTATGTGTCCTGGAGAAGATAGTTTTAGACTGAAATTTTGGTGTGACTCATCAGCTTCAAAAACTTGGATGTCCAAATGTCTCCCCTGGTTTGGGGAGTTCTCAGCCTCTACTTAAAAAAAAAAATTTTTTTTTTAAAGATTTTACTTATTTCAGAGAGAGAGAGAAAGAGTGCAAGGATGAGGTAGGGGTAGAGGGAGAAGTGGACTCCTGGCTGAGCAGGGAGCCCAAAGTGGGGCTTGATCCTAGGACCCTGGGATCATGACCTGAGCCAAGGCAGACACCCTAACTGACTGAGCCACTAAAAAAATTTTTTTTAAAGATTTTATTTATTTGAGAGAGAGAGCAAGCACACAAGCACAAGCAGTGGAGGTGGACAGAGGGTGAAGCTGACTCCCTGCTGAGCAGGGAGCTTGACCTGGGGCTTGATCTCAGGACCCCAAGATCACGACCTGAACCAAAACCGGCCACTTAACCAACTGAGAAACCAGGCGCCCCTGCCATTACTTCTTCAAAAAAAGTGTTCTCTCCCTTCTCTTTTAGGGACTCCAAAGCCATGGGTAGACTATTTTTTGTTTTTTTTAATTTTTAAAATTAAAAAAAATTTTTTTTGGGTGCCTGGGTGGCTCAGTTGTTAAGCGTCTGCCTCCAGCTCAGGTCATGATCCCAGGGTCCTGGGATCCAGCCCCGCATCGGGGTCCCTGCTCTGCGGGGAGACTGCTTCTCCCTCTCCCACTCCCCCTGCTTGTATTCCCTCTCTTGCTGTGTCTCTATCAAATAAATAAAATCTTTAAAAAAAATAAATTTTTAAAAAGACTTTTATTTATCCATTTGTCAGAGAGCGAGAGTGAGAGAGTACGAGGGAGAGCACGAGCAGGGGGAGGGGCAGAAGGAGAAGCAGACTCCCGGCCGAGCAAGGAGCCTGATGTCGGATGCTTAACTGACAGCCACCCAGGCACCCAGGTAGGTTGTTTCTTAATGGTGTTCCATAAGTACCATAGGCTTTCTTCATTCCTTTTCATTCTTTGTTTCTCTGACTGGGTATTTTCATACCATCTGCCCTTAAGCTCATGGAATCTCCCTACTGTTCAGCCCTCCCAGTCTGTTGTTGAAGCTCACTACTGAATTCTTTGGTTTAATAGTTGTATTCTTCAGCTCCAGTTTGGTTCTTTTTTGTTTTCTCTTTGTTGAACTCATTTTGTTTTTGTGTTTTTCTGATTTTGTTAAACTGTTTGTAGTTCTCTGAGCATCTTCCAGAACAACTGTTTTGAATTCTTCATCAGGCAATTCATGTCTCCATTCCTTTGGGGTGTCAGCTACTGGACGTTTATGGTGTTCTTTTGGTGGTGTTGTGTCCCCCAATTCTTTGTGATCCCTGTCACCTTGTGTAGGTGTATGCGCATTTGAAGAAGCAGTCACCTCCTCGATTTTATGGAGCGGCTTCAGTAAGGAAAGACTGTCCACTGTGAATGGGGGCTGTTGGGGCGTGCTGTGTCTCCAAGACTACCCAGTGCAGGAGGGTGTGGCAGCTCCCGGTCTGATGCTGCATAGTTCAGGCCACTGAGGTCCACAGCATCAACCGTATGATCCTTGGCAAGCACTGGTGCGGGGGTCGGGGGCGGGGATCTGCCATGGCTTCCAGGGCTGTTGGGATCCTCAGTGAAGTTTCTGGTCCAGTAGCTAGGGACCAGGACAGGCAGCAATGGGGGCCGGGTTAGTGGTGCAGTGTGTCAGCCAGCCGCAGGTGTCGGTGTAGTGGCAGGGGTTGGGGCCAGAGACAGCAAGAAGGGTTTGGGCCAAATGCAGGCCCAGAGCAAGCAGCTGGGGGACCCTGGCGTGGGCGTGTACTTCTCGGGCTGCCGGCTCGACCAGTGATTAGAGTCAAGTGCACAGCTGGAGGGGCTGGGGTGAATATGCACGTGGCACTGGGGGTCAGCTATGGCATGGGGGGAGGGGGGAGAAACTGAAGTGGGTCCTCTGTGTGCTGCGCCAAGAGGCTAGGGAGAGTGGTCGTTCCCTTCACTGTCCCTTCCTGGTGGGAACTCTTCTGAGCTGGGGTGTTCTCACGGTGCCCGGCAAGGCCGGCCTATGAGGATGCTAGAACGCAGGCAGAACGAAGCTGTCTTTTCTTCCCTTTTTTGTGGTTATTCTCAGATTTTTTGTCCCACTGTGATGAAATTCTTAAGTGGAGTCCTGAGCTCTCTTGGAGCTGATTTTGTGGATAGCTGTCTAATGTCCAGGTTGATCTTTGTGGGGGGAGAGGCTGGGCTCTTCCACTTCACCATCTCGGTGACGTCATCTGAAAAGGTGTGCTAGGAGTTCTGAAACTCCCTCCCGGACAGAAAGGGATTTAGCAGGACCAGATGGCCATCTTTTGGAGATTTTGCAAAAAAGAATCTTGCAATGGATAGACTGGACATCCGAGTACTTTAGAAAGCCATGGGAGGGGGGGCNGAAAGGGATTTAGCAGGACCAGATGGCCATCTTTTGGAGATTTTGCAAAAAAGAATCTTGCAGTGGATAGACTGGACATCCGAGTACTTTAGAAAGCCATGGGAGGGGGGGCGGCGTACCTGGGTGGCTCAGTGGGTTAAAGCCTCTGCCTTTGGCTCAGGTCATGATCTCAGGGTCCTGGGATTAAGTCCCGCATCGGGCTCCCTGTTCGGTGCGGAGCCTGCTTCCCCCCCCGCCCCCGCGCCTGCCTTTCTGCCTACTTGTGGTCTGTCAAATAAATAAAACCTTTTTTAAAAAGCAAGCAAGCCATGGGGACAGAATTGACTCATCATCTGTCCTTTCCACAAGCTCTCCTATGTGCCCGGCATGGGGCACACAAAAGGCCTGTTCTCGGGAGGTCTCAGCCCAGGAGAGAAGACAAGTAAGAATGACATATAGATAAACATGATCAATATCAAAAGAAAGGTCAGGACAGAGAATGACAAGAGCAGAGTGCATCTGCACCTGTCCAGGGCAGGGAGGGGCTGAGGAGGCTCCCAGCGGAGAAGTTGCACAGCGCACCCTACAGGACGACAGGGCTGAGCCTGACACACTTGGAGAGCCGGTGGGGGTGCATTAACAGTGAGAAAGCACACGGTCCATGCAAAGGCACAATGGGACAGCAGGGGGCATTTGGAGAAACATGAGTGTCCCATAAAGGCACCATTTTCCCCAGGAAATGGGCATAATGTGTACTGTGGGGTATGTGATGTACATTGATGGCCATGGAAACTAATACAATGAATTTTCTGGAAAAGGGAATAACGGGGGAGACTTACCCTGAATTACTCATATTACAAAAAAGAAATTCAAAGTAAAATGACTTGAGGGCCCCTCGCTCAACATAGAGAAATCAGCATTTTACTTGATGCCGTGCTGGCCGCCGGGTGATCCTGTTGCAGGCACAAGGGTCCCCGGGACCAGGGACCCCACTGCTGGGACAGTTGGCCACATGCTCTGAAAACACTGTACAAAAGATGTGTATTTTCCTTTTTCAGTAAATGCCAGAAAACTTTATATAATTGTAAGATAAGAAAAAAGAATAACCATTCCTGGCTTTGTATCAGTATCTTTTATGAAGTTCTTAAAGGTATGGTGATTATATAAAATTAAAAACAAATTCTTTTTTTTTTTTTAAGATTCTTTTTTTTTTTTAAGATTTTATTTATTCATTTGACACAGAGAGAGAGATCACAAGTAGGCAGAGAGGCAGGCAGAGAGAGAGGAGGAAGCAGGCTCCCCGCCGAGCAGAGAGCCCGATGTGGGCCTCGATCCCAGGACCCTGGGATCATGACCTGAGCCGAAGGCAGCGGCTTTAACCCATTGAGCCACCCAGGCGCCCTAAAAACAAATTCTTCTTGGAGATTCATACCGAACTAATTTGGGGTGCAATGACAGATGCCTTGGATGTTTCCAAATGCTACAGCATGAAAAATGGGGCAAAGGTAGAGCAAAGACACACACACAGATTGCCTGATCACACTGTCGTCTTCTCCCAGTAAGTAGTATTTTCTAACCTGGGAGGGTGATGGCGAACACTCAGCCACGGGTCTTCCTGAATCTGCTGGGTGTTCTCAGAGAAATCCCTCTACAAGTCTAAAAACAACTCCTCCAAGAATTTAATACAATTGGGAAGTAACCAAGCAACAACTGGGACAAACTCCAATTATATGTATATGAAGAAGTGGAATTATTAGAAAAGAGACCTACTTTACAACTGGCACATTAAAAAAATGATTAAAAATTCACAGGTGTTTTAAAGTCCCTCTATATATTCCCTCCAAAACAAAAGGAAAAAAAAAGATAAATTTGACAGAAAATGAAGAACCACCTACCATGTTATAGTATGAATTACTAATGATTTAAATTTCTATTTTTTTTAAAGATTTTATTTATTTGACAGAGACAGAGAGAGAGAGCTCACACAGCAGGGAGAGTGGCAGGCAGATGGAGAGAGTATCAGACTCCCAGCTGAGCAGGGAGCCCGATGTGGGGCTCAATCCCAGGACCCCAGAACCATGACCTGAACCGAGGGTAGACACTTAACTGACTGAACCACCCAAGTGCCCCAAATTTCTAATTGTAACATCAGATTCTTCATCACTCTGAATAATACTGATCTGCTAGGAAATAACTGATCTGCTATGAAATCCTTACGATTTCATAAGTCACAAAAAATAGATTTTTAATAAAACCGTTAGATTCCCAAACTGCGACGTTCATATTTTCACTAAATGCTGGACTTGTAAAAGAACAATTTCAAGTCTAAGTGGAGTTTAGAATATTTTTCTAGGAAGACTAAAAAAATACTTTTCTAGAAATGTGAGTTAAGAGTATTCTGAAAATCTAGTAAGTTGTGGAAAATGTATATATAACATTTACTAGACTATGACATAACAACATATATTTGGTTTTTGTCCCCAATTTCTTGCACAGAGCTCCTAAAACCCTTGAAATTTCCTGTGATGGGGTGTGTTGTTAGTCACAAAGTGTCCCCTCTGAGCACACTGGGGTTTATGCTAATGAGGGGACTGAGGATGGGGGCCCCTTGAGCCTCAGGATGGGACTGGTCGTCAGAAAGACCAAATCATCAGAGAGGCGGGAACTTTCAGCTCCACCACCTCGACTTGGGAAGGGCAGGGGCCAGGCTGGAACACGGTCTGATGAGTTTCCAGGCTGGCGAACAAGAGCACATCCTTGGCTAGGAGGATGGTGCACCCTAAACTCCAGGGGAACAGGGGCTCCTGGGCTCGGGACCCTTCCAGGCCGGGCCCCGTCTATCCTTTCACCTGGTTGTTCGCCTGTATCCTTTGCAATAAATCAGCATTCTAGCAAGTAAATGGTTTTTCTCAGTTCTGTGAGCCAATCCAGCAAATGAATCAAACCCAAGCAAGCGGTCATGGGCGCCCTCAGACTTCTAGCTGGTCAGAAGCACAGGTAAGCTGTTCCTGGTGCCTGAAGTGTTCGGGTATGTTGAGGGCCAGGGCAGGCCGTGCCCGGAACCTGTGGGGTCTGAGTTATTTCCGGGTGGATAATACGGGCACGGAACTGGCCAGCCACCCCACTAGGATCTCTGCAGAATCAGAGAATTGGTTGAGGGTGCTGGAAGACACTCCACCGACCAACACTCAATCCTCCTCCTCCTTCATTTCTCCCGAAGGCCTTTATTAAGAACCACCATGGTTTGGTTCTCCAACAACTTTTATTGGTCAAAGGATGTGAGATTATATGCAGTACCTGTGGTTTAATGAATAGGCTCATTTATAAACCAACTTAACATTCATTTAAAAAATTCCTGCTTTGGAATAAACTGATGTGGTAGAACAGACATGCTCCTGTCCCATGCAAAATGCTGTTCAAAAGTGAGCAGCCTGCAAAACTATCATAAATGAGACACTGAATTGAATGTTCTCCCAGCCAGGTCCAAGAAGTAGTTCAGTCTGAGAATTTGCTTTATATTCTGACTTTTCAAAAGGAAATATCCATGGCATTGAAAAAAAAGCAAAACTAAAGTACCTAAAACATACATTCTGCTATTTTTCTCCAAGTCACTTTCCAGAGTCTGTGGTGCCACTGTGCTCCGTTGATTCCATCAAAAAACAAAAGCAGTGGGCAGCTTCTAACTGAAAGGCAATGAAATCTCCCAATCAGTCTGCAGCTCAAAGTCACAGTGAAAGAACATATTGAAGGTGAAGAATGCTTTTTAACTCTTTAGCCTTAAATAATACTGTATTTCAACTTTAAAGAAAAGTTCTATTATATGTTTTTTTGCATTGACATTTTAAAATATCAGAACAAGTCTTTGTAATACAATATATATTATACTTCAATATACCTTAGGTGAATTAAAAACATGTCAACTTGATAACTGTAGTAAGGCATTTAAGTATTCAGCGAAAGCTATACAGAATCTTAATGAGTGGTATTCCTTAATATTAACTTGATTTAGTGGGTTTCCTGAAAACGAACACAAAACAATAAAAGACTTAAAAAAGAGGCAGTGACATCATACACTGAATCCCAGGAAAAGCACAGTTAACAAACAATGTTTTCCAGCAGGGGGACCAGAAAGAGCAGCAAACCAGAAACACGTGAGGAGCCCCAGATTACACCGTCCGTCACGTTTACGAAGAGCCCAAAGCAGAATGGATTTCCTGGTAAGTCTGGGTGCGGACTACGGCACCTACGACACAGCAGGTCCTCAGGCTCCGCTTCCCGAACTGATCTGGGTGAAGATACTTTAAAATCAGCAGAGTGCTGGATAGTGTAAAGTTTATGGAACAACTCCATTTTTCATTTTATTTCTGTGTGTAACTAGTGATCTAGTATTTCAAGGGCGGATACGTGAACACCTGGCGGACTGTGGCTGATGGAATCAAGTTAGAGAGCTCCACTGGCCACTGAGGCCGGAGTCTTTGAGTGTCAGGTCATAAACATAATCAACTGTGCACAACACCCGACATGATGATCAAAGTACACCTCACCACCAACAGATTTCAGTTCACATGATTAAAAAAAATAATAATTTAGACTGCACTGAGGGCAACATTCTATCACATCCTACATCAGATGCCATGCTGTGGAGACGTACTGAGCCAGAGTATATTTACAGCACACAGGATTGAAACCAAAAGTGAAGGGGAAATATGGAACAGAAAATTTTTGCATACAGGTATACACCTCACGGTACTGTCCCTTTAACGAGATTTATTATTATCTGATTTGCTGTGCCACATCCACGAGCGTGCATAACACCCCAGATCATTTTTCTTCGCACAGACATCTACTTCTGTATAAAGTAGAAAAAGATGGTGGTAAAAAACTTCTTCTTCAAGGTCCAACAATTGTGTCCCAAATACCACTGTATGAACACCTAAAAAATATGAAGAACAATTCAGAAATATGCATAACTATAAATGTACAGACAAAACATAGCTTAAAGTCCCATAAGGACTCAGCAGAATGTATCCTCCAACTTCACTTAAACCTGTTAGATAATGTGGCAGGTACATAACGAAGTCCACTGTGGTAAACAGGAAAAAGAAAGCTTTAGGAAGGTAAAATCTCCATTTGCAAGTTTTAAAAATAAGCCTTCTATTTTAGCAACAGACACCTTTAGACTTCGATTTACTCAAAAAAGTCTCCTTATGGATACAAAGGCAGAAAAATCTCTATCCCAATTACTCCCACCACCTACCACTCATCCTTTCTTTCTGACCCAGAGCCTAAAGCTTTCCTATAAAGCTTAAATTCTTTCAAGCAGAACATTTTTTAATTGGTAGAGTTTAATCGACCATTTCCTAGTTGTCTGATCTGTTCTTTACTCCTCCTTTCCTCCTTCTGCCTTCTTTTTGATGATTTAGATTAATTATGTGTTTACTCCATTTAAATTCCTATGTTGGCTTACTAGCCAAAACTCTTTGTCATTTTATTTTAGTGGTTGCTTTAGGACTTTTTCTTATGAAGATTTTTTTTGAGCACTTTCAGGTTCACAGCACAAGTGAGGGAAAAGTCCATAGATTTCCCATATGCCCCCTGCCCTCACACATGCAGGGCCTCCCCAGTTATCGACATCCCGGACCAGAGAGGTCCATCTGTTAGGACTGATGAGGGCTATGCTAACACATCATCGTCGTCATCATCATCAGCACCCGAAGTCCATTATTTACACTGCTGTTCACTCCCAATTCTGGACAAATACGTAATGACATGTATCCATCATCATGGTATTATACAGAGTATTTTCACTGCCCCAAATATCGTCCGTGCTCTGCCTACTCACCCCTCCCATCCCCAACCCCTGACAACCACTGATCCTTTTATTACCGTCACAGTTTTGCCTTTTCCAGAATGTCACAGTGTGGGAATCATAGAGTACATAGCCTTTTCTTTAGACTGGCGCCGTTCACTTAGTAACATGCACTGAAAGTTCCTCTCCACTTTTTCATGGCTTGATAGCTCATTTCTTTTTAGCACCGAATAACAGTCCACTGCTTGGATGTACACAGTTTAGTTACCCATTTGCTGAAGGCCATCTTCATTGTTTTCAAGTTTTGATAATTACGAATAAACTCCATCCTCAACGTGGAGCTTGAACTCATGACCCTGAGAGTAAGAGTCACATGCTCTACCAGCTGAGCCAGCCAGGCACCCCAGATTTTGGTGTTTGCACCTCCTTTCAGTAAATACCAAGGGAGTGAGAGTCCTGGATATTTACAGAGTGTGTTTACTTTGTGAGAAGCTGCCCCAAGGTCTTCCAAAGCGGCTGCACCACTGTGCGTTCCCAACAGTTCTGACCGCTCCACATTCTTTTTTTTTTTTTAATTTTATTTTTATTCTTTGCCCGAGGGGTACAGGTCTGTGAATCATCAGGCTTACATCTTTCACAGCACTCACCAAAGCACAAACCCTCCCCAATGTCCATAACCCATCCACCCTATCCCTACCCTCCCACCCCCCAGTAACCCTCAGGTTGTTTTGTGAGATCAGGAGTCTCTTATGGTTTGTGTCCTTCCCCATCCCATCTTGTTTCATTATTTTTCCCTTCCTACCCCCCACGACCCCCCACCCTGCCCCTCAAGTTCCTCATATCAGAGAGATCATATGATAATTGTCTTTCTCTGATTGACTTATTTCGCTCAGCATAATACCCTCCAGTTCCATCCATGTCGTTGCAAATGGCAAGATTTCGTTTCTTTTGATTGACTGCTCCACATTCTTGCAAGCATTTGGTGTTGTCCATGTCTTGTGTTTTGGCCATCCTAGTAAGTACGTTGTGGTGGTATCTCACTGTTGTTTTCACTTGCATTTCCCTGATGACATATGCTGTGCAGTATCTTTTCACACACTCACTGCCACCTACAGTATGCCTTCTTCCGGGAGGCATCTATTATAGTCTTTGGCCCATTTTTAAATTGGGTTGTTTTCTTATTAAGTTGGAAGGGTTCTCTGTCTACTATTTGGATAACAATCCTTTATTAGATGTCTTTTAGAAATATTTTCTCCCAGTCTGTGGCTTGTCTTCTCTATGTCTTGTCTTTCCTCGAGCAGAAATTCTGTAATGGAATCCAGCTTATCAATTATGTCTTTCATGGGTCATGCCTTTGGTGTTAGATTGAAAAAGTCATTGTCATACTCAAGGTCCTCTAGGTTTTTTTCCTATGTTACCCTGTAGGAGTTTAATAGTTGTATGTTTTACATTTGGGTCTATGATCCATTTTGAGTTAATTTTTGTGAAGGGTGTAAGGTAGGTGTCTAGATTTTTTTTTTTTTTTTTATGTGGATGGCCAGTTGTTCCAGCACCTTTTGTGGAAAAGATTATCTTTGTTCCATTGCCTTATCTGTGCTCCTTCATCAAAGATCAGTTGACTGTACTTATGTGGGTGTATTTCTGGGCTCTTTATTCTGTTCCACTGATCTATTTGTTTTTTCTTTCATCGATACCAACAGCTGGAGAGTGTCTTGAAGTCCAATAGCCACAGGCCTCCAACTTTGTTCTTCTCCTTCACTCCTGTGTTGGCTCTTCTGGGTCTCTTGCCACTCCATAAACTTTAGAATCAGTGGTCTTATATAGTTCTTGCACATATTTTGTCAGAATTATACCTAAGTATTTTCTTTTTTTGAATGCTAATATAAACAGTATTCTTTTAATTTCAAACTGTACTTGTTCATCAGTGGTATACAGAAAAGTGACTGACTTTGTATACTAACTTTGAACCTTACTATATAACCTTGCTGTATAATTGTTTAGGTAGGAATTTGTGGATTCTTTTAGATTTTCTACATGATAGATAACCATGTCATCTGTGAACAAAAACAACTAACTTCTTTTCTTCCCCTATCCGTATTCCTTTTATTCCCTTTTCTTACCTTTTTTTTTTTTTTAAAGATTTTATTTATTTATTTGACACAGAGAGAGATTACAAGTAGGCAGAGAGNCACAGAGAGAGAGATTACAAGTAGGCAGAGAGGCAGGCAGAGAGAGAGGAGAGAGGAGAAAGCAGGCTTCCCGCTGAGCAGAGAGCCCGATGTGGGCCTCGATCCCAGGACCCTGGGATCATGACCTGAGCCGAAAGGAGAGGCTTTAACCCACTGAGCCACCCAGGCGCCCCTCCTTTTCTTACCTTATGCATTAGCTAGAACTTCCAGTATGTTGAAAAGGAGTGGTGAAAGGGGGTATCCTTGCCTTGTTCCTTCTAATAGCGGGAAAGCTTCAAGTTTAACGATGTTAGTGGTAGTTTTCTGTAGATATTCTTTACCAAGCTGAGGAAATTCCCCTCTATTCCTAGTTTACTGAGAATGTGTGTTGAATTTTGTCAAATGATTTTTCTTTTGACAGGATCATATGATTTTTCTTCTTTAGCCCATTGATGTGATGGATTACATTAACTGATTTTTGGAATGTTGAGACAGCCTTGCATACCTAGGATAAATCCCACTTGGAAGTGGTTTATAATTTTTTGGTACATTGCTGGATTTGATTTATTAATATCTTATTGAGGATTTTTGCATCTATATTCATGAGAGATACTGGTCTGTAGTTTTCTTCTAATGTCTTTGTCTGGTTTTGGAACTAGGGTGATGCTGGCCTCATACAATGAGGTAGGAAGTATTCCATCTGCTTTTCTCCTGTGAAAGAGATTGTAGAGAAATGGTGTAATTTCTTCCTTAAGTGTTTGGTAGAATTCACCAGTGAACTGATCTGGGCCCAGTTGGTACTTTCTGTTTTGGAAGATTATTAATTACTGGTTCAGTTTCTTTAATAGATAGATGTAGACCTATTCAAATGGTCTATTTTTTCTTGAATTTTGGCAAATCATGTCTTTTAAGGAATTGGTCTATTTCATCTGTTTTCAAATTTGTGGGCACAGAATTATTCAGTGTTCCTTTATTATCCTCTTAATGTCCATAGGATCTGCAGTGATGTCCCCCTTTTCCTTAATTAGCCTGATTACAGGCTTAGTGATTTTTATTGTTCTTTTCAAAGAATCAACTTTTTGTTGATTTTTCTCTGTTGACTTTCTGGTTTTAATTTCAGTGATTTCTGCTGTAATTCTTATTATTTCTTCTGCCTACTTTGGGTTTAATTTGCTCTTCTTTTTCTAATTTCCTATGGTGGACACTCAGATGACTGATTTTAGATCTTTCTTCTTTTCCAAGTATGCATTCAATGCTATAAATTTCCCTCTGGGCACTGCTTACACGACCTCCCCCACATTTTCATAAGTTGTGTTTTAAATTTCATTTAGTTCAAAATGTTTTTAAATTCTTCTTGAGGTTTCTCCTTTGACCCAAGAGTTACCTAAAAGTGTGCTGCTTAACCTCCACATATTCTCGGTTTTCCAGTTATCTTTCTGTTACTGACTTCTGTTTAATTCCACTGTAGTCGAAGAGAAGACATTGTACAATTTCTAGTCTTTTAAATTTGTTAAACTGTGGTTTTATAGTTCTGAATGTGTATTTCACTGTTGTTGAAATAGCTAACTTTTAATTACACAATCACCTCTGGGTTTCATAACGTTGCCACAAAAAGCAATGACAGGCTTTCCAGCTAAGCATGTGCAGAACTGAGTGGTGAACGGGGTGAAGGTAAGAGTAAAAGGGCCAGCAAAGATGATGTGACGACAGCACCCACCTGTAAACTCTCGTGCTGCTTCTAACAACCACACTCCTGTGCGCTTGGGGCCTGTGCACGACGCGGTGACCGCAGCTGTCTCAAGGCAGCGTCCCCATACTGAATACCGGAGCCCATTCTTTCTGGGTCCAGCTCACCTGAGGACCAAGCAAGTCTTCTTTTAAAAAAAGCGTTTATGTTTCTGTGATCCCCAAAAATATGTTCAGTGATAAAAAACAAAGTGCAGAACACTGTGTATAAACAGTTGTGTTGAATAATGAGCAAAAAATATACACAAATGTTTTCTTGTATGGCCATAAAAATATCTTTGGGAGGAGACATAAAGAAGTGAGGATGGGGGCGCCTGGGTGGTTCATTTGGTTAAATGTCTGCCTTTGGCTCAGGTCATGATCCCAGGGTCTGGGGACTTGAGCCCTGGATCGGACTCCCTTAGCCGGGAGCCTGCTTCCCTCTCTGCCCGCCACCCCCCCTCCTGTTCTGCTCTCTCTTGCTATCTCTCTTAAATAAACAAATAAATAAAATCTTAAAAAAAAAAAAAGAAAAGAAGTGAGAATAATAGTTGACTTCAGGAAGGAGTTTTAGATGGCTTGGGGACAGGAGAGGGGTTGTAATGGAGAGAGACTTTCACTGTGTCCACTTTTGTGGATTTCCTGAATTTGGAAATATATGAATATATTATGTATACAAAGATAAATTAATTTAAACTACAAAGAGACCATTTCCTACTTACCAGGCTGGTAAGAACCCAAGTATGATAATGCACCCTGTGGGCATGGCTTCAGTGAAATAAGCACTTTCATTCATTATAGTGGGATTATAAATTGCTACAACCATTGCTAGGAGGAATTTGACAGCCTCTACCTACATTCCAAATGCTTATGTTCTTTGACCTAGCAATTCTACTTCTGGGAACTTACCCTATACATACACTCCAGGGGAAATGATATATAAAAGATTATTTACTGCAGGATTTGTGACAGCAAAATGTTGGCGATACTCCCAATGTCCAAAGTAGACTTGTTAAATTCGGGTAACACAGACAACTGAATATCACACACACACAACGTGTACATATGTACGTTAGCATACATATATATACGGAAGTCTCCATATGTTCATTTGTAATGATCCATAAGTCCAGTAAGGACAAAAAGCAAGGTATAGATTTATAGTATGCTAACTTTTGTGTAAAAAAAGGAGGAGGGGTGCCTGGGTAGCTCCTTTGGTTAAGTGACCCACTCTTGATTTTTGGCTCAGGTCCTTACTTCAGGGTGGTGAGACTAAGCCCCACATCAGGCTCCACCCTCAGCAGGGAGCCTGCTTTTCTCCTCCTCCCTCTGCCCCTCCTGCAGCTCATGTGCGTGCAGGCTCTAATAAATAAATAAATCCTTAAAAAAAAAGAGGAGGAAACACTGGGTTTTGAATCATATGAATGTACTGCCTATTCAGAAAATTTAAAGTACTACTGAAAAATTTTAACTTACATCTTTTATATTTTTTCACCTAGATGTAATGATGATTTTGATGATCTTTGTATCTTGAAAATTTTATATGAGTCAACTTATATGTACTATATCCACGGATGCAGTATTAGGGAAGCAAGGTAATTAAATCAAACCTTGTGCTAAACTTAATAATACTCAACCCAATTTTATAACCAAGCCAACTTTATAACAATCTTACAGAGCCTTTAAAAGTAAGTTTTTCTGCCAAATTTAGTAAAAAAAAGAATTTTTTTGTTTTCAGAACAAGAAAATCCAGAAGGATGAAGTGTCCCTGTTTTCCATCTGCGCCCTCGAGCCTCCCTCCTGCACCTCACCCAGCACCTGTCTCTGTCATCTCCTCTCCTTTCCCTTCCACCTCGTTTTTCTCTCTCAGCATTCACACATGCTAACATTTCTCCCATCACCAAAACCTCTTTAAATTAACGCTCTGTACCCGATGCTACCAGTACTTTCCTTCAAGAGTCAACACTCACTCTGCTTTCTCACCTCCTGTTTGTTCCTCACTTGCTCTCTTCTATTTTCATAATTCTACTGGAGCTGTTCTTGATAAAGATACCCAGTGACTTCCTATTGCCCACCCCAGGGATATTTTTTAGCTTAGTTCTTAGCTTAGGAGACTGTTCTCTATTGCATTTGATAGTGAACAAGTCTTTGACTCTTATTATTTTGGCTGAAATGACAGCCACTTTCCCTTGGTCCTTTCCATACATCTCTCTGACCATTTCCTTCTTTTTTTTTTTTTATTTTTTTTTATTTTTATTTTTATTTTTTTTTAAAGATTTTATTTATTCATTTGACACACAGAGAGAGATTACAAGTAGGCAGAGAGGCAGGCAGAGAGAGGAGAGAGGAGGAAGCAGGCTCCCTGCTGAGCAGAGAGCCCGATGTGGGCCTCGATCCCAGGACCCTGGGATCATGACCTGAGCCGAAGGCAGCGGCTTTAACCCACTGAGCCACCCAGGCGCCCCATTTCCTTCTTTTTCTCTTTTGTAGGTTCCTCTTCTCCATCTCTCAGTCTCTAAGATTCTGCTTTTCATCATTGCTTTTCTCATTCTCAACTGCTCTTGATCACATTCCTTTCATAGTTTCAACTACTTTATGTACTGAGGGCTTCCAAATGTATACTGCCGGCCCAGACTTCTCCCAGACCTGATGAGATAATTCCATGGGCTTGTGCCAGTGCTACTGCAAAGGGAACACATCCAGACCAGAATCATCTATATTCCCTTGAACCTGCTTATCCTCTGGTTTAATGACATCCCTTTACCAAGTTACCCAAGTGTGACATCTAGTTACCTCTGGCTCTTCATGCCTTCCTAACCCCACCTCCTCACCACTCCCTGCCCCCAAATCAACCGCCCTGCCCTACTATTTAGCACAAGTCATATGATGCTACTACCAAAATATTTCTTAGATTCATCTGTATCTCTTCTTCTCTACTTCCACATGCTCCTTAAAGCTTTAATCAGTCATCTTTCACTTAGATTACCCAAAAATGCCTTAAATGTCCTGTCCTTTCAATCTGTCCTCAACATGGCCACCCACATACGTGATTTACCTCAAGTCCCAACCTGACCACATTGCTCACTGCTTACCATCCCTGAATAGCTTCCCGTCCTCTACAGCAATGGTTCTTAATCTTGGATGAACATTAGAATCAATCATATAAGAGGGCTTTTAGAAATGTGATGCCTAGACCATACTTCTGCCCAATTTATCAGAATCTTGAGAGATGGAGCCTGGGATCTGAATTTTCAGGCATCCCAGGAGACTCTTCGTGTACAGCCAGGGTTGCGACTCAGTAACCCAGAAGATAAAATTCCAGATCCTTGATGAGAATCACTAGCCTGGCTGCTGTCCCTCTCCAACCTTCTCACCTGCCATCCTGCCATCCCCACGGTCGTCTCTCTGCTCTAGTGATTTTTACTTTGCGGTTACTTTGAAATCATGCTGTCCCCTTGGCTGGACTACCCCACTCCCTTAGCCAGTTCACCCTTCCTCACATTGTGAAAGGCTGAGCTCGGCTGTCACCTCCTCTTGGGACCCTCCCGGACACTACCTCCCTGACCTTGCTAGGGAGCCTCCCCTTCTCCGTGTGATCCCAGGATCCTATGCACCCCTCAGTTACTGTATCCACCACATGGTATTATAATTATTTTTTGACATCTCCCACGAAAGACCGTTCCTGAGGGCAAGGGTTATGATTAAATCATTTTTGTATCCCAGCACCTGACAAAGAGCAGACATTCAGATATTTCAGGGAATCAACTAAAAACTGAATGTTCATGTATAGTTTTGGTAATATTTAAATAAAACTCAACTTTAATAAATGACAGTTACATAGTATTTTGTCAGCTGCCTAAATTAGGATTATTTTAAATTTATTTTTACTGAAGCAGCAAATACAAAAATAATGAGACAGGTACTACCGAGGCACACACTCAGTTAGCTTCAGAAATAATTTCTCCACGATGCCCAAGCTGCAAGTGTCAACATCACGTGTGTATCTCTAACGCCCTTGATCTCACCCAGGCCGTCCCCCATCACACCATGGCACCACTGGCCCAGCAGGGCTACCAAGCTGTTGACAGAGGGTGGACAAACACCCAACCTTCCTCCTCTAAGCAATGGATCCACAAAAGGCCATGGTTCTAAAAGCAAACACTCGCTGAAACCCTGACTGCCCAGCCTCTTTCACCAATAGTGCAAGGACGCCACTCTGCAAAAGGGGTGGGCCTTCGCCTCAGCCACGTGGACACGGCTTTCAAAACCGTAAGTGGCAATTTTAGGTTGGCAGGTGTAGGGAGGATGCCCTTTGACCCAATCACTCCTGGAAAATTAAAAGGTCATACTATTGAGCTAGAGAGGAAAATATGCTGAAGAAAAGTTTATCAATGGAAAGCCTTTTACCTGATTCAATTTTGTTAAGTATTTTTCTCGCACATTGTACAAAGGCCTCTTCCACATTCTCCCCCGTTAGTGCACTTGTTTCCAAAAACATCAGCTCTAGAAGTGACAGCAAACAAAATGCGAAGCTACGTTTAGAAGGTGACCACAGCCCAAGTACCGATGGCCTGCTGGGCGTCTCTTCCCATAGCAGGCAAATGGAACCTGTTACTCCAAAACCACATACTTCTGCAAATACACAATCAATAAATGTCAATACATTTCTTTAAATGTTAGCAGAATTCTAAGCCTTTCTCAGCAGTGATGGTGCCTCGTGCTGGCGCGCGTCTAGCAAAGATGCTGGGCCAGCGCCGGGCCCGGTGAGGAAGCAGGCTGCCGGGAGCCGGCCAGCTGTCGACGCGAGACCAACAGTCTCCAACAGCTCTTCACGTCACCACAGACACAACGGACAAGTTTTTCATTTGGGTGGTGGGGGGGGGACAAGTGCAGCTTGTCATCCTGACGGTGAAGACGTCCTCTCTGGATTCATACTTTTCTTATCCACCAGAGCGGTTACTAACCAAGTGGAAAGGTGAGCTCTCCTTGCTTCTGTATTTCTGAATGGTTCTTTACAAACCCATGATAGCTTATGTTCTTCTCACATGCTTATTTGCTTAGCATAAAACCAGTCAACTTTTAAGAACAGAATTTGGTAGTCCTAGAGTTCAACTGAAAATCAATCCTAGGATATTTTAGTTCTTGACTGGTTCTAAA
Source organism: Ailurus styani (assembly GCA_002007465.1). Taxonomy (NCBI): domain Eukaryota; kingdom Metazoa; phylum Chordata; class Mammalia; order Carnivora; family Ailuridae; genus Ailurus; species Ailurus styani. Next base: position 87,658 of record LNAC01000987.1, on the reverse strand, counting down.
AATTAAAATTCTTTAAAATGTCTGAATTCTGATCATTCTGTTTTCTATAAGCAACCATTAACTTTATGTGTCATTCTCTGGTTTCCTATATGGAAATTCAGAGAATTTTCAAAGGCACATAACCAATTACTTAATTTAATGTAAGTAAAATAAAACCCATAAGCACAGTATTTCTTCCACTGTTTCCCCCTTCTATTTAGAGCTAACGTTTTGCCAACGTGGCTCCAAATTACATTAGAAAACAGGACAGGACATCATCTGATTAGGGCCTTTAAAAATCATTACAAACTTCACTTCAGATCAAGGCCTGTGCTCAGACCAAAAAGTCATTACAGAATATTAGTGCCTTGGCTTTTATCATCATGACTTCTGTAGGCAGAATGCAATACAGTGAAAATAGGCTAAGTAAGTCTAAGTTCACCGAAAACACCAGGAAATTTCACATTTTTTAAATACCATTTTAATCTTAAAATTCCAATAGACGTAAATTCAAAGCAATGTTATTACCCCCAAACCTGCCCATTTGAAAAGCAGTAGTAGGTAAAGGGTCACTTGCCATTTTCTTGAGCGAATCTGGAAGCTTCTAAGAAAGTAACTTCACGATCGGCATCCAGGTCCTTCTTGTTCCCACACAGGATGATCACAATGTTCTGACTCGCTAGCATTCTGGCATCTGTTAACCAATTAGTAAGCGCATTGTAGGTTTCTCGGCTGCGTAATATAAGATTGTGAAAACAGTACATGTATTTTATAAAACTAGCAACTCTTTCCAGTCATTCACACTACTCACACGCTGCTTTTGCACACGTCAGGGTAATGCCGACAAGCTTTACAGTACCGCGGGGAGCCTGAATGCCCAACTACACACCATACCTGGCAGGGTTTGATTGCTCTGTTTCCAGAAAAATGAAACCGCAAGTCACATGTTTTGCTGTTTGTTTTTGCCAGTTGAGGTGCAAAAGAAAATAGACGATCCTTTATTCGTTCTACAAATATTTACTGACCTCTTAACTCTTAGCTCAACAATGTGCATCGCGGGTAAGCAAGATCTAAGAGCTAACCGCAGCCAGTTACCGGATCTACGCAATACGGTGGTACTTTGTTTCGTAGGGATTGATCACAGTCTCAATAGGGCTCTGCGACATAGACTCTATCTCCCTTCTCCATGAGAACCGGAACCTGGAGAGTTAAACTAGTGCCCACAGGCACACCAGCAGCCAGCGGCAGAGGCAGGGCTCGCCCAGGTCTGTCGAACTCCCGGCCCAGCTCCGAGAGCTGCTGTTTTCAGCTCGGACACCTCCGGGGATACGGCCGCTCCGCCCGCACAGCTGGACAGCCCAGGGGCCTTGCGCATGCGCAGGCTGAGCCTTTCCCCACCTGCGCAAGAGCCGGAGGGCTGGGCCAGCAGCTGCCCACTTCCTCGCCAGCGTGCGAGACCGGGGGTGGGTCACAGCACAAGGGCGACACCCCCTCAGCTGGGCAAGTTCCCCCCCAGAGAGCCACCAGATGATAGGGCCGAGGTGCTATTTTCCAGGTGGGCCAGCAAGCGCTGAGATTGGCGCTGTCTGATGGGACTTCTGCAAGGACAAGGATGTTCTATAGTACGTACTGTCCAATACAGCAAACGCCGGCCACGTGCAGCCACTGAGCACTTGAGACGGGGCAAGTGAGACCAAGGAACTAAATTTGTGATTTAATTCGTGACATGTGGGTGATAGCTGAGAGCTTTATGTTAACCGATTTAACCACCTGAAAATCTCAAGCATCGTTACTCCATATAACAGACAAGGAAACTGAAGTCCAGACAGCGAGAGCACCTTGCCTGAGAACATCACACAGCGAGTGACCTGGAACTGAGGTTTGAACCCGGGCATCCTCCGTGTACAGCCTGTGCCCTCAACGCTCGTCAACGTCAATTATTTCGAATAACTGACCACAAGTAAGCTTTCACTCTGTGAACCCTGAGGAATATGTCAAAGCATCAGGTTGAAAGGCACACACACTAGGGATGCTTTAGGTATCTAAAGCCTCACCCACAGATTTCCTTACGGGTTAAGTACTGGGAGGGTTTGGCTCAAACATCTCTAAGACCCCCAGGGAAAGGGCTGAGGGGACTCCAGATTCCCAGCCACACTGGCTGCCCCGACACAACACACGCACTAGCCGCAGGTGCGCCTCGGGAAGACGGGACTCGGGGAGCAGAGCCCCAAGCTGCCTCTCCGCGGGGGACTTCACCTTACCTGGTGATGTCATAGACGAGGAGGGCGCCGGCAGCGCCTCTGTAGTAGCTTCTCGTCACAGACCTGAAAGAAGTACACAGCTTGGACTTGCAGCCAATGAGGCCCCTGACTACTGAGCACCGTCCCCCATTTTTCTGGGTAAACCTCGACACGGGGACAGACGTCCTTCAGACAGAAGTGGTTCAGACATCTGAGCGTACGTGTGAGGGGCTCTTCTGTCTGAAATGCTGGGGAGGTGGAGACGCTGGACTGAGACAAATAGGACATTCTCAAACGGGCAGATGAAGCTCTCCCACAGAACTTCCAGATTATCTTTGAACTTACAGAGAGAGAAGCGCTAAGAGAACCGGACGGCCGCTAAGCGCTCCGCCATCCTCCGGTGCTCCCTCTGGGGGTTCCAGCCTCCCCCACGCCCCTGCGGAGCTGCCCCCTACTCTCTCCCAGGGAAAGGCCCTCGGATGGGAATATGCTCATCTTCCAACCAGGAACCCCCTGCCTCCCCCCAAGGACTTACCTTCGGCCCCTCCCCACTTACGAACAAGGAAACAGGCTTTCCCTAGCCTACCTCTCTCCACCGAGTGCCTCTGACATCTTAGCCCTCCTCCTGGTCCTGCGGGTTCGTTTCAGTAACACTTCCTCCCCTGCATTATCAGTCTCTCCCTCTTTGTTAGGTTTTCCCCCATTGGCAACATACAGTGTGCTCTGGTAGCTCCCATCTTAAAATACAAGAAGATATGCCGCCCCACCCTTTCAGAGCTCTTCTCTGGGTCCAAATTCGTCCAAAGAGTCGTCTTTGCCCGCTGTTCCCTTCTCTTCACCTCCTCTCCGGTGTCTGCGTTCCTTACTCTGCAGCTCTGAGCCCAGCGCCGTTTCTTGGTCCTCATCCCTCCACCTTGCCTCACCCCTCCCTGAGGGCCTCCCTCGCTCCACCTCTGCAGCTATAACCTCCTCTCCCCCCAGCTGGCTCTCCTCCTCCAGCTCTGGTTCATTCATCCGAGCCTGCCTTGTTTGTACCGGAGGTCCTCGGTGCTGGGACTCGGTCCTGCATTCTCTTTTCTACTCACACCTTGACGCCAGTGTCATCTTCAGCCCAGACTACTTCCGTGAGATCCAGCTGTTGCCCCAACATCTCCATGTGACTGCTGAACATGTCACATTTGTAAGACACAGCACTTTGGTTCCCAGGCTGCAGGCCCATCCTGGTTTGGGGTGGGGAAGGGCAGCACCATCCCTCTGTTTACACGGCCAGAAAGCTCTGCATTTATTTTCACCTCCTCTTTTTGCCCATCTCCATAATGGATCCACGAGTCAGGTTCTGTCTCACCAACTGAACGTAGCCTATATTGTGCATGTCCTGCCATCTTCGCCAGTACCATCATGATCCAAATCACCAAGTCTCTGCCTGGACTCCTGCAGTCACCTGTGGCTGGTGGCCCCACTACCATGCATGTCCTCACTGCCACTTGTGTCCCTTGGTCCATTTTCCTGAGCAAGCCAATTCCTCATCAAGACCTACAACATTCCCTGAGCTCAGGGGCTGGAGATGGAGTTCAATGTCCAAGGGGCAATGATTTAAATCAGTCCTGTCTACCTACTGAAACCTCCATAAGAAACCCTAAATGATGGAGTTCAGAGAGCTTCTGGGTTCAGGAACACCTGGAGGTGCTGGAGGGTAGTGCAGCCACAGAGGGCATGGGATCAGCACTCAATTCCTATATCCGGTGCCCAATGCATCTCTTCCACTTGGCTGTTCCTGGGTAGCATCCTTTATAATAAATTGGCAACAATAAATGCAGTGCTTTTCTGTGAGTCACTCTAATAAATTATTGAACCTGGTGGATGGGTCATGGGGACCTGTGAGTCATGTATATGAAGTGGGAGCAGGTCTGTGGGATGGTGCCCTTAGCCTCTGGGGCCTGATGCTAACTCCAGAGAATCAGAACTGAGTTGAATTTGATGCTGGAGAGTTGGAGAACTGGTATGGAAAACCCCGCCCCCCCCACCCCCTCCATTTGGTGTCAGAAAACAGGCACCACAGAACACTGCCTCCCTTCAGGGCAAAAAGAGAACTGGGGACCTTATCAAAAATAAACAAAAGGACTCATTATGACTTTGATACTTTGAAAAGGGCAGCTATTTTTAAATGTATTTTTAGCTCCTAAACTCCAAAGGCAGACAGGTAGCCTGAAGCTTCCGCTTTCTACCTTTAGCCCGCTCCGCAGATGGGCACAGGCTTTAGGAATGGCGGACAGGCACCGCGTGAGGAGGACCGGATCATTAGTTCTTCCCGGGGTCGCCTCTCCAAGCAGGGCGAGGCCTCTTTTCCACATATGTGATGAGACAACTCTTCTTCTATTTTAGTTTCTAGAAACTAGGACGTTTCTAGAGAAAGAGGTATGTAAGAGTTCTGGAGAAACTAAGTTACATCTACTGCTGAGTCATTTATTTCACTGTACCTTGACATATGGTGTCTCACAAATTATTCAAGTATACAAGCTAAATGCTCAAGAAAAGGACTTTTTTGGGGTATTTAATTTTCTGAAAGTAATTTAAATCAGAGTAATACAGGCACCTGGTTTGGAAAACAAATATTGCTAACAGGCCCAATGTTGAAGTCTGCAGTCTCCTGCCTCACTCTTCCCCGGAAGCCCCACTCCCAAGGCCTTCTTCGGATTTGATTTTTTACCTAAATGAAGTCATTAATGGAACACATGTTGAACACCTATGTGCTACTTGGAGAAACAACAACAACAAAAAAATACAAGTGTCCCTACTTCCTTCCATGGATCTTAGTTTTGTTTTTCTGGTATTTGCTTCCATATTTCTATAAAATGCTTATGAAACTATTTGACTTATGAGTTTCAGGGCTTACTGCCTCCCTGCTTTGGTAAGAATCTAGCTCACTCATATGCTGCCTGCCCCTTCCCTGCATCTCCTCCTCCTGTCGGGTAGCACCCTTTCCTCATGGCCGCCCTGTGACACCTGTCCTGGCTCGTCTTGTCAGCTGGGTCTCCTGTTGGCTGGACTTCACCTTCCTCTTGCAGGGTGTACTTCCTTGTGGTGATGAAGTATCTCCTCCTGAAGTTTCTAAGAAAGAATACATGAAAAGATAACCTCTGCTTCCCTATTCTTGAATATCTAAAAGTCTTCTGACTTCATTTTCACACTTGATAGTTTGGCTAAGTTTAGTATTTAGGTTGGAAAGGAATTTTTCATGCTGAGTGAGGAGGGCAAGGCTTCCTTATTTTCTGGCTTCTGAAAGTTGCTGTTGAACGGGATAATGCAATTCCTCTTGCTAGTCCTTCAGTGGGACTGTTTTTGCTTCTTGGGATCTTTTTGTATCTTCACTTCCTCTGTGTGCTCTGAAATTTCACACGATACACACTAGCTGGGATTGCTCCCCCTTCATTTGTATTTGGTGTGAGGTGGACCCAATACGTCTGGGGTCTCATTTCTTTGGTGGAAAATTACAGTGATTGGGCTATTTTATTGGGGAAGCCAACACGTTAGTATATTCAGGCCTTTCCTCTGGAGCCATTCATTTTTCTGTAGAGAAAACCTGTTTCTCCTGCCTGAGAGCACATACACACCCAGCTGCCAGGAATCGGGAAGAGGGGGTGGGGGCTGGGGTCGCAGACTTGCAGGGATTTCCCTCTTTTCGGACTTCCCTCATCCCTGCCCTCTGCTGGCCTTAGGACTTTTGAGCCCTGACCCTGTTTCAGCTCCTCATGTGGCTGCACACGCAGCTATACACACTTACCCCTCCCTCCTGCAGAACCTGATGCTTCCACATGCTGACTTTTGCCGGGGCTCAGCAGGAGGCCCCGGCCTCCCTCCTGCCCCCCAGGACAGGCATGTCAGATGCAGCTGCCTCGGCTTGCCGGCAGTCACCATCCATTCCTTATCACTAACATTTGTGTTTTTTTTAAATCATTTCACCATAATTATGTACTCTCCCTTTCTGGGTCTTTGTGAACAAATGCCATTTCAGTTGTTTTGAAGTCATTTTAGTGAGGATTTGAGGGAGAAACATTAAGTCTGGCTTGAATCCACAATGTTTAATCAGTGGTTCCAGAAGAATGACTGTGATTCAAATTTTTTGAAGCAAACAATTATTGACCATTTCAAATACAACAGATACCTTACTTTAATGCTATCAGTGAGAGTGAGTTTTACCTAACTAAAATTTAAAACTGCGTATCTGTTCTGTTTTGACTTTGTGTATCTGTTCAAAAACCACAACTAAATTATTAGCCCACTTTCTTGCTTTCATAGTTACAGAATATTAAACATGTAATCTCATCTGTAGTGACCTGGGGTCAGCCTTCCAAACATCAGTTATGACTGCAGTGTAATAAAAATGTGCAGGAGAGAATATTTGGTGGAATGTACATCAACCATCAGAACATGCTCTAGTTAGTATAAAACCAAACCAAACTAAATGCCAAAAGAGGTTTTTAGAAAGTCTCCTTTAAAAGTGAAAGAGAAAAACTGCTATGCTATTACTTTGCCTTAATTTTAATCTAAAAGTAATACTGGAGAATACACGATACCACATCCTCCTAATGTACTCACTAGTCCCAAAGAATAAATCAGCCTCAACACTGGAGTGCATTCACTCAAGAGATTCTAATGCATTCTTTAGTAGATCAGTGCCGCATGGAGAAAACTTGACTTTTAGCCTGTCCTAAAGCTTCCAAAGGTGAAGTGTCTGAAATCTGTGCAGGGGAGGAGGAGACCATATATATGAAGAGACTATAATTGGTTATTTCAAATCCAATTTTCAAATACTTTTATTAAATTAGAGAGAAAGCTACCTGAATCGTTCTTGGCCTGCTGTATCCCATATCTGTAATTTTACATATTTACCACCAACATTTATTATCTTTGAACCAAACTCCACTCCTATTGTATGGTTTGAGTCATCTTTGACTGAAAAAGAAAAAGAACAAGATATTTAATTTGAGAACATTAAAGAAACAGACTTACAGATTTAAACAAGCAAAATCAAGGGTTAAAGTCAATGGAAATGTAATTTACTTTACTTCAAAGGCTAAATGTAATTAGCCTTTCATTTCTCCAATGGTCAGTTGATAAGAAGCACACACTGTTTTAAACAGAATACACAAACAGTTCCTATTCTGAAAGAGACAATAAGGCTCGTTCACCCCTAAAACAAAACCCCTAAAGCAAACCATCCATTTTAGAGCCTAGGCCTGGACGTGGCTATGCCACATGAGAATCACAGCTACCTGTCTGCCGCGAGGGTACTCATGTGTGGGGACAGCGTAAAGTACCCGGGGCCAGCCTGAAGGGCTGACAGCCCAGACAGGTCTGCAACTCAGTCCGTAATGAGGTGGTGACTGTCTCCACTATTTGAATGGATAAATAGTCCAAAGAAATAAAAGGGAAGGAAAAGCACTAGAGCCCCCAAAAGAAACTTGATGGACAAAAATTAAAGGAAAAAGAGGAAAAGATGAACAAAATAAAATAAAACCAAACAACACAAACTCTGAGCATACTAGAGCTGTTGAGTTTCCATGAATTTGAGGATTGTGTGGCAGTAATTTGGAATGAATTTGCTGGAGAAGTCAATACTATCGGTACTGGAGGGCAGGCAAAAGAAATAGCCCGCTAAACCCACCCGGAATGAACTGTCTGAAAAAAACCCTTCTGTGGTGATGAAGAGCTGAGCTATCACCTCATAACATGGCTAAACAGCCCATGACTGGCTTACACTCTTTAACCGTAGGGCAGACTGTAAGTGTGCTAGGAACCACGAATGCCACTTGATGGTGTGCTGAGTGCTTCCTGGGGCCAGGGGTGGGGGGAGGGGGAGGACAGGTTAATAATGACCACACCAGCCTGTCTCAGAGGATGGGGAACCTCCATGGACATTCTAGAATTCAAGGGACCAAGAAACCTCAGAGTAAAAGCCCCTAAGGGTGATGGCTGAAGTCCAAGGGTGTCCTGATTACAGAATGGCCACAGGACGAATAAAGTAAAGCCCTTCCCGTCATGTGTAGACTAACCCAACACACACCGTCTCCATGGTGAGGAATTAGCGGAGGACCGTCAAGGGAGAGCTGGCCACAGAGAGAGGACACAAAGATAAGCAGGAGTGTTCTGCATTTTTTTCTGAGATGCTACAGTGCAGTCTTGGCAACTTGTGAAGAGACCTGGGCCCCCCAGTGAGGGAACACTTGTTACATTCACTGAGGCCTGGCTGTGTGACTAACCCACACTGGCTCCGTGTCACTAGACAGAGGTCCCAACAAGCTCTTGGATAATGAAAATGGAAGTAGCAGAATACATCTCTACAGTATTCTTCCAAGCTCCTTGCCAAGGACTCCCTCTGCTCTTTCCCCATCTGACCCACCACTACTGAGGTGCACATGCAGTAAGTGAAATTAATTCTGTTTTTTGTGTCTTCACCCGACTGCTGTGAAATAGGTCATCCTCTATAATTCTTTCCATGATTGTAAAAGCACTGTTTATTTTAAGGGTCTTCCAACTTACAAGTCTTTTACACTACCCTAGAATAAAAAATTCAACTTCCCTCGTCAAAACAGTGCAAGTCAGTGGCAGAAAGACGGGTCTGTGGTCAAAAGATGTGGACTTGAGTCTAAGTAACTCCAGGGGACCATCCCCAGGGCATACACCCAACTGCTCTAAACCTGTTTCTTGAACCTACAAAACAGAACTGATGACAAGAGCCGCCTTCACTACAGTACAAGGCCACTGAGGTCCCAACGGGACCCTTTTATCTACAATGTACTGTCAGGACGGGAAAGTCCTCTGCAGCCTTCCGCCTCACCATGTTGTATTTCAATATCTGGAATGTATCGGAGTATCTGGAAAATGCACTGGATGATAATATATTGAACAATGAACCACCACAAAACTGTAATAACTTAATAAAAACTCAGTCGTACTGCTAGAAGTTTAATATAACACAAACTTCTAATGTTATTTTAACATACTTTTAAACTGTAACTTTTTTCCTGAAGTAATATTCAGAAGTTTTGCTATAAACAAGCCTGAGCAAGAGAGTACTCTCAGGGGAAAACATGCACGAAACACTGACCATCTGATGTCACTTACATTTTTTTTCTATAAACTGATGAAGCAAGCAAGACTTGCCAGTTCCTGCATTTCCAATAACCAAGAACTTAAACAAAAAATCTGAAAAACAAAAAGAGACCATGAAAAATAACTTTAAAACATGTGCTACCAATTTACCCTTAGACTATGATCAAAAAAAGTTAACAAAATCTTACTTGTTAATATAACAGAAAAAAGAGGCAACTATTCTGTGAAAACAACAAAAAACATGTCAATTCATCTTTCACCTTTTTGGTATTTGGCTTACATGCCAATTCAGTGGTTTTCTAAACTCTGCTCTTAGAAAATTTCCTTTGATGTTGGAAATTTGAAGGCTATTCTTGTAGTGAATAAAATTTGTCCCTTTGATAGTCACTATTCAAAGAAATATGCATAGGCAGTGACAAAAATAGTCTTGAAATTTCAAGAGTTTTCTGTACAAAAGAAAAATCCTGGGAAACTTCTAGGCTTTGAGAAGTCCACTCCCTTCTTCTTTTTAAAAATAGGTATGTTTCCTCCACCCTTGGACATTTTTTGTGGTCTTGCTTCTATTCCCTTATCTGTAACTTGTGGGAAGGACAGCTTAAGCCAAGTTTGGGTCAGTATTCAAAGTGGGAAATTTGTCTCATTCAGTGTAGAAAGAATCTTTCATTTTTTCTCTACACAGTAATATATTTATTTTGGAATATTATTTTCCATACAGTGGAAATGAAAACTCTCCAGTAAAATTTTAATTAAATTAGCATGATGGAGCATTAGTAGCCCCACGTTGCTTTAATGATTAATTTTGCTTTTTTTTTTGTTAGCAAAGAACTTTAATTCTGCTGAGAGCAGGAGCTGCAAAGGACCCACTCCCTCCCCCACCCCTCACACCTTGATCAGAAGCCACCATCACGAATCCACCCCCTCCCACCACCCCCACCCACTGATGGACTCATTCTGTGGCCCTGAAGGCCCTGTTCTGTGTCCCTGGTTCCCTGGTTTGCACCTGTGAAAGTGTTACACCTCCACAAACCTTTTCCAAACCCAGACCAAGCTCTCCTGGCCCTGGCTCCCTCTCTCCCCCATGTAAGTCCAAACAGCCTATTTATTTGCTGACACTCAGGCTAGCTCTGTTTCTTCAGAACTATATTCATCATCACTCAGAGATGAAGCCTATTTAACCTCTCATGATTTTCATATGGTTACAGGCAATAAACTTACAGGACAACGTTATTAGAATTGTCAGCATTTAAAAATAACAAGTTTTACGCTTCTTACTGCATGTTTTAAAGCATGCCACATTCATGATCACAGCAGCCAAAAAGAAGCAACCTGTTTATAGATAAATGGATAAACAAAATATGGCATAAACACACGCTGGACTATTACTCAGCCTTGAAAAAGAGGAAATTCTGACATGTATCACAACATGGATGACCCTCAGAGACATTATGCTAAGGGAAACATTCCAGTCACAAAAGGAGAAACATTGTATGATTCCATTGATATAATGTACCTAGATTAGTCAGATTCAGAGACAGAAAGTAGAATCGCAGCTGCCAGTGGTAGGGAAGAGGGGAATGAGGAAGTATTGTTTAATGGACATGAGAGTCAGTGTGGAAAGATGGAAGAGTTCTGGAAATAGATTGTGGCAATGGTTGTCAACAATGTGAACATCCTTAATACAAATGAACTTAATACAAATGTAGTCTTAAAAATGGGAAAATGGCAAATCTTATGTAATTTTACTACATATGCACACAAAATAAAACAGGCCAAACCTAATCATGTTCCCTGAACAGCTTTTATAACCCAAGAAATGAAAGGTTAAGATTGCCAGGTTAAAATGGAAAGACTGGAATTTCTCAGTCTTGTTCAGTATCTTCTTCTATTTAAAATATAAAGCCCAATATATTGTAAAGCTGACCCTTGAATGACGTGGTTCCATATATATGTGGATTTTTTACAGTACAGTAAATATATTTTCTCTTCCTTGTAATTTTCTTTCTTTTTTATTTTTTTTTTAAGATTTTATTTATTTATTTGACACAGAGAGAGAGATTACAAGTAGGCAGAGAGGCAGGCAGAGAGACAGGGAGAGGAGGAAGCAGGCTCCCTGCTGAGCAGAGAGCCCGATGCGGGCCTTGATCCCAGGACGCCGAGATCATGACCTGAGCCGAAAGCAGAGGCCTCAACCCACTGAGCCACCCAGGCGCCCTAATTTTCTTTCTTTTTAAAAAAGATTTATTTATTTATTTGAGAGAGAGTTCACGAGAAGGGGCAGAGGGAGAGGGAAAGACAGAATCTCAAGCAGAATGTGCGCTGAGTGTGGAGCCCGACGTGGGGCTCAGTCTCATGACCCTGAGGTCATACCTGAGCCAAAACCAAGAGTTGGACACGTAACTGACTGAGACTCCCATGCACACCCCCTTGTTTTTTTTTTCTTTAAATATTTTATTTATTTATTTGAGAGAGAGAGAGAGAGAGAGAGAGAGCAAGCAGGGAGGACTAGAGGGGGAAGGAGAAAGAATCTGAAGCCGACACTGCACTGAGTGTAGAGCCCTACTCAGGGCTCAATCCCACAACCACAAGATCATGACCTAAGCTGAAACCAAGAGTTGGATGCATAACCGACTGAGCCACCCAGGTGCCCCCCTCCTTGTGATTTTCTTAATAGCATTTTCTTTTTTGTCGCCTGTTTTACTATAAGAATATGATACATAATACATAGAAAATACGTGTTAACTCTTTATGTTATCAGTAAGGCACCAGTCAATACTAGGATATTAAGAGTTAAGTTTTGGGGGAGTCAGAATTTATATGTGGGTTTTCAACTATGCAGAGGGTTGGTGCCCTTAACCCCTTTGCTGCTCAAGAGTCAACCATATAAGTTGCAAACAGAAAAAGGTGAGAGCCAAATAAAGAAGCTGCCAATATGTAGCAAACACTAAATACTGAGAAAGAAAATAATTTCTATATGCAAATGGAAATGTTCCTTATGTTTTGTATATACACAGAAAAATGAGTATCACAAATCTATGTGATCCTGGAACAAAAATTCACATATCTAGACATAGACTTTGGCTTGATTCTCGTTCCACTGTTATTTTCTGCTTTGGAAGTTTTGCTTAAAAGTACTTTATTATGGTAATTGTTACCTAGATTGTACCATAGCTCCAACAGACAAAAGAGTAACATACCCACTGAACTGTACCTTGCTGGACAAAAGACAAGGAAGACATGTAGTTTCCATATCCTCCAACAAACTTTTTTTTTTTAAAAAAAGATTTATTTATTTATTTGAGAGAGTGGGGGAGGCGCAGAGAGGGAGAGAATCTCAAGCAGACTCCTCAGCCGCTGAGTGAAGAGCCTGATGCGGGGCTTGATCGCATGACCCTGAGATCATGACCTGAGCTGAAACCAAGAGTCAGATGCTTAACCAACTGAGCCACCCAGGCACCCCTCCAACAATTTCTTCATACTCTACATCTTGTAGCTCAAACAGGTAAGTATTCATACTTTAGTAGAAAATCTTTTTGTCTGAAAACCCTTTTGGGTCAAACATCCAGAAATGCTGGATAAAATATACCACATTTTCAAAAATAAAAAAAAAAAGGCATAGTTGAGCTTTTAGGAAAGAAAGGGAAATTCTAGATGCTTGAGAAAGAGAAGAAACAGAAAAAAAAAGCAGTAGGGGCCCACAGGTGTCAGTATCGAGTGTAAAATGTGTGTGGGACAGAGCATAAGAGTTTGTGCCCCCGTGAAGGAGGGAGTAGAGAGCTAACTCAGAGCTCTTTTCAAGACCTGAAGTGAAAGAGTAGGCTGGGGGAAAAAAATCTATTCACTAGCTCAGGGAGATGAGGAGCCTTCTTTTCACTCTGCCTGGCCTCTTAACAAATGGGAAAAACATTTCCCTTTGAAGACTAATCATGGGCTGGTATGATAGGCGGACTTGAAATTCAAATTTAAATAACCATGTGGACAATGAGCCTCTAAATCAAGAAATGAGCAACAATAAAAATGAAAGTGACATGACTAGGATGCCTGGAAGAAATACTTTGGAAGGACACGTCCTCAACCCAACAACAGGATTCTCACATTTACAGCTCCTTAAAGATGAGCTCACAATCTAAAATTACAAGACACTCAAGGAAACAATCCATCACAAGTGAGTCCGCCATCTGCAGACAGATTACACTTCCAAGACTTAGATTAGAAAAAAAAAGAACCTAATAAAGTACAGTTGATCCTTGAACAACACAGGGGTTAGGAGCACTGACACTACTCCCCTCCCCCATCCCATGTTGTGCAGTTGAAAAACCCACATATACTTCACGACTGATAGTCCACTCTTGACTGATAACAAATAGTCGAGTAATACATATTTTCTATGTTACACATATCATATACTATATTCTCATAATAAAGCAAGCTAGAAAAAAGAAAATGTTATTAAGAAAATTATAATGAAGAGAAAATACATTTACATTACCATACTGCAAAAAAAAATTCATGTAGAAATGGACCTGTGCAGTTTAAGCCTGTGTTGTTCATGGGTCAAATGTCTATACAAGATGACAAAATACCATAAAAAAGGAACCTCATTTATAAGAATAAAATAATATGAAAGAAGAGGTAGATTTCTAGAATGTGTCCAGAAATAAAAATTGCTGTCTTTAAAATTAAATAGTGAATGGATGGGTTAAAAAAGGGAATCAATAAAAATGAGAAAATTTATGAACTGGAATAGAGACTGAAGAAAATTACCAGAAGGCAGAACAGAGTTAAAAGGAGAGAAAACTGTGTGGGCTTAAGAAACATGGAGGATTGAAAGAAAAGGTCCAATACAGGTCTAATTGGTATTTAGGAATGGAAAAATAGGGAATGCAGTATCGAGCCAATATTAAAAGAAATCAAGACTAAGAATTTCAACAGAATTAAAATTAAAGGGCCTGTCAGATAAAAAATAACTGTGAATCATGAGAAGGATAAATAAGAGTAAGTCCACACCTAAACACATCATCATCAGAGTGAAACGGAAGAACAAAGACTATAAAGGCAGTCAAGAAGAATGGAAAAATTCCCTATAAAGAAATTAGGTTCCTTATCCCAAAGGTCAGAAGGCAGTGAGCTAACATCTTCACGGTGTTGAGGGAAAGAGCGCAAAAACAAAAACTGTCTAATGTAGAGTGCAATGTACAAAAAATTCTACTCAATGCCAAGGTACACTTCTGCTTCCAAGAAGTTGGAATAGAAATACTTTTTCCTATTCCTCCCGCTCAGTACAACCTAAGACACTAGATATTATATATAAAGGCAACCTAAGGAGACTCTGTAAAGTGTAGCAAAGAAGGCAGACTGGCCAGGGACCTTGGGGCCTGAGAAAGGACACAGGGGTGAGTTCTTTGGGTTTTCCTTTAGCCTCACATACCCCAGACTTGGAGCTGAACAAGCTGGCCATCTGCAAATGGCAATGCGTGCAGATTTAACCCCCCTTCCCGCCTCCCTGCTGAAAGCTGTTCTGTGTAGCCATAGGGGCAGCTAAGGGCAGCCTAGCAAGTGAGAGAACTTTTACACATCAACGACTCTACTGCGGCCAAGCAGCACAGGGAAATCTGGGACTCCACGCCCACCCATGCCAGCAATCTGAGTGGAGGACCTAGACGTCCCCCAGTGAGGCCGGAGAACCTCATTACAGCAGGAGATGTCAGAGAAGACCGAGCACGGGGCTGAGACTCTCATCCCTGGTGGCGGGTTATGAGCCATCCCCAGCCCTCCCCACAGTGTCACGGAATATGCACTTCTACCTCCCCCGGCAGTAACAAGGCTGTGCCCAAGAGTGGAAACCCGTTAAGTAAAAGAGTTAAGTAAAGATCTCAAGTCTCATAACATAATCTAAAAAATGTCCAGGTTTCAAGTGAAAATTACTCATCGTATTGAGAACCAGGAAGGTCTCAAACTGAAAGAAAAAAAGATAACCAATAGATTGCAATGCCAAGATGCCAGAAATGCCAGAAATGCATGACAAAAATTTTAAAGCAGCTTAAAGAAAATCTTTTAAAAGATTTTTTAAATATAAAAATATTTCAACAATACAAATGTGCTTGAAACAAATGAAAAATCTTTAGCAAAGAGAAAGTCTTATCAAAGAAATGCAAGATATAAAGAACCAAATGGTAAAAAAAAAAAAAAGAAAAGAAAGAAAGAAAAGAAAAGAAGAACCAAATGGTAATTTTAGAATTGAAAAATACAGTATGTGAAATATAAAGCTCCGTGGATGGGCTTAACAGCAAAATGGAAGGGACGGGAAACTATCTGTGAACTGGATGACAAAATGATAGAAAATATCCAATCTAAACAACTAAGAGGAAACAGACTGAAAATACATGAATAGAAGCTCATGAACCCTTGATTCTATTAAAAAAAAAAAAGCTCTGATATTTGTGTCACTGGAGTCAGGAAAGAAGAGGAAAAAGAGAACAAGGTTGTAAAAGTACTTGAAGAAACAATGGCTGAAAACTTTCTAAATTTGTCAAGAGACATAAGTCCAGATTATAAAAAGCTGAGGATGAATCCAAATAAATCTATGCCAATATACATCGTAACTAAACTTCTGAAAACTAAAGACAAAGAAAAATTCTTGAAAGCAGCCAGAGAAAATGACAGGCCAGAGGAAATGATAGCTTGCCTCAGAGAAAAAAATAATCCAAATGACAGCAGATTTTTCATCAAAAACCACACAGGCCAGAAAAAAGTGGCACATTTTTCAAGGGCTGACAGAGAACTCTCTGTCCAGAATCTTATAACTAGTGAAGATGACCTTCTGGAATGAGGGGAGAATCGAGACATTCTTGGGAGCTGGGAGGGGTTCGGGATAGAGGGGACTCTAACAAAATTTGTCAGTAACAGACCAATCCTAAAAGCATGTCTAAAAGAGGTAAAGAAGTTCTCCAAACAGAAAGTGAATGATAAAGGAACCTTGGAACATCAGGAAGGAAGAAAGCGCATGGCAAACAAAAACATGTATAAATAAGGGGCGCCTGACTGGCTCCGTCAGAAGAGCAGGAAACTCCTGTTCTCGGGGTCATGAGTTTGAGCCCCATGTTGGGTGTAGAGATTACTTAAATAAAAACTTAAAAAAAAAAAAAAGGATAAATACAATAGGCTTTTCTTCTTCTCCTGTTGTGCTTTCTAAATTATATCTGGCTGTTCAAACAAAAAGGGTAACAGTTATGTGATTCTAAATATGAGTAGAGGAAATATTTAAGACAATTATATCAAAGGTGGGACACCATAAGATGTAAAAGAAGGTAAGGCTTTTATATGTCTCTCAAATGGAGAAATGACACCAGTAGACAGTGATATGTATAGATCATGTAACACATAGAATAAACCTTAAAAAACCTATACAAAGAGAGATACTCAAAAATATAAATAAATT
The DNA here is from genome assembly GCA_002007465.1 of Ailurus styani. Lineage (NCBI taxonomy): Eukaryota > Metazoa > Chordata > Mammalia > Carnivora > Ailuridae > Ailurus > Ailurus styani. The sequence goes on along the minus strand of LNAC01000987.1, from coordinate 70,891 downwards.
GAATAGATTTCTTAAAAATGTTTACTTAAACTGCAGGAACACTGGAAAAAGAGAAATGAAGAACAGGACAAAATAAGAACTGGCAAAAACAAGTCCAAATATATCAATAATTATAATAAATGGAAACTATAAATATACCAATTAAAAGACAAAAACTAGCAAATTAGATGAAAAAACATGACATGACTATATGCTGTCAACAAGAAACTCACTTCGATTATAATGATACAGGCAGGCTGAAAGTGAAAGGGTGGAAAAAGCTGTATCATGCAAACATTAGTCAAAGGAAAGCATTATTGCTATCAGATAAAACAGACTTCATAGCAAGGAAAATTGCCTGAGACCAAAAGGGTTATTACATAATGAAAAAGGAAAAAATCCACTAGTAAGGCATAGGAATCCACACCTGAAACTAATATAACATTATGTCAGTTATATCTCAAAAAAAAAAAAAGACATAGATGAATCCTAAATGTGTATGCACCAAATAACAGAGCTATAAAGTATATGTCAAGCAAAAACTGACAGAACTAAAAGGAGAAACAGACAAATCCGCAATTATGGTTGGAGACCTCAACACCCCTCTCTCTACAACTGAGAGAACAACTAGAGAAAAAATCACCAAGGATATATTAGGAAAAAATATAGTAAAGCACTGCGATCTAGCTGACATTTGCAGAATACTCCACCCAATGAGAGCAGAATACATTCTTTCCAAGGATCGATGAGACATATCAAGTTAGACTGTATCCTGGGCCATAAAACAAACCCCAACAAATTCAAAAGAATTGAAATCACATAGAATGTGTTCTCCAACCACAATATAATCAGACTAGAAATTAGTAAGATAAACACAACAGGAAAATCTCCAAATACTTGGATACCAACCAACATATTTCTTAAATAATCTATGATGTATTTTTAAAAAATATTTTATTAATTTGAGAGAGAGGGAGAGCAGAGTGACAGAGAGAGCCCGAGTGGGGGGGGGAGGTGCAGAGGGGAAGGGAGAAGCAGATTCCCTTCTGAGCAGGAAGACTGATGTAGGGCTTGATCCCAGGAGCCTGGGATCTCAACCTGAGCCAAAGGCAGATGCTTTAACTGACTGGCCACCCAGGTGCCCCTAAAGAATCTATGATTTAAAAAAGACTCATGGGAAATCAAACAAATATATTGGGCTGAATGGAAAAGAAAATACACCTATCAAAATTGTGGGACACAACTAGAGCACTGCTGAGATGAAAATTTAGAGCACGATATGCATACATTAGGAAAAAAGAAAGCCTCGGTCAATTATCTGCATTCCTACCTCAAGAACCTAGAAAAAGAAGAGCACAATAAACTTAAAGCAAGCAGAAGGAAGGAAATAATAAGGGGCAGAAATCAATGAAGCTGAAAATAGAAGAACAAAAGAGAAAATCCATGAAACAAAAGCTGGCTCCTTGAAAAAGATCAATAAAATTGATAAAACTCTAGCAAAACTGTGATGGGTTCAAGGAATTAGGGGCCAATCCAGGAAAAAGACATGATTGTGAGATGGCACAACCCACTTTCTTTGGGCAGCACTGGGACAGGCTGCACTGGAGGGGACATCCCTCACGGCAGGAGAACTTCCAGACGAGGTGCCCAGAAAGGGACAAGGGCAGGGGCCTTCTGGGAGAGAAGGCTCTGCGGAGGGGACTTATGTGTCCACATGATGTCCCTCAGCAGTCTGGTGGGCAGCCAGCAGCCTGAGGTCTTTTATAGCCCCTGAGTTTGTTTATCGAAGGTTAGCAGATGGTGAGTGTAATTTTACAGGGTATGCAAAGCAGGAAGTCTCTAAATGGCTAAAAATATGCTTATTTGGGTTGTATTTTAAGCAAGCGAGTGTGTAAGAATTTTAGTCTAGTGCTGGTAGACTTTGAACTAATGTCCTAGCTTGCTGTGAAGAAGAAAACAACATAGGCACTAATAGAGGGGCTACCTTTAATCCAGCTACATAACCAAGACNCTAGTGCTGGTAGACTTTGAACTAATGTCCTAGCTTGCTGTGAAGAAGAAAACAACATAGGCGCTAATAGAGGGGCTACCTTTAATCCAGCTACATAACCAAGACCGACAAAGAAACGACAAAGAAAAGGAGAGAAGACACAGTTAATTTCAGGAAGTAAACAGGGCATATCACTACAGACTCTGCACACATCAAAAAGGTGACAAAGGAGAAACATGAAGAATTCCACACACATTAGTTCAACAACTTAGATGAGATGGACCAATTGTTTGAAAACACAAAGTACTACAACTCATTCAACATAAAATAGACAAAATTTAAAGAGCCCTACAGTGATTAACGAAATTGAATTGGTAATTTTAAAACTCACAAAAAAGAAATATTCAGACTGAGATGGTTTCGCTAGAGAATTATATCAACTGTTTTAAAAAGAACAGAATTCTATACAACCTCTTTGAGAAAACAGAAGAGGGAACCCTTCCCAAGTCATTTTAGGAAGGTAATATTTATTATTACCTAACTTACTATATGTTTTTGTTTATTTAAAAATTTTAATATTATATATTTAACACNGGGAACCCTTCCCAAGTCATTTTAGGAAGGTAATATTTATTATTACCTAACTTACTATATGTGTTTATTTAAAAATTTTAATATTATATATTTAACACACTAAAAATGTTTCATATACTACAGACAAGTAATATGTTAATATAAGTATGTATTAAATATATATTAATATATACAAATTACATAGCATAAAAATATTCAAAATTTTACTTATATATACTTATATTTATTATTACACTGACACCAAAAACCAGAAGACAGTATTGAAACCAAAGAAACTACAGAATGATATCTCTTCTGAGTACTTAATAAAATACTAACAAATAGAATTCACTAAATTTGTATTTATAAATACAATTATACACTATGACCAAGTGGGCTTTATTTCAGGGATGAAAGCCTAGTTCAATATTTCAAAATCAATATCAGTATTAATAGGCTAAAAAAGAGAAGTCAGATTGGTGCAGAAAAAGCATTTCACAAGAGTCAACACCTGCTTTTGATAAAACTCTCACCGAAAAAAAAAAAAAATAACAGAGAGGAACTTCCTCAACTTGATAAAGAGCATTTAAAAAATTCTACAGCTAACCTTATACTTAATGATGAAAGACTACTTCCCTCCAAGATCAGGAACATGGTAAGGATGTCAGCTTTCACCACTATTTTTCAATACCACACAGTAAGTTCCAGCTCGTGCAGTAAGACATGAAAGGGAAACAAAGACACACAGATTGAAAAGGAAGAAATAAAACTGTTCATATTGGTGGGTGATCAGATTGTATACAAAGAAAATTCAAGGAATCTCAAAAAACAAAACCAAAAAATATCCTACAACCCATAAGTGAATTCATCAAGGTCAAGATTACAGAATATAAAAATCAACTGTATTTCTAATACTAACAACAAACATGTGGGCATCAAAATTATAAATATAATGCCACTCACAATCACTCAAAAAATATACTTAGGTGGCGCCTGGGTGGTTCAGTCAGTGAAGCCTCTGCCTTTGGCTTGGGTCATGGTCCTGGGATCCAGGGATGGAGTCCTGTGTGAAGCTCCCTGCTCAGCTGGGAGCCTGCTTCTCCCTCTCCTTGTCCCTGCCCCCTGCTTGTGAGAGCAATCCTGCTCTCTCTCTCTTAAATAAAATCTTAAAGAAAAAAATTTACTTAGGTGTCAGTCTACATAACACATAAAGCACTTCTATGCTAATAAGTACACAATGCTGATGCAGGAAAAAAACAAAGAAAATCTAAATAAAGGGAGAGATATACTGTGTTCCAGGATTAGAAGACTAGGCATAGTAAAGATGTCAATTCTCCCCAAATTGACACATTTATAAAGTTTCTATCACAATTCTGGCAAGGCTTTTTGGTATAGATAAGCTTATTCTAAAGTTTATATGGAAAGACAAAAGAACTAGAATAGCTAAGGAATCATTTTACCTGATCTGAAGACTTATTATGCAGCTACAGTCATGATGTCTGTATTCTATCAACACTTGGAGACACACAGATCAGTGGAACAGAACAGAGAACCCAGAAGTAGACCTACACTAAGTCATCCAACAGATTTTAAAATTGCAAAAACAGGGGCGCCTAAGTGGTTCAATCGGTTAAACGTCTGCCTCTGGCTCAGGTCATGATCCCAGGGTCCTGGGATTGAGCCCCACGTTGGGTGCCCTACGTCTTCCTCTACCCTTTCCCGTTGTCTGTGATCTCTCTCTCTCTCTCTCACTCTCACTCTTCTCAACAAATGGTGCAGAAGCAACTGGACATCCATAAAGGGAAAAAAATGACACTATGACTTAAGTCTCATGTCTTATGCAAAATTAACTCAATAGGTCACAGACTTAAAGGCAAAACATTATACTATAAAATTTGGGCAAAAATTAGAGGAAAATCTTTAGGATCTATGGAAAAGCAAAGAGTTCTTAGGCTTGATTCCAAAAAAAACAAGCCAGAGAAAGAAAAACTGATAAACTGGACTTCATCAAAATTGAAAACTTTTGCTTTACAGAAAATTTTGGGGGCACCTGGGTGGCACAGTCAACTGTGCATCGGTCTGTTGGTTTTGGCTCAGGTCATGATCTTGGGGTCATGAGATCAAGCCCCACATCAGGCTCCATGCTTGGCGCAGTCTGCTTGAGATTCTCTCTCCCTCTCCCTCTGCACTTCCTGCTTGCGCATTCACATACAGTCTCTCTCTCAAATAAATAAATATTTTTTTTTTTAAGAAAATTTTGTTAGGAGGATGAAAAGATAAATTACAGAGTGGAAGGAAAGACTGAAAAATATATATCCAATAAAGGACTAGCATCTAGATTGTATACGTTAAAAAAAACAAAAAAAACCCTCTCAAACTCCACAGGAGAAACTCAAACAATCCAACTGGAAAGTGGTTTTGACATGGAAAGAGATTTGCCGAAAAAGATAGGCAAATGGCAAGTAAGCATGTGAAAATATGTTTAACATCATTAACCAATAATCAGGGAAATGCAAATTAAAACCATAATGAGGTATCACGATCCAACTACCAGAATGGCTCAAATCAAAAATAGTGACAACACCAAATGAGGGCAAGGATGCTCAGAAATCCTATCACCCCACACACTGCTGGTGGAAGCATACTTTTGGAAATTAGTCCAGTTTCTTAGAAAACTAACATGCAACTACCATATGACTCAGCAATTGTACTCCTAGGCATTTATCCCAGAAAAATTAAGATTTATGTTCACACAAAACCCTGCACACCAACGTTTATAGTAGTTTTATTCACAAGAGCCCCAAACTGGAAACAGCCCAGATGCTCTTCAACAGGTGAACAAACTCTAGTACATGCATACCAAGGAATCCTACTGAGCAGGAAAAAGGCATGGACTGCTGGTATGTGCAGTAACCTAGAGGAATCCCCAGAGAAACATTCAATCCCAAAAGACGATGCGATGCGTGATTCCATATAAGAACACTGCGGAAATGACAAGATGATAGGAATAAAGACCAGATTAGTAGTTGCCAGGGCCTGCGGGGGGGGGGGGGCGGGGGCAGGAAGGCCGAGTATGTGCCTGTCCAAGGGCGTTAGGAGAGTTCTCCATGGTGATAGAAATGTGTGTTTCTGCAGCTGGGGCAACATCAGTACCCCGGTGGTGGCATCTTACGAGAGTTTTGCATGATGTCACCATTGGGGGAAACAGGGAAAGGGTACACAAGAGCTCTGTTTTTCTTAAAACTGTATGTGAAGCTGTAATTATCTCAAAATAAAAAGCTTTATAAGAAATAAAAGAATAGGTGACAGTATCCAACACTGACTGCATGCACGGTCCTAACCTGGAAGAACCACCACAGGGTGGGCTCCAGGAAGGAACTGGGGCAGAAGGAAGGAGGGCAGGTAGCAGCCAAGCTGTCCAGTGTGCTACTTTTTGTGCGGCAGAGAGATCTGTGTTTGGCTAACAAAGATAAAACCAAACACCACGATGGGTAACGAATTATTCCTCGTAGGTGAGAAGAATCCAACTGTATGAGGAGTTGCAGTTGATACCCATCCTGTTTCCGAGGGGGTTTGGAATTCACACACCTCCTTGTAGCTGAGCGCCAGGAGGTGGGGGCCCCATGCACCCATCTCCAACCTGGGGGTCAGGAGGACGGCCTGATGCTCTCCCTTCGGAGAGGGGGTATTTGAGGTCTGCTGGCCTCATGCCCCTGTTTCCGTGGGTACAGTAGAATTTGCATTGACTTTACAGATTTATTTTGTTTTGATAATCTGTGGAGTTTGACTTTCTTCTTCTCTTTCCTTGCTTCAAGTTGAATGAATCTACATCAAATACGGAGTCTGTGTTTTATATGTTAAGTGAGCAGGGCTCCACAGCTACAAAAGAGCTTAACAGGAGCAGGTAGATAGCTGTATTACATAATTACTAAGGAAGGAAAACTGCCTGGGTAGGTTGTATAAGATAACCTAATGTCAACTAGTTAAATAATTATGTCTAGTTAAATAAGATTTGATGTGATTTTATTATAACGGGTATTAACTTTAAGGCTCAAAATCACAGAGGTTTTTTGACTTCCATCTGTGATAACTACATTCACCTGATGAGGGTTTCCTCAGCATGAATGAAGCTGGAAGGTGGGGGAAAGACCATATCCCAAAATAGAACATCTAAAATGAATATATGCTACTAATGTGCTTTTAATTTTCCATGAGAAATTTAAATGAGATAACAGGAAAGGTATCAAATAAATAGAAATGGGTTTCTTTTTATTTTTTAAGATTTTTAAAATTTATTTGACAGTGAGAGAGAGATTACTAGTAGGCAGAGAGACAGGCAGAGAGAGGAGGAAGCAGGCTCCCCACCGAGCAGGGAGCCCGATGTGGGGCTCGATCCCAGGACCCTGAGACCATGACCTGAGCCGAAGGCAGAGGCTTTAACACACTGAGCCACCCAGGTGCCCCTAGAAATGGGTTTCTATTTAAAAGTCAACCATGCAGGCAAAGATGGATACACTGACCATGGATAGAGATCCCAGAAATAAGCCTACTTACTTATGACTGAGCAGGGATCACAAATGCCTGGGAGAAGAAAACAGACAATTTGAGAAGTAATACCTGGACATTTGGGTATCCACGTGGGGAATAAATGTGAAATTGGATCCCTACCTGAAAACATCCACAAATATTGTTTTCGGGTAAATCAATACAAATGTAAAAGGTGAAATTTTGAAAGACTGTGAAGTTCATTCATCATCTGAAGGGGAAGGGAAGGATTTCTTAAATAAGGTACAAGAAATGGAAGCAAAAGGGAAAAAAAAAAGTCAAACCACTCAGGAACACAGACAATATACACATCAGGAACAAATGGCCTCCAAGCCAACCGAAACAGCTAACACAGAGCCAAAGGACTAAGTCTTTGGGAGAAACCTCATTCATTACTTACTTGTCTTTATATTCATTTCAAGGAACCTCTAACTTCTCAGACCAATTAGAAGCATATACCAAGTAGGACTATGAGCCACAGGCACAATGACAATCAGGTCCTGACAGCAAAGGCAACCACTGACCAGGAAACGAGCCAGAAAGTGACTCTAACAGCACAGCACACTTGTTCAGCAATTGATTGCCAATGACAACCTTGAATCTTCCAGAAAATGAAGTCATAGTGAGTAGACAAGATGGCTTTTGCCTTCCTAGTTTCTCCCACAAACAATGGCTTGGCTTTTCAGATTTCCAAAGGTCAGAAAGGAGGCAAAGGTGGGTGGCTTTGACCACAGGATTCAGTCCACATTTCATTTCCTGGCAGAAGAAATGTGTCATGCTGGGACAGTAGGGTCACCTGAGAGGGTTTTGTGGTTTCTGGCTTAGGGAACCAGCTGGAGTGTGACACCAACCAGGGAGATAATACTGAAGGTTCTGAGGACGAATCTATTTTATGGCAAAATAATGACTGCAGACTCAGAGAGATTAAACTTAAAATACCTGTGAGCCAACATGGTGGAGATTTGGGGAAGCAGTCTAAGAAAGAGGTGCAAAGTGTCCACTGGGTCCAAGCCCCAGAACCCCATGTGAATTCAGCCTCGCCTAAGGTGGTGGCAAAATCAGTCGGCTAAGATTGAAGAAGCAGGATGCTGCAAAAAAAAAAAAGTATTGACAACCCTTGTGAGAAGGTTGGCTGTTATGGGAAGAAGAGATGGGGTGTTCCGGAGGTTTGTGAAGTGTAAGGCAAACAAACTGGAAGCTACCAGGAGCAAAAGAAAGAGTGGTTGGTGATGCAAGTCTGAAAACTCAAGGGATGCGGGCCAAAGTAGAAGGCAAGGACTAGTCTCAGACACGAAGAGAGACCTCCTTGCCTCTGAGACTATAAGAGAAGGGTCAAGGATGAGCATGGAGGTAAGTCACTTCACAGGCTGGAGCAGGGGAGGGGAGGAGACGTGGTTTCCTCAGCAGGGCCTGTTCTCCTTCCCCGCCATCTACCAGACGTGAGAAAATGGGCTTGAACAGACGAGTGACGGTTTAAAACAGCAGGTGGAGAGAAAGGGCAAGATGGCCAGGCAAAGAGAGAGGATCGCTAAGTACTCCTGAGTGCCCCTTGGAAGCAGACCATTAATCCATAGAACTTCATCTAAAGAGTGCTTCGTAGAGCAGCAGGCAAGGCAGGCTGGGAAGCCAGGGCTGGGGGTTTGCAAAGCACGTACAGCTGAAGGATGAAGGAAGGAAGGGGTGGAAGGAAAGGGCGATGGTGTCCTGTCCGGAGAGGGAACAGCTCATCACCTGACAGAATGGATGGGGTGCCCAGGAGGCTGGAGCTCCAGGGAAGACTGGGCGGGAGTGGGCAGAATGGGACATGTGAGCTGCCAGGGACGTGAATGACTCATGTGGGGGCAGAAGAGAAGGTGCCTAGAGATGAAGTTAAGGAACTGGACACTAAGTTGCTGACTGACCCTGCTCTGCAGGGACACAGCAGTCACCCAGGAGCAGTGAGGAGCAGGAGTGGAGAGTGAGGCCCAAAGCCAGGTGACCCTGTAGAAGAGGGAATGACCCCAAGGTCATCAAGCAACAGCAATGAGAAGGAACTAGCAGAGCGCAGAACAGAAGATGGCACGCACTTCAAAGAAAAAAATGTTCTGGCATACTGGTCAGAGGGGAGCGGCACGGCGAAACCTGGTGAAGTGTTGGCTTCGGGAAGGGAGAAGGGTTGGGCAGCAGCAGAACACGTGACCTGTGGAGGGCAGGTAAAATAAGGAAAGGGAGGCGGGAGTGACAACAAAGCCTAACCCTGGCACTCTGCTGGTCTGCCTGAGCCTGAATTAAATGCCAGCAGAGAGGAATGGTGACATCCGTGGATTTCACATTTGCAGCACAGACTCTGATCATTGTTCAAGGTCTGGGACAGAATCTGTGATTCTGTTGAAGAGCTCATCGGGATCAAACCTACTGTGGGTCAGGGGTGTGGACGCAAGTGAGTTAGCCAGTGAGTGAGCCTGGTCAGCCACCCAATGTTGAAACTGCAAGTTCATAGTTGTTTTCTACATGATACAAAGACATATAAAAAAGAAATAATGCTCCCAAAGTGGAAAACTATCCCCAAAAGGAAGTCAGTGGCCAGGTCAGTACAGAGAAACAAAGAAACCTATTTAAAACAATTACCCTTCAGCAGGAAACTAGTTTTAGATACTTTAAAGAGTACAATGTTCCATTTGATTTTGATACAAGAGGATAATATCGTATTAAGAAGGATAAGTGGTGTGTAAAATGTTTCAGAGAACACTCCAACTAGTGTAAGTAAAAGAGAGAAGTTGAACAGTTAACTTTTTATTTGAGGATATGTACACAAAATACTGTTTTTCTGAATTGTGACCTTGAATACTGCAACAGTTTTTGCAATTACACAGCCTGTGAGATTACATAGATACATACAAAGAGATTACACAGATCTGGGAAAGCATCCCTTATACATGTTAAAGGTCTTCCCGTATTGGCTTGGGAGGTACAAGCTTTGGTCCCCGCTACTCCCTATGTCCCAGTTTCATGCTGAGCTCAGAGAAAGAGTCTGACTCATATTAAATATCCAACACTTGGCCTAGAACATGCACTAGAGCAATGACATCTGGTTGGAATGTTTATTCTGGGTCACCACTGACCTGAGATTTTATGGAGATTTCTGTACAAGACAGAGAAGCAGAGTAAAAACAGACTCCCCTTGAGAATGTGAGGCGAGGCCAATCTGAGTCCAAATTCTACCTCTCCCAGCTCCAGGACTTTAGGCAGAGCACTGAACCTCTCAGTTTCCTCCCCCATCAGGCCCCGTGTTGACCTCACACTGTCACGAGAATCCAAGACACTGGCACAAAGTACTCTGTGCACACTGCTCTAACTTCACCCTTCATCTCGGGGTAAGAGAATTCAGCCTCGGTATACAGTTTGTCAATGAGGAACAATCTCCTGGTATAACCATGGAAATAGAACAATTGGTTAAAACCAGAAGAATCTTCAACCAGTACACACTCAGAAAGCTTGTTTAGTCATGCAATAGCCAGAAATAACACTGTCCTTGGGAAAATGTAATAGGGAAAATTAACTTTATTATCATATAATACATACCAGAGGAAATACTCTTACTCACATGCTTTTATAGTTGTAAACATTTAAAGGAACTTGTGTAAATAGTAACAAAAGACACTTTAATATCAATTTTTACCAATAAAGCTTTACCAATGTCTTGACTTATGAATGTCTCTACACAACTAAATATAACGAGATATGGACTTCATTCTTATAAAGGTATAGTATCCTACATTATGTACATACTTATGACAAATTACTCAAGATGCTAATATACAAAAAGTGGAAAAATGGCAATAGGCACAAAATAGCCAACTTCTGTTTGCCGCCAAGGTATTATCATGGTCAAGGTGACTCTGAAGAGGAATGTTAGTCTTCAAAACATCGGGTGTTTTTAGCGCATTCACAAAGACAATAAGAATCAAGACCAACTGCAAGTATATTGTGTTTACAAAGTGACAAGAGAAATTTCAGCTTTTCTAGGAAGACAAGGGACTCTGATGTGTGTGCATGAGCCAATGCAGATGGAGGCCCTTGCTCTACTACTGGGCTGCTTCCTCTGCCTACTTCCTCACTGGAGGAAGAGGGGCGTGAAGGAACATCTAGGTCCATCAATTCCAGGAAGAGCACTACCTGGAACAAATAGCTGAAACTGAATTGTAGCGCACATTTTTTGGAGACTGTGGTAGAGGCCACTGTAGTAGATGTCATCTGCCTAACAGCTACTCCCCCAAGGAGCCAAAGTAACACGTGAATGTGACCCTCAAACTGGAGACAGGCTTTGGTTATTCTAAGCCAGTTATGGTCATTTGGAGCCAGAGACTGGATTAGCAATACCTACGGGCTTAGGCTAAACAGTGCGAAGTGCTACCTTGGCGACGTAATTGTCTGGGGGCAGGCACCTGATCCAATGTGGCCCAACCAGATGGACAGGAAGGACTTTTATTCCATAAATGCAGCAAAGAACTCCTTTCATCCATGGGTGTAACGAGAAGGCATACACAGATGACAAAGAACAGTCATTTTGTCACTGAGGGGGATGACACTACCAGTGCTAGCTAGAGGAGACACGGGAAGCATGCACGTCCTTGTTGACACAGCTGAGCTTCTGAATCGGCCAATCCTGAAACCTCTTCATCTACAGTTACTTGGAAAAAAAAAAAAAGAACCTTTTCATATTACCTATGGCATACTGAGTTGGGTTTTCCACCCCTTGCATTCTACCTGATAAAATGACCAAAAGAGCTCATCACCTATTATCTATTAAAAAAGAAGTTTTGTTAAGCAAAATTAACAAATTTTTTTGTTTTACTTTATTTTTTGGTCATAGAGAATCAATTTATAATCAGAAGGTCGTTAAGTAAGGAAGGATTTAGTGCGAGGGCAGTTCATTCAACCACTAGTTACTTGGCTACCACCAAATGCGAGGCATTTGAATGTTCAGTGGCCACAAACTCAGATCCTCTGATACATGTGCCGCCACAGTAGGCTTCTATTTGCCCCAAGAGCCCCCAGGCTACTGAGCAGGGTGCCAGTCTCCTCCCCCCACCCCCCAGTGTGTCTCATGGACACACCAAAGCCTGCCTCCAAAGCTCGTTCACCTCCACCGTTGACCAACTTCCCCCTGATCAACACATTCTCTCCTTGGGTTCATTCAACTTGGGCAGCAGCACACAAGCCCTGCGGCTCCAGAAAGCAGGGAAAGGACCTCCAGCTCTCTGCTCCCGTGCTCTGGGAACTGCTTCTGGAGTCCAAGTCTCAGAAGGGAAATCTGTTTCTTAAAGGATGCATTGTGTGACCTCTTTAGTTCAAGCAAAGGTGGTCAGTGGAAGAGGATTTTTTTTTTTTTTAAGATTTTATTTATTTGAGAGAGAGAGAACAAGCCAGGGGAGCAGGGGAGGGGCAGAGGGAGAAGACAGAGGGAGAGGGAGAAGCAGACTCCTGCTGGGCAGGAAGCCCAACGTGGGGCTCGATCCCAGCACCCCAAGATCATGACCAAAGCTTAAGGCTGTGGAAGGGGTTTTAATTAGAGTTGCATTTATATTACACACAGTGTAAAAACTGTTTGACTTCTACCATAAAGAACAGAAAACTATGTCTTAAAGTTGGGCCTTTTGTTTCATATCCTGTACCTGAGAAGAAAAACGCTGGCTCTCAAACGGAATCATATCAAAGGTGCTTTCAGCAGTCCATGAAGGCTGCGTCTAGGAGCCAGCTCCCACTGAGGGGACAGAAAGTCACCTCAGCAGTCCTCTGCTTTTAAAGAATGTATGGTTTCATCTTGAAAGAAAAATTTTCTTTGTCACAATTGAAATTGAACCAAATTATAAAACAGACATGCAAAGTCCCTGGGGTGCCTGACTGGCTCAGTCAGTACAGCATGTGACTCCTGATCTCGGGGTTGTGGGTTCAACGCCCATACTGAGTGTAGAGATTAGTTAAAAATAAATCTTAAAAAAAAACAAAAAGATATGCAAAGTCCCCACAGGCAGTGCAAAGATGTAGTATTTATTTTCTGAGGACTCCTGTAATAACAAGCATAAGCAAATGAACACGAGAAACAGTACTATAACTAAGGGAGCACACTACATACAGTAATATTTTAAATTATAACACAGGAGATAGAGACGCTCTGCTTTAAAGTTCCCAATGTTTTTTCTACACGATTAAAAATTCATATTTGAAAAATCACAAACCTCCCTCTAAAATACATCATCTCATTCATAATTTATTAGCCCTTCATGAAGAGTGTAACCTACCCCCATAGCAAAATATTGTTAGCTGCTTTTAAGACTTAAATGCCAAAGATGCAGCACATAAGAGAAATAGAAAGAACCAAAAGACTGACACAACTAAGTACTGTCATACAGGAGTTTACCATTCTGAGTGGTGAAGGAGTGCCCTGGGCTATGGCTGAGCCACAAAGCATTCTTTCTCCGGGTAGCACAGCCATCATTATCTGGATGTACTGCTATTGGTCAAATCTCTCAACATAAACTTATTTTGGTTTGGAAAGCTTACAGGGGGATCACAAAGGAAGAACATTTGTAGTTACACAGTGTTTATTTGATTTATGTGTTATAGTGGCCATTCTTTATGCTTGTCTTACTTTATCCATCTTTTAAATAACAGTACCTTGCATGTCATTTTAGCTTTTAAATTATATTCACAGCTACAGAGAAGCAAAAAAAGTATTCTTCAAGCATACAGAACAGATCCATTATCAAGGTCATACTGATAGAGAAAGCAGTGACAGAGACAAGCATTGCAGAACACAGAGGATTCAAAGGTTTTCCCTCCAACTATTTCTGCTGGCATGTACCCTAATGGAGTTCTCAGGAATGGGGGGAAAAATCCATTCCAACAGTCTAACCAATCTCTAGAGGATGGCTTATAGGAAGAAATTCAAGAAACACCAGCTTTCTTCTCATTCCATAGAAATATTCACAGCAAAGAACATCAACACACTAGCCTGGTTATATATGATCAAAGTGACCAGTATAGTACTGAACCTTGCAAAAGAATCCTATTACTGCTAATTTCATACAAAGGGCCTAAAGTGCAAGATACTTTTCCAGAAATGTGGGTGATGTGGTCCTTAACAGAAGAGATGTTACCATTATTATTTTTAGAAGTAAAGTTCACATTTATGCTTACATGGAACCATTTTTCAAGGAGCACAAAAAGCTTTGGAAATATCTTTTTTTTTTTTTTTCTCTTTTTATTTTATTATTTTTTTTAATTNTTGGAAATATCTTTTATTTAAATCACTATGCTATTCCTATGAAGCTGTGGCATGTCTTACCAACAGCCTGGGTCCCCAAATAAATTTCACCTAGACCCCTTCCTGCATACCCCTGCCAGAACCCAAAGAGCTCATCCCTGCCCGAGGAGCTCACCTCTGTGCCCGCATGTGAGCCAGAGATGCTGTTTATCAGCAGTTACATGCTGCCAACATCTAGCACAACTGCTCCAGTCCCCGTGGTGAAGAACCTTGGGATGATGGGTCTTCTTGCCTTATAATCCACTAAGCGGGCCCCAACTTCACCTTCCCTTGCCTCTTCTAGGGTAAATGGTAACTTGAACAATGTTAAGGGGTCAGTTTAAAAGAAACCAACTGGGCTCAGGAGATAGGATGCTGAAGAATTCTCTTAGGCAAATGGGTACATGGGACAGAGAGAAGGTTGGGGAGTAGGGGTGGGTAATTAATTGGGTTTGGGACACATTGTGTTAGGATACCAAAGGCCATACAAATGGAATAGTTGAATACAACGTATTAAGCCTGAGTGAATGATATGACTGGAAATAAATATTTAGGAGCAGGACATTCACAGGCAAGGACTGATATGCTTTATAGTTCAAATGACCGTGAAAAGTTATCACCAACTTTTGCTTTTCTAAAGAACAATATTTTCAAAGGTCTACGGCATTGGAGCCATTGTATAGCACAGGGTCTCGATACTCAGTTGGGCCCTGGACCAACAGCACCTGTCTGGCCTGGGAGCTGATAAGGTGTGGGATCTCCATCCACCCCACATCCACTGAACCAGAACCCGCGTCTTCACATACCACAGGACTCAGGGGCCCATCAGTTTGAGACCCACTGAAGTCGTGTTCCCCAAACTCTGTTCATCCATTTTCAGCAAATGAGAAAAAGAAAAATATAAACATTAAACATAATAAATGTATTCAATTCAGAGAAATGTCCTTTATCCTGATGCTATATGCTTCCTTTGTTGACCCTGTTTACATGCCCTGTCTTTTATGGAATTAAGGTAATGGCCATCTTGGTGGTTTCTCCAACAGCAAGTTACTTTATACTTTATTGGTACCACATAACTTCAGAGATGTTATTTCCTTTGCCTAAAATACCCTCCTTACTCACCTCACTTATTAAGCCCCAATTTCTCCATAAGTCAAATTCTAACTACCAAAGCCTACATATTAGCTTCTTAGGGCCACCATAACAAAATACCACAGACTAGATGGTTTAAAACTAGAGAAAGTTATTGTCTAACAGTTCTAGAGGCTGAAACTCCGAAATCAGATGTCAGGAGGGCCATGCTTTCCCAGAAGGCTCTGGAAAAAGATCCTTCCTTGCCTCTTCCTAGCTTCTGGTGGTGGCCAGCCATCCTTGGTGATCCTTGGCTTACGGCTGTATTACTCTGATCTCCGCCTTCATCGTTGTATCACATTCTCTGTGCATGTGTCTACAACCAAATTTCTCTCATCTTACAAGAATATCAGTCATCGGATTAGGGCTTCCCCTAATCCAATAGGACCTCACCTTAACCTGATTACATAACACCTATTTCCAAATAAGGTCACATTCACAGGTACCTGGGGTTTGGACCGAAACATATCTTCTGGGGGGTACAATTCAACATACAACAGTCAATAATGATATGTTTTTAAAAGAAAATTTCTTGATAATTCTCCAAATTATATGGCAAATACCATAATACTGTGCTTTCAAAGCAAAGCTCAAAATACAAATATTAAGACTACATTGTAATAAAAACCAGCACAAGACTCACCATTTGCATTCCTGTTTCACAAACTGTGTCCACTGTAGGAAGCATGAACTCCAAAGCTTTGATTCTTCCTCAGTGGTAGACTGTTTTAGTCCTTACTTCTTTTCTTCCCTAGCATTTTTGGCACCACTTGTATTTTTTAGAATCTTTCTGACCATCATTGCTTGGTACTACCTATTCGACTTGTTAATTCTGTCTCACAAGTCTTGGTGTCAGGAATTACTTAGGGCCAATTTCTGACCTGCCAAGTCTTAGATGGCTGGAGTTCCCCAGGAAGTTCTAAGCCATACTAACTGGCCAAGGCTTTAAGAGTGCTATGAATCTGGGGTGCCTGTGTGGCTCAGTTGGTTAAGTGTCTCCCTTTGGCTCAGGTCATAATTCCAAGGTCCTGGGATCAAGCCCCACGTCCGGCTCCCTGCTCAGCAGAGCCTGCTTCTCCCTCTCCCTCTGCCTGATGTTCTCTCTACTTGTACTCTTTCTCTACCTCTCTGTCAAATAAATAAATAAAATCTTAAAAAAAAAAAGAGTGCTGTGAATCTAACAATATTTGGGAAACATTGTTTCAGTTCAGAGATATTCAGATCCAGGCTTTCAATCTGAAACCTAAGATTTCAATTTTTTATTACAATATTATATACAGCATTCGATATTATATATAGTATGTGGTTATATAGTTTCAAGGCAGCAAAATGGTGAATACTACTGTCTACGGAAGGTGAAATATTGCTTTAATATGCTAAAAAAATGGGTAGATATACCTCATAAATAGTACTTTGCAAGCACTGGGTCTTTAATTTTCATCCTATCCCTGTAGAGCTACACAGAGCCTCCTTTTCTGGAAAAGAAGATGACTATAGAGCACAAAGGAGTTTAAAGGTTAGGCACACATTCCTTTGCCAGCTATCTAAGAGTCAAATGACTATTTTACTTTTAGGGGAACAATGCTGTGAAAATATGGTCAGTGATAAATGAAGGTGATAGCGTAGGACTTTGGGTTGATTCTTATTTTGGGTTCGTAATTTCAGCTGCCACATTTGCTGTTTCTAAAACTAATTCTCTATTCCATTAGTTTCCTCTAATTAGCTCTATTAGAGGAGAAGATGAAATTGCAAGTAAAAAAGTTAAAACATATTTGGGAGGTATCATGACATAAGAGTACTGTTGGTTAAAGCCTTTTGGTCATCATTTAACCAGTTAATCCATGATGTTCAAAAGTTCAATTAACTGTGTCTAAAGTGAAGTAGAGATATGTGATATTTTATCAAGGTTATTTCATATAAGACAAATGAAAAAGCTTTATCTCCCAAAGTCTTCCAGTCCTTTCTGACTAATTTATAATCCCACTTGGTTTTCTTATTTAGACTTTCCACCCTCCCTAATGCTCCAGGTTAAAGAAAAAAAAATGTGGGGTAAGGAGCACTTGAAAATAAAGAAGAGCAAAATACAGCTGAAAATTGCTAGAGAAACATATTTTCTTTACAAACCTTCTGACTGTGGTTCTCTTACAGGGAGCACCAGACCACACCGATGCACAGGACCATGTGCAGCAATGACAACACGAAAAACACCGTTGACTTCCTGGAGGATTTCCTAAGCCTTCTAGGAATAGATGTAATGCCCAAGTGGCACCAAGAATAGAGTGAGCACGTCACAGGAGGGGCTGAAGGTGAAGTAAAAGCACTGTGACCTCATCCTTCTTAGAAGAAAGGTGGAAACGTTCCAAAGGCCCTCTCTGCCTCACCCTCACCTTTGTCCCACTGTTTAGGCTCCCCTTACTGGAACTCCATTTCTCTCTGTGGCTGTCTGGGCCTGGGCATCTGCAGTTCAGCCATGAGGACTGGTTACGACCTCCTGGGCCCCCCAGTCTGGGTCCGGTTTCCTTCTAACATGCTTTCCCAGAGCAGGTTCCTTCAGAACTCCTTCCTGCCCGGAGTTTTAACTGCTCGTTGGCTTAGTGTCATGATGGCGTTAACCCTGTATCCCCCACTAGACTGAGTGCTCCCTGAGACCAAAACCACGCCTGTTGTGTTGCCTGCAGTGTGGACAGCGCCTCCTAGCACCCCGCCGGCTCCATCATGCCATTCCAAGCCTATTTGTGGACAGAGCAGCAAGCAGGCCAGCACAAGTGATCTGAGTTCAGGTACATACTTTTGAACTTGAACCTCTCCCTGGGATTGTAAAACTCCCAATCAAAGTCTTAATCTGAGAACGCACACATCTGAACAAGTGATTACAGACTGGTAAACATCTCTTCAAGCCTGATGCAAAGGAGACGTGCAGGATAGTATTTATTCCTACCACGCAGGGCTACAACAAAACAAAACAAAAACACAGTATATGAAACGCGAAGGCTTTTGATTACTCAAAAATTATTTGTGGAGACCCCTCGAGGGGTGGCTGTTTTAGGGCAAGCAGATTAAACAGATAGGGCTCTGCTTCCAGGATGTTTATGGTTTTAAAAATGCACATTTATAAATAGCCGTAATGCAACCCAGAAAGGACTAAAAGCCCGAGAGACTGAGAAACAGAGCAATAAACGAGGCGAGAGGTGTCCGGAGGAAGGCATGGATTAGTCTATCGAGTACTTCTCACTGTAATCCCAGGGCAAAGAAAGGAATTCCAATCCAGGAAAAGTCACGCTGGAATATTCGAGGAACACACTGAAATGCAGGCGTCGCCCCAAGTCCTTCACACCCCTCGCTGGGGGCAGCGTCGCCGCGGAAAGTCCTGAACTGGCTTCGCACACCCCGAGCTATTGAAGCTGGACTCAGAAAGGGAAAACCCCAGGGGTGCGCGCGCGGAGGCAAAGCAGGAAACTTGAAAAAGCAGGCCACGTAAACGCTCCGCGCAGCCCGCCGGCGGCCCCCGGCCCCCGGCCCCCGGCC
>LNAC01000987.1:0-51373 GCA_002007465.1 Ailurus styani | reverse complement strand
GGAGCGAGGCGCGGGGAGGCCGGGCCGGGGGCGGGGGGCGCCGGGCGCTGGGAGGCGGGGGCTGGACCCGGGGCCCCCGGAGGGCGGGGCGCGGACGCAGGGGTGCGGCTGGCCAAGGTCGGGCTGCAGGGGTGGGGAGAAGCCTGCGATCTGTAGGCTTGGGGGTGACCGAGCGTTGGGGACAGCGGGGTCTAGCTCTTGCACAGAGGTGGCGAAGTGCCTGCAGCGGGAAGACAGTCCTGCCGGATTGGCCCTGCTCCGTAGACTCTGTCGTCGTCACTGGCAGCCCTCTGGCAGGAAAAGGCGTCCTTCCATAAACACCACCTTTGTGATCAGTCCGGGAACGCGGTTAATGTGTAACTAGGAGGCAGTAGCGGCAGGTGTCCGGCTAGAGGTCAGCCCTGTGGGCGAGGAGGCCGGCTCACCTGCGGGGAAACTGAGCTTTCCCTGCAACCTGCCAGTCCCTCTCCTGTAGGGCTCGGCTGGTGTCTGGAGAAAACCGTCAGAAGGTGAAGGTGCGCTGGTGCTGGAGGCTCTCCGGAAGGCTATCGACAGACATTGGTCCTTCCGCAGCCCCATGTAGGGGAATCTAGCTCATAAGCAGGAAGCATCCCTTGGTCCTCAACTACGGTTAGGAGTCGTTGGCTAGGTATTTTGATTTAAGGTGCAAAACTGTGTTCAGAATCCTCTGCTGGAAATGCAGAGAGAAACATTGATTAGGAAGAGAATTTTGGTTGGGAGTTTGCTCCGTCTGAGCATGATCAGGACTAGGTCGTATTTCCTAAGACCCAACTTTATTCAGAAGATGTAGTAGAATACTGAAACTATGACTTAGCTAAGCTCCTAAGTAACTTGGACTGTGGGGGAAATGCTAGTAAATACATTTTTCCTAATCCATTTGGCTCCATCCTCCACATAAATCGGCATCAGACTTCACTGAGGCCTTCTCCTCTTTCCCAATGGCCATGTGGTTCTAAATCTTATTTTTTCTGATCCTAATAGAAAATAAATATATCCTTGATTCTAAATGACAGAGAAGGCCCCATGCTGAAATATGAGAACTATAATTTCCTAGAATTATCTTGTATATGTGTCTTGTTCAATGGCTGAGATACTTTGTTGCTTTCTTACTTGGTTTTCCGAATGTTAGTTCTAATTTACACTACTGAGTATAGCAGGCTAATCTGATTGAAACTATTTCAGAAGAAAGACAGGGATCCCATTCTTTAGATCTAAGTTTTCTTCCTGCCAGAAGCTTCCGTGAGTAAGAAAGGAATCACCAGGTTATTGACCGAAACTAGGTCTCAAGATCTCTGAAACCTGGACAGAGTGATAGAAATAAAAATTAAGCTGCTATTTCAAAGCTGAGAACAGTTTTCTATTCTGTGGACTGTGAAGAGTTACATAGACAGACCTTTGGGGAAAACTCTTTGTTTTGGAGAAACTACCCAAAGAAATCATTTAGTTTGCAAATAAAAAGCCAGATATCACAACTGGAAAAGGAAATACTTGAGCTGAGATTTGAAGGAGCTAAGTTTTTGAATAATAATGTGAAAGATTCTTTGCATCCTAGTCACTTTGGATCTTTGAGAGAAAATAAATTTATCCTAAAAACTCTTAGAGACCACTTTGATTCTGAGGTACCGTTGATTGTGTGAAAGGAAAACTTATTGCAAAATTAGTCTTTATTGTCTTCTTTTCTTTAGGGGAGGTCTGTGATAGAGTGAAAGTAGGTTTCTGAAAGCCTAAGCACATTGGAGATTTGTCTACAGGAAATGAAGGGAGAAGGATTCCTTCTAAAATAGATCCACTCCTCCTACCCACTTCTTGGGTTGGTGGGTCCTGCAAGTCTCTGGTACTTTCCTTCTTGCTCTCTGGCAGTGCTGCCCATTTAATGACCAATTAGGATCTCAGGGAGCTTCCAGCCTCTCAAGGATTCCTGTTCCCCATGACTGGCAGAGGACCACATGGGTGGGACACCGATGGGCACAGGTGAATAATGACTGAAGGGCCTTTAGACTCCTAGGCATAGGGTTGGACCCAGAACAGTGGTCCAGTCCCCTGGGGGCAGGGGGAGACTTAAAAGGGCGTAGGAATGAGAACCCAGCATGATCTTGATACTCCAGAAAGCAGTAGCTTTGGGAATGACAGAACATGGCATCCTTGGTGGAGCTAGACTTGGTGGAGAGCACTGGTCACAGTCTGTAAGGCATGGCGACTTTACTTGGTGGCTAGAGTTCAAGAACATAGGCCAACTGTATCTGAGTCCTTGAGGACTCAGAAATATCAGGGTATTACTTTACGAAGGAGCCAAATTCTTCCCAGGGAGGTAGAGGCTTGAAAAGGTGATACCTTTTTAAACACCCAAGCTGGTGACAACTGTGACATATAACTCTTCAGGTTGGAAGAGACCTCAGAGGCCACTGGACAAGTTGCTTTCCAAGGCCATCCAAAAATACCACCTCTGTAATTGGACACGTCTGTTGTTAGGGAGTATTTGGTGAGGATGGGCTAAATTAGCTGCAGTAACAAAGATCTCCCAGCATGCCTGTGACTAACACAATGAAGTTCATCTCTCACTCAGACCACCTGCCCCACTCATGCTGGGCTCCACGTGAGTGCTCATAGACCCAGGCTGACCCAAGTCTCCTGGAAACACAAGCTCCCACCATCACTAGGGCAGGAGAAGAAACCAGCACCAGTGGTGCATTAGCCCAGGATGATCCCATCAGGAGTGGTAGAATCACTTCTGTTTATGTTTTATGGGCCAAAGCAAGTCATGTGCCCATAGCTGATTTCAAAGACAACAGAGAGTGCAATATTGTTACGTCCCAGAAGGAAAAGAGAAGAGGATGTATTTGGAAAGATGTGATGACTACCACAGAACTTTGTACGTGTCCAGACAGCTTATTCTGCTTTGATTTTAAACAGCTTCATTGAAGTGTAATTGACATAGTTGCACATATTTGAAGTAGACATAATTTTTGGTATAGGTGTATACCTCTGCTTGCTGCTACTGGCATGTCAATACTTTTGGGCTTTTCAGTGGACAGAGAGACATTTTCTATGATTCCATTGTATCTTCTTTGTTGCTGATTAGGAATAACTTCTTGTAAGGTTATTTTAGTGGTTGCTTTAGGGTTTATGGTATAGGTTTTTAATTTGTCACATGGTCCACCTGTATGTGCTGTGCCATTTTATGTAGAGTACACAAACTTCACAACACCTTACCTCCATCCTCGCCATGAACTGTGCAGTGGAGGTCCTACCTCTACATTTCTTGTATACCCTGCATACTCACTCTGTTGTTATTTTTGTTTTAAACAGCCAATTCTCTTTATAAAGTTATGGCAAAATAGGCATAGCATGAAATTTACCATCTCAGCCATTTTTATGTGTACAGTTCAGTGGCATTAAGCATGTTCACTTTGTTGTGTGACCATCCCTCTCCAGAATTCTCTTCATCTTGCAACCTGCAACTGTTTCCATTAAACACCAAATTCCTGTTCTCCCCTCTTCCCAGCTCTGGCAACCACCATCCTATTTTTTCTCTCTATTCTTTTGATAGTCTAGACACCTTAATATGAATGGACTCATACAGTGTCTGTTCTTTTGTGACTGGCTTATTTCCCTGAGCATAATGTCCTTAGGGTTCATCTGTGTTGTAGCCTGCGTCAGGATTTCCTTCCTTTTCAAGGATGAATAATATTCTCCTGTGCGTATATACACCATATTTTCCAGAAAATTCTCTTTCAAATAGATTTAACCAAGTATTTTATATTTACCCACATACATACCATGTCTGGGATGCCTCTGTCCCTTTTGTAGATTCAAATTCCATGTGGTATCATTTCCTTTTTACCAGAAGTAATTCCCTTAGCAGATCTTGAAGGGCAGGCTGCTGGAGATGAATTCTTTCTGGTTTCATATACCTAAAAAAGTCCTTATTTCATTTCTGTTTTTGAATAGTATTTTTCTTAAGTTTAGATTTCTAAGTGAGCAGCTTTTTTTTTCTTTTAACACATTGCTTTCTGGCTTATATTATTCCTGATGAGAAGTCTATGGCTATTCCTCATTCCTTTGTACACAGTTTTTTTTTTTAATATCTGCCTTTTAAAAAGATTTTATCTTTATTACTGATTTATGGATTTTAGTTATGATATGCTGTGATGTGCCTTGGTGTGGTTTTCTTTGTGGTTCTTGTCCTCATGTTCCATTAAACTTCTTTGGTCCGTGAATTTATTGTTTTTATCAGATTTGGATTGTTTCTTCAACCATTATTTCTTCAGTATTTTTTCTGCCCCTCCCTCTCTTCTCTGGTGACTCCGTCATGCATGTATCACCCCATTTGAATTTGTCCCACAACTAACTGATGCTCTGTTCATTTTTGCCAATCTTTTTTTCTTCCTGTGTGTCATTTTAGATCATTTCTATTGTCATATCTTTAAATTCACGAATCTTTTCTGCCATATTGAATCTCTTAATCCCATCCATTGTATTTTCCCTTTCAGACATTGTAATTTCATTTCTAGAAGCTCAATTTGCATCTACATATATCATGTTCACTACTTAGTCTCATTCTCTCCTTTAGTTTCTTGAACATACAGAATATGTCGTAATCATGGTTTTAATGTCATTTTTTACTCATTTTATCATCTGAGGAATTTCTGAGCAGTTTTCATTGATTGGCTTTTCTCTTTCTTGTGAGTGGTATTTTCCTATTTTACATGCAAGGTAATTTTTCACTGGATGCTAGACATTGAGAAATTTTCTTTGTTTAATTGTATATATAATATGTAAGGATTTAGGGTTTCTTCTGGACCTTGTGTGTGTGCTGGGGATTGATTTAAAAATTCGAGGGGATTCTTTACCCAGCTGTGCGTACTTTCCACACATTCCTGCACTGAGCAGCAGGTGAGGGCTTGAAGGGAATCCTTTGCGAATCTTTGATGCTCCCTCTATGCACAGCTCCCTCCTCTCCTTACTCTGCCCAGAGGACTCGCTACCTTTCAGCCTCTCCATTCCATCTCCCCAGCTCAGGGAGTGCTACCTCGTCCTCCTCCTGTCTCCAACCCCAGAGCTCAGTCTGTGGATCTCTTTATCCACATTCACTTTCTCCTCAGTGGATCTCATCCAGTTGCAAGGCTTTAAATACCACCTAAAGTTCATGCTTCCAAAAGCTCTCTTGCCTACGCTTCTACATACCGTCATTTATTTCATTTCTTCATCTGAACACCTGTTAGGCTTCGTAATACTAAGAATAAAGTTCCTCAACTGAACCCGTGCCTTCTGCAATCACCCATCTCAGTGAGTGGCAGTTTGAGCGGGACAAAATTTTGGAGTCCTTCTCAACTCCTTGCTGCCACTCAGGTGAACATTTGGTCCATCAGCAAATTCTCTGCCTTTGAAACATTCAGTTCATAGCCACTTCTCCCCAGTGCTGCTCCTTTTTGGTCCAAGCCTGCCTGACGTCTCTCTGCATTTTACTCCTACCTGGACTTCCGGCTCAGGTCCTTGTCTCCCGGCAGCCTCTTCTCCACACAGCTGCCAGAGTGACCCCATTAAGTGTAAGTACACAAAAACAAACCCTAAAAGAACAATACTCCTTTAAAGCAGCCAGTGTTGGGGGCAGGTAGGTGGGTGGAGAGAGGAGAGTGGAATATAAGTTCCATTGTACCACTCTGCTCCAAACCCTTCATCTCATTTACTTACCCTGGATCAAAAGATCTTCTATGGTCTGCCTCCCCTCTGACTTCTGTCCTGCCACCCCACAACCCCCCAGTCTCTTGGCTCTGATCACATAGGCCTTCTTGTTGTGTGTGGTTTTTTTTTAAAGATTTTATTTATTTATTTGACACAGACAGAGAGAGAGATCAGATCACAAGTAGGCAGAGAGGCAGGCAGAGAGAGAGGAGGAAGCAGGCTCCCTGCTGAGCAGAGAGCCCGATGCGGGGCTTGATCCCAGGACCCTGAGATCATGACCTGAGCCGAAGGCAGAGGCTTTAACCCACTGAGCCACCCAGGCACCCTTCTTGTTGTGTTTTGAACACATCAAGAAGATGTTGGCCTCAGGGCCTTTGTGTGTGCTCTTTCCTCTGCTGGAATGCTCTTGTCCCAGATGTCTATGTGGTTTGTGCCTGCACAGTCTTTATGTCCTCTGCTTATGTTTTATACCTTTCAGATATAAAATAGTGATCCCTCTCCTCCCCAGCATTTCATATGCTCCCTACTTTGAGTGCCCCTCAGAGAATTCACCACCACCTAACACATACATGATTTATTAGTATAGTATCTGCTCCCCCTCTAAATGATAAGTTCTATAAGAGAAGGGGTTGTATCTATCTTACTCTCTGCTCTGTCCTCATGCCTAACATAGTATTTGGCATACCAAACCCTCAATAATTAAATAGTTCTTGAATGAGCAAGTGACTGAAATAAAACTCAGCAGGTCTTGATTTAATATGGATTTAATTTAGTGTACTGAACTTAATTTTAAATTTGTTGATTTATGGGAAATTTAAAAGCTGATCTTCTAAATTCCACCATGTAATTGTGGAAAGGCTGTAATAAAACCATTTAAAAGTATCATCTAGTACTAGTGTAATTTATTGAGTACTTGACAAATACTAGGTATAGTGCTAAGTGCTTTACATGTAGTATTGTCCAACCTTGTCCTTACCACAGACTCACGAGATAGGTATCATCCCATTTTGTAGACGAGGAAACAAAGGACCAAGTGTGTTATGTATTTTGCCCCAGTTCTCAGGGCAAATATGTATCTATGCTGGGATTTTTCTTTAAAACCACACTAAACGAGACACCTTTCCTTTTCATCTATAATGTGTGATAGGAAAAAAGTGCAGTATGAAAACCTCCGAGATGGAAGTGTTGACTTCAAAGGCATCAAACTGATCAGTGTAAGGGAACCTACAGGCAATAGTGCCCTTGGGGTCATGCCCTATTCTGGGTGCTTTCTGTAACATCCCTTGACTCTCACCTGACAAGGTGGCCTTCCCCACCCTCCTTTCACAGTCATGGATGGCTCCAAGCCAGGGTTCTTTACTGCACTATGATGCTAAGTAAGTCTGGAGACGTGGAGTGGGCACATGTTTCCAGGAACAAAAATTCCCTGAATGGCTCTATAAAGAAAGCATAAGCTCAAACTAACTCTAAGCTAGAACATAACCCTGAAGGTAACATCCAATTCTCCAATACTAAACTTAACTTTTTGAACTTATTTCTAAAGGCAAAGGGACCTCTGTTTACTCAACAAGACTATGCTGCAAATGTTCCACAAAATAGTATGCAGTTTGGAAGCTAGAGCTGTAGACATGTTTGTTAGTGATGGGGTAATTTCTCACCTTCATCTTTTAATTTGAAAGTTACCAACAAATCTTAGTTCTAAAGGGAATGCTTCTCTGCTTTTTTCTGCATTTACCAACATTTATACTCGGGGACTTTTTTATGAGTCCTTTTAAGTTTTATTCTGCATTTCAGTAAAGAGGATTTTCTGGTTCCTTTTTTCTTTTAATCACATTTTAGAGATCAGATTAACCAACTGACTGAGGACATACATGTATTTTCTTCCCACTTACTGGTAAAAGTACCATAGAATTATCTTTGTTTTATTTTCCTATTCTTCTAAACTGTGTTTTAAATCAAATGGCTTATTTTCAGTCTGATTTCTTGTTAAAAAGATATTTGCAAAATGAGTGGGTTTCAGTTTTTGTTTTTGGATTCTTCTCCTGATAACCAAATACATTTAGCCAGAATTTTCTGTTATGGGCTGATTTTTTTTTTACTTTAATCAGCTTTATTGAGGTATAATTTATATACAATAAAATTCAACAATTTTAAGTGTACAATTCCATACTAATTATTTTTGACAAATTTTCCACAGTCATGTAACAAACAACAGAATCATGATATAGAACCTTTCTATCACCCCCAAACTTTTTTCATGCCCTTTTGAAATGACCTCTGGGCTGACTTCTTTTTTAGATTTTTAAAAAATTTTATTTTATTTTATTTCATTTTAGAGAGAGAGAGAGTGAGCATGAGCAGGAGGAGGAGCTGAGAGAGAGAATCCTTAAGCAGACTCCGCACTGACTGTGGAGCCTGATGAAGGCCCAACCCCATAACCTTGAGATCACTACCTGAGTGGAAACCAGGAGTCCGACCTTAACCAACTGAGCCCCCCAGGCGCCCTCCATTGGGTGGGCTTTTAAGAATCTTTTTAGAGGATTACTGGTGTCAAAGGAGAAAATACAGTACGTCCTATGAGATTGGGTGGGAATTTTCCCACTGCAAAGAACAGCCACATTCAGACCTCTGACAACCTGTCCTTCTCCCCATTTTAATGTCCTGTGTTTGTGTAAGCCACCAGCACTTTCTCTGGACCGGATTAGGAGTCAATACCATTTCCATCTATCTGCTGGGTGGACTGTGCCTCTTATTTGAAGACTGATGAGACCTAAGAGGAGGCGCTTCCTGGGCTTACTAGTGCTCCCTGTGACTCTATAGCAGCCAGACTTTTAGGTCCGAGTGGTTTCAGATCTTTCCCACCACCCCCCTCTAAAGTGGTGGAGGCTTGGCTGGCAGGCGTGCCATGAAGCACTGTGTAGTGTTTGTAACATGCCACCTTGATTTGTTTGCCAGAGCTGCTGTAATGAACGCTGGACTCCGGGGCTTAAGCAACAGAGATGTGTGGCCTCCCAGTCCCACCGGCTAGAAGCCCACCACGGAGAGGTCGGCTGGGTGGTTCCTTTCCGAGGGCTGTGACTGAGCATCTGTGCCGGGCCTCCTCCTAGCTTCTGCTGGAAGCTGGTTTGCTGGCCATTCCTGGCCTTGCTACAAGCATCACCCTGACCTCTGCCTTTGTCTCCAGATGGCTTTCTCCCTGTGTGTGCGCCTGTGTTCAAATGTCCCCTTTCAATCAGGACACCAGTCACATTGGTTAATGACTTCTTAATTAATTATACCCTTGTTCCAAATGAGGTCATTTTCTGACATCCTGGGTGGTTTAGGACTACAATGGATAAATTTCAAGAGGGAAACACAATTAAACCCTTAACACTTTTTGTCATCCAAATGTCCTCCCTCCACCCCGAATCATAAACGTACAGCAATCATGCCTCGCTCGCATTGGTAGAGACCCCAGTGTCTTCTCAGGAATGAAATGCAGGCTCCTGCAGATTCTCTTATTTATTCTTTTGTAATTCAATTAACCAACATACAGTACATCATTAGTTTCAGATGACTTCTGCAGATTTTTAAACTGTAGAGCATATGTGAACACCTGGGGACCTGTGAGAAACACAGATTTCTGGATCCCCTTTCTGGAGGGTCTGATTCATGAGTCTGGACCAGAGCCCAGGAATCCGTCTTGTTTAACAAGCACCACAGGTGTTTCTAAGGCAGCAGGTGGCCACCTTTGGAGAAGTCCTGGTGTGGGCTGTAAGGGGTCCTCTTGCTGAGGGATCCAGGCTCCAGCTGCTTGTGGAAAGTGCAATGCAGAGGAGCAGAGGCTTCATGGAACATTAAATTTGATGAGTGGCAGGATCTTCACATCTGAGTCATGAAGACATGTGCTCGGAGATCTTTCTCTGATACCTAACCCACTTAGAAATAGGGGTGGGCTAGAGATAGACTACGGGCTAAATTTTCAGTGATATATATTTTTTGTGAGTCATGCCTTTCCCGTTCAGGGGTCATCCGTCATTCCTCCAGTCAGCCAGAGCTTTCAATCTTCTGGGAAGCAGCCAACATTCAGCAAGCAAGAGCCGCCTCCAAAAGCTGGTGGGGAAGGGGAGCTTTGCAATGCCCCCTTCCTCTTCCCTGGGTCTCACCATCTCTCCTGCCTTCTCTTACATTTCTTAAGGAGGTTCATGACTCAAGGACTTTCCCTCAGTCCTCTGTTGAATGGTTGATTTCTTTCTTAAAGCACAGTCTGTTTGGTTTTTTTCTTTTCTTTTCCTTTGCTTGCCCCCATAATTTAGCAATAGTTCTGTATTCACTGGGCAGTTTGCCTCTGACACTAGAATGTAACCTGTCTGAGGATGGAGACTTGACCTTCATTGTTCTTACTCTTTTCCCCCGTCCTCTCTCTAGCATCTGCCCTAGTGCCAGGCACATTTTAGATGCTGCAACTTGTTTGTGGAATTAACCAAATGAATGAATGAATGAATGAATGAACGAATGGATGGATGGATGGATGCTGGTACCACCTGTGAACAGTAAAGATGACCATGGGAAACGTATGGAGCACTTAAACCATTTCAGATGAGTCCATGAAGGACTCATGGAGTGCGGCATGAAGGCTGTGCGCCAGAATACCACGGAACAGGTGAATCACTTGGAGTAGGAATTAAGGATTGTTTTACGGAGGCTGTTTCTATGGGTTTTCCTTCCAGCCTCCTTTTTTGCTCAGCTTAAATGTTTTCACATTGTGTGTGAGTGAAGAGGAGTCTTTCCTTACTACTGAGCTTAAGCAAATGGAAATTCTGTTTGTGGGAGAAGTGGTTTTGAAACTCGAGGGAATTTTTGGGAACCAATATGCAATGGGGTTTTAGAGCAAGCTTGTTGGACCATGTGTCTGAATGGAAGAAGGGGTGGAGAGATGGGACCAACAAGGAAAACTTTTCTTAGGCAACTCTGCATAATTGAAAATTACCTGAGAGAGAGAGAGGAGTTGATCCAGCCCTGGAAAAATGGCCATACTCTTCAACTTACTTTTGGTGCATGATTTCCCTTGAATCTTGGGTCCAGCAGGAGATCTAATCTTGGGCCCCTCTAATTGAGCCCTTCTGGAATCTCTAGAGGGTGCCCTGTGGTAAGGACTCTGAGGAGCTCCTTCTCTCTTCCTCGAGAATCTACCGGCACAGGGCACCTCCGGCTCTGCAGCTACACAAGGGGAACAATGAGTTTTAAAGCTGCTCAGAAAACATTGTTGGAAAACCAGGAAACCCTTGAATCTCTCTGGGCTATCCAATTTGAAGATCTTAATTTAAGAAATAAAGCGAAGAAGCAAATTCGGTTAAGGAATTTAGCAAGACCGCAGGTATTTTTGTTACTTTCCTGGTCAAATGGTGCCCCCCTGTGGGTACTTTGATGTACTCTCCAGGGTCCTAGGCTCGCGCGAAGCAAGACTGCAGCCATGAGGACAATCCCAAGGACTGCTAGTTTGGGCCCCGTCTAATGGTCCTCTGCGGATTGTCTACGAGGCAAGAATGTAACTTATGAGAGGGGTGTGGGCTAATTTGTGACTGCCGCCAACCACTCAGAAGGTATGTTGGTACCTGTGAACGTGACCTTATTTGAAAATAGGGTCTTTGCGGATGTAATTAAGGAGTGAGTTAAGATCAGGCCAGTGGAGTGGGCTTTTCATCCAATATGACTGGTGTCCTTTTAAGAAGAGGAGAGGGACATGGCAGGAGAGAAGGCCTTGTGGGGATGGAGACAGACTGCAAGACTGCCAGGCTCAGGCGAAGCTTGGACATGGGGCCATGGCACAGATCCTCTCTCAGAGCCTCCAGGAGGAACCAGTTTGCTGACACCTCGCTGTGGCACTTACAGTCTTTAGGGCTGTGAGAGAGTAAATGCCCGCCATTGGAAGGCAGTCAGGTTGTGCTACTTTGTTAGGATGGGCTCAGCGAACAAATGCGCTAAGGGTCTGGGATTCTGAGTCAGAGTCCCAGCTACCCCTTACAACTTGTGTGACCTTAAACAAATCACTTCAGTGTCTCTGAGCCTCAGTCTCGTTAATTACACAGTGGAAACATGCAACAGGGAGAGTTCCCCTCCCCAAGGTTCCTGCAAGGACAAGTGTGATCACGTATGTAAGTGCATTTTGTTAATCGTAGAGCAGAGTGCAAATGTGATGTTATCACGTGGCCAAGTGGTGGTGGTGTGTGGTGGCGAAGAGCGAGGCCCTGAAGGTCACTGGCCTGGGCCCATGTGTGGAAGTGT
The DNA here is from genome assembly GCA_002007465.1 of Ailurus styani. Lineage (NCBI taxonomy): Eukaryota > Metazoa > Chordata > Mammalia > Carnivora > Ailuridae > Ailurus > Ailurus styani. The sequence goes on along the minus strand of LNAC01000987.1, from coordinate 39,406 downwards.
CATAAAGGAGAATATCAGGAAAACTTGATTCTCAAATGAGCCAAAGGCAGTGGTGCCCAGGGATAAAGTTGGAATACATTAGAGGGATCAGCGAATTCTTGCTCTGTACAAATTACCCCAAAACTCACTGTCTCAAAACAATGAACATTTATTATACACATTTTCTGTGGGTCAAGAACCTGGAGCAATTTAACTAGGTGCTTCTGTGTCCTTCTTGTGAGGATACAGTCAAGATGTTGCCTGTTCTTTCTTCAAGGCTCAGGGTGTCGCTTCTTTCATGGAGCTTTCTGTGGACTCCCCAGTCAAAGCTGGCAGCCCCACCAGCGCTTGCTCCTGACCCACCACATATTCTGCAATCATCACCAGGCTTTTCTAACTTATTTGCCTATCAACTGACGCTATACTGAGTTCCTTGAAGGGGGCTGGTGGTTATCAGGCATCTCTCTAACGGTGCTCTCCCTAGCACTTGGCACAGGATGGCTGTTTGATGTGTATTTATTGAATGAGAGAATGAAGGAGTGAGCAAGGGAATGAATGGCATTTTTTGCAACAACACCCAACCAGCACATAAATCACCCAGCAAAAGGATAAATGTGGCGGGAAACTTGGCAGTTCCTGAGGCTTCCGCAGTTTCTAGAATGTCTCTAGTAAGCCAGGGGCGGCAGGGAAGTGTCACACCTCGACACAGTCTGACACTCTTCCTTAACATTTTAGCATTCAAAGGGAGAGGCCACAGAGAGACTTTGTGCCTACCTGTAGCAGCCATTTTGTCCCCTTTGAACAAAAAGGGGACCCAAGGTTCTGGCAACTATGGTGTCTCGACCAGATGTCCTATCATCTAGTGCTGTGCTGACCGGGGACCAGGAGCCAGATACCCTGAGCCCACGTCTTGGGGTGTTCTCCTGAAACACACTAGGTTTCATATGGGAAAAGTGAAAGCCCCCTTTAAGAACTTGTGCAGGCTCTAAGCTGTCTGTGAAATCTTGTACGGTAAGGAAAAAAGCAGCCATCAAGCAGATTTCAAGCAGTTTTGATCTGGTTCCATTTTAATAAGAAAAGTATAAATAGGTATATGTACATAAATATGCATATGGTAAAAGGAGGTGTATCAAAATGGTAATAATTGTGATCTCTGGGTGGTAGGATTTTGAATTATTTTTCTCTTCTTTTTTATTTATGTTTTCTAATTTTTGTATCAGGCGTATGAATTGCTCACGTGATTTAAGGAGCCTTCTAGCTGTCAAAAATAATAGTGACCTGCAATAAGATAAGCTCTCATTTCAAGTTGTGATTTTTCTTTCTAAATACAGATAAAATCACACATTGTGCGAAACATAGGAAGTGGTTTCTAGAGCAGCAAAAAGACAAGGTGACTTTAATATGAAGGCAACTTCTACAAAGGCTGGATTTATAAAAGTTCTGTTCAGTGAAATAGTTGACTTGGATGCTTATTGTTTGGATTCGACATCTTCAAAGAACGTCTGGAAGTCTAAAGGCAGAAGATGCGGGGTATTTTCTGAACATTTCACTCAATAGCTGAGTGTGTCCAGCTGTGAGGAAGATCCCTTGGTATTTGCCTTGTTGTTAACTTGTTGGTGGATTTTCTTTTAAAGAAGTCAAATTGTGTCACGTTGTTTTTTTTTGTTTTGTTTTGTTTTTTTAATCTATGCTAAGGGAAACAAATTAGCAGAAACAAAAGTGGGGCTTTTCTGATTCATTCACCTCTGTGTTGATAGTGTCCTTTGGTGCAAGTTTCAAAATCATTCATTCATTCATCTGATTCATCCGATTCATCCAGGTTCTGTTGTAGCTCCTGGGAATGGGGCAGTAAACAAAGTTCCTGCCCTCACTAAGCCGACTTGCTTATGGGAGGAGACAGAACGTGAACAAATACATATACAGTAAGTCAGGAGTGATATGTACAATGGAAAAACAGATCGTGGTCCAGGGTGCTGGGGAGGGGCTAAGGAGGGGTCAGTGCCATTTTTTGTTGGGTGATCATGGGTTTCTTTGATAAGGAGACTTTTGAGTAGAGATGGGAAGGGGGAGGGAAGGAGCAAACCTATGCATATGTGGGGAGAGCCCTCCAGGAGGAGATACAAACAAGGGTAAAGACCTGAAGTGGGAGTGTGCTGGGCATTTGGGGACAGCAGCAGGAGGGGCTGGGGGACCATGCATTGATGAGTCAGCAAAGGGCAAGGGCAAGGGCAGCAGATTGGGTCTTGTAGGCCACTGAGAGGAGACTGGCTTTTATCCTGAGTGAATTAGTCACAGGGAGCTCTGAGCCTCCTAAAGGCTGTGCAGAGACTAGGCCATAGAGGGGCAAGGCCTGGAAGCAGGGGGACTAGTTGGGGAGTTGTTGCAACAACCCCGAGAGATGATGGAGGCTTGGACAGCGGACAGTGAAGTCATGGGAAGTGGATGGTTCCGGATGTATTTTGAAAGCAGAATCACCTATGTTTACTGATAGATGAGAAAATATGAGAGAGAAATGAATCTGGGGTTTTGGCCTGAGAAATGGGGTAGATAGTGGTTCTACCTTCAAAGAAAGGGAAGATGGTGGGAGAAGTAGGTTTGGGGGTGTTCCAATAACTGTATTGCCTGGTAACAAACCACCCTGAGCCTAGGGCTTGAAACATCAACCATCATTAATTCTCACAAATCTGCAATATGGACAGAGCTCGGTGGAGGCGTAGTGGGTGCAGGTGGTATTATTTGCGGCACCCAGCTGGTGACTGGAACTATCTGAGGTTCGTCAATCCCATGCAGAAGTTGATGCTACCTATTGGCTGGGCCTCCGGCTGGGACTGTTGGCCAGAACTCCCACTCCTCACCACTCCATGTGGCTGGTGGCTTCCTCACAGCATGGCGGCTGTGCTCCAAGAGTGAGCCTTCCAAAAACAAGGTGGAAATGCATGACACTTTTATGCCCTAGCTAGGAAGTCTCATAGCCTCATTTCTACCATTCTCTATTGCTACCATTCTCTATTCTCTATCTTGTCACAAAGATGCGTCTAGTTTTAAGGGGAGGGGGTATGGGTCTTGGCCTTCGATGGGCCATGTCGGCATCACATTGTAGAAGAGTGTATGGGATGCGCAATATTGTGGTTCCCATCTTCAGAAAACACAGTCTGCCATCAGAGGGATCAAGATTTGTAAAGTGAGAGTGGAAAAGTTGAGTAGACAGGTAGGTGTCCAAGGCCAGAGAGCTCAGAGTCAGGGAAGTAAAATTTGGAGGCTTTAGGTATTGCTGGTATTTAAAGCCATCTGGAACAAGTAGAAGGAGGGAGACGGAGACTATCAATTATTGCATTATTTATTGAGTGGTTATATATTCCGCTTTGTGGGAAATAGTTTCTGGAAACTTTGTGGATACTGTGTGGCGGAGCTCACTTCTCCTGTGAATGTAGAATTCAGCTCAGTTTCTGACTGCGTTTTTATCTTGCTCCCAGTGCTCTCAGTGGGGAGCCCATGATTGGATCTAACAAGCCTCTTTTGTCCTCAGGAAGCTGACCTCTCCACTGTGCTTGGAGTGCCTTCGGGCTTTCCCTGAATAACAACAGCCAGAAGTACTCAGATTTTTAAAAACCTAAAAACCTTTGAAAGGGCAATATTGAGAAATAAAGAACTGAATTATTCCATTGTTAAGCAACTTCATGTCAGGCTAAAATTGAACAAGAAATTTATGGTGGTTAAAGTATTCACTAAAGGTTAAAAAAAAAGGAAAGAAAAAAAACTAGACACTTTTCATCCTTAAGAGATCTGATGAAGCTTAGAACCAGGCTCTAAATGCCAGACTGTTGAAAAAAGGATAAACCATAAACTTCTGAGTATGGCACAGACAAGCTTTCATAATCTGGCCCTTTTCTGTCCAACCTTATTCTATTCCATTATATTCTGGTCACTCCACTCCCAAATCCCCTAAACATGTTACACCTGTCGACCCTTCCATGGTTTTGTTCCTCTTTTTGATTCCTGGCAAACTCCTACTCATCCCTCAACGTCAGTCATCTGCTCTACAAAGCAGGTGGTTGCAGTCACCCTTCTGAGTGCTCTTATTGGCTTTTGCAGTCCTGTATTGTTTCTCATGAGCAGACAGTTTCTTAAGGGCAGAAGCCCTAAGTGTTTTTTTGGTAGCCCCAGCACCCAGTAATGCTGGGAACAGAGCTGATAACTTATGTGGGGGAACAAAGGCAGGAGGAAATGTAGATAAAATTAAATCTCCTTAAAACTTGCAGCCCATTGACAGATACTTGAGGCAGCCAGCATTCCTCCAGGAAACTCCCAACTTGTCTTCCTGTTAATGCTTTGCTAGAGGGAAAAACAACCTTAGCTTGCCAGGAGTCAGGCCTCCAGGATCCTGAGAGTCTTCTTTAGCATATGAAAGTCCTTTTGGAACCTCCCCCAACTTCATAGTATATAGCCAGTTGCTCCTCACATTCCTGGGGCAGCCCTTTGTGCCCACCGGTCCTGTCCCTGTGCTTTAATAAAACCACCTTTCTGCACAAAAGATGTCTCAAGAATTCTTTCTTGGCCATCAGCTCTGATGGCCCAACCAACATTACCACATCAATAATCACTAAATTTTTTTCTGTTTTTGGAATGGATAGACTAAAACCTTAATAATGTTCTTTAGGGGGCGCCTGGGTGGCTCAGTGGGTTAAAGCCTCTGCCTTTGGCTCAGGTCATGATCTCAGGGTCCTGGGATCGAGCCCCACATCGGGCTCCCTGCTGAGCGGGGAGCCTGCTTCCTCCTTTCTCTCTGCCTACCTCTCTGCCTACTTGTGATCTCTCTCTCTCTCCATCAAATAAATAAACAAAATTAAAAAAAAAATAGTGCTCTTTAGTGTAGAAAAGCACTTAGTTTCTGCTCCCATTTCCTGGGTCTGGCTTCTTGACTTGCCTGGGTAAGGTTGATTGGCAGGATTTTCACTGTAGGGAGTCTCTTGCTTGTAAGGAAGCCCCATGGCTTGGACAGGAGGACAGCATTATCTCAAAACGCTGGGGCTTGGTTTCTGCCTACTTCACAAATGGAGGTTAGGAAACCCTACATTCTCACCAATTTCCAATTTACTTAGGAGTTTGGCTCTTATCCTGAGCACAGTATCTGTTGACTTCCCCTTCATAAAATCTGAACTGTCAGGAATCAATGGGCTTCACAAATCATTTTGATTACCTCAATGCACTGGCTATAGAAGCTGGTCCTAATACAGTTTTTGACGCTTGAAGAACAAGAGTAGAGAGATGTGGACTGTAGCATATGTGAAGGTGACATGGCTGTTAGAGTTACAGAACCTGGAATGGATCACCTGATGGAAGAACTGAGCAGCACTCGGAGACCTTGGAGGATCGGAGGTTTATTTAACACCAGCGGGCTCAGAGGACATTGCTCTCCAAAGGTCTGAGCCCCAAGCAGAAGCAAGGGGGGTAATTTATATACTTCTACTTCCACATAGTTGGTACTTTTGGCACATGCAGGAAGTGGGGGCAGGGAGAAGAACCCAGAAGAGCCCTGGGGCAGGAACTGGGACTCTCCTGCTGGCTCGGTTGGCCATCTTTAGGACACAGATTTTCCTCATCATTAGGACAAGTGAGCTTGTCTTTAGGAAGCTCTGTGGTAGCATAAGGGGTAATAGCAGAAGGCCCTGCATGTCTACTGCAGTTACTTCTAGGGCTTACAGATAATACCCTTTGGTTGTGTATGAGTGGGAGGGATGAGCCGTCTCCAGAATGCTGAAGAATTTGGGGAAGTCACAGATGTACCAGAAAATTCCTCCCCATATCTCTCAGTGGCTGTCACTACTAAGAGAAGTTCTCCTAGGAGCCACAACAAGGGTTCTCCTCCTCTTTTGTTATCATACAAAACATCCGTGAGGTAGTTGTTTGAGGTCTGTTAGACTTTATAACAATGCTAACTGGTCTCAAACCAGAAACAGATGTGAAAGTTCCCAGCATGGGTGATGAGTTCAGTCTACCTTCCATTCCAGTCTGCTCACCTCCTGGGCTCTCAGGAAATCTTGAGATTTTCTCTGGAATTCTGGTGGCTCTTCTTTCTCTGGGGCATGTAAGTGGGGAATTACCAACCACCATAACTAGAGATACTGCAAACCCAGTCCTGAGCACAGTTAACAAATGCAGTGTGCTAGGAAGCCAAGGTCTGAATGGGAGGGGGTGGTGGGGGGTGGAGGTGGAGGGGTGGGAGTAGGGAGGGCTGAATTTGGAAGAAGAAACTGGGAAGAACTTGGAGAGAGAGAGTCAAGGAAACAGGGTGATGGAGCCAGAACTTGGAACCAGGAGGGCAGATCCAGTAAGAGAAAGTGAAAACCAAAGTGGTCGTTTCGAGGGGCTGCTCAGGACTTGTTCACCAAGACCGAAGCTTTGTCTTAAGTCTCCATCTGGGATTGACAGGCAGAAGGAACAACACTACTTTACCATGCTGGGGTGGGCAGTCATGTGCTGGCTGGATTTGTTTCCAGGTTCAGGTGCAACTTCATCTTCACTCCTTAGTAGCACCTTGAACTGAAATGCACAATGATAGGTGTGTAGATCTGAGCAGGGCTGGGGAGAGAGTCTCAGATCCAGGAGATGAATGAGAGGGTGTGTGTGTGTGCTTTGGGTGCTGTGGTGCAGGTGGGATGCTGTTTTTTCTGTAAGTTTTCTCCTACTAAGTCCTTGAAAGTGTCTGTCTCCAAAAAAGACACTGTGATTGACTCCTGATCTAGAAAATGAAACATGCTTGTCTTTCCACTGCTATGGGGCCCTATCTGAATGAAGCCGCACCAGCAGCAGTTGAGATTTCCATCCTGAAATCTGTAACATTATCTCATCTTTGGGTCATTGTACATTTGGGACCAGACACAGGAGGAGACTGGAATTTTCACATACTAGTCTATAAATGCCACAAAGGTAGGCTCTGTGTCTATATTCCTCCTTCCTGTGTCTCCAGTAGATAGCACAGTGCCCATCTGCTCAGTACACATCTATTGAATAAATAAATAACCCCATCCCCAGCTTTAAATGTTAAGACTCTGGCTCATATTTCCAACAGCTGGGCTAGTGGTTGTGTTGTGCATTCCCCTGGCCTCTCCATATCAGATCACTGTGTTTCTTTTTCCCCCTTCAGCCTCTGCCTTAGGCAACAGCAAAGATATTGTGGGGGTGGTGGGGGATTGGGGGAGGAAGTGAATCTGAAATTAAGCTAAAAGAATGCAGTCCTGTCTCTACACAGTCTTCATGTTTTCTCCCTCCTTTCCCTTGTATTTAGTTATCTGGCTGTGCAAAAATTTACCCCAGAAGGTAGCAATTTGAAACAACAAATATGATCTCACATAGTTTCCAACAGTTGGGAATCTGGCCCATGGAGTGGTTCTGGCTCCCATTCTCCCACAAGGCTGTTTGTTGGCCAGGGCTGTGGTCATCTGAAGGCTCGACTGTGTGGGAGCGGGGCTTCCAAAAGGTCTCACTCATGTGGCTGTTGACTTGCCCGACTGTCCTTACAACACAGCAGTTGGCTGTGGTCAGAGCAAGCGAACAGAGAGTGAGTGAGCAGGGGCAGTGTGAGGAGGAGGGAAAGAGAGAGACAGAGGGGTGAGGGAAGGAAGTTCACCTGCTCTCTGAAAACCTATACTGCCATTTTTGCCTGGTTCTATTCTTTGGAAGCAACTAGCTACACCCTTCCCACACCCAGGAGGTTGTGCAATTAAGCCCCACCTTTTGAAGGGAGGAGTCTCAAAGATTCTGTGCAAATATTTTCAAGCTACCACAGTCTTCTGTCAGAGTCTCCATCCTCCTGACCATGTTCCTGCATCTCTCCCATTTGCCCTTTTTCTTGTGAGTCGGCTAATCCTCATACATCTAAGTGAACTTTCTCATAAGTTAACTAATTCTAGGGGAATTGTAAGCTTCCTGTAGATTCCCTCAGGCCCAGGAATCCTGATTACCACCCTCCCATTTTTTTCTAACTTAATGTCTTTTATTAATTGCATTAATGAATTAATTGCATTAAATATAGCGGGCTCCTCAACTCACTGGTCCAAGTGTGCTTCCCATTTTAAAAAGGGACAAAGAGAATCCTCGCTCTAGAAAATGCCTCTCTAACCTAAAGGAGAGACTCTGCTCATAGTGTTAAGTGTGGTGAATGTCTGAGGCAGAGCCAGGCTAGTCCCACAGTGCCACAAGGTGATTCTGCTGGAAGGAGGTATGAACACATAAGGCGAAGAGCTTACTCAGACCTGCTCACCAAAGTGCTCTCTTTGTTCTTTGTTTCTTTCTGTCTCTTTGTCTACATCTCTCTGTCTTCTGTCTCTGCCAACCTGTGTGTGTGTGTGTGTGTGTGTGTGTGTGTCTTTGCTCTGTGGCTTAAACTGGCATTCAAATACCCCCTCCGCACTGTTGGCACCTCTTCTGATTCTTAGAAACTCTTTTCTCTTTTTTCTTCTCTAACTTCCTATCCACTTCTACCACAGATATTATTATTAGCAGATTTGGGGATAGTTACTTGTTTCATTCAAACAAAAAAGAAACAAAACCCCTCCATAATGAAGCCATAGACTTCAATTTAAACAAGTTGTATTTCAAACTGAGTATAACAGAAACTGTTTCTTAAATAAAACTTGTTTTCCTGATTCTGAAAGCAATACATAGGAATTTGGAGTTTATAAAGAAGCACAAAGAAGAAAATTATAATTGTCAATTATTCTATGATCAGAGATAACCGAGGTTAACATTATGATACATATCCTTTAGACTTTTACATACAGAAACACACACACACACACTATTGGGATATTCTGTACATATTGTTTCATAATCTACTTTTCCTTTTTTTTATTTGGAAGAAATTTTTAAGATTTTTATTTGAGAGAGAGAGAGAGAGAGAGAGAGTGTACATGCATGCATGAGTGGGAGGTGGGGTGGGGGCGAGGGAAAAGCAGACTTTCTGTTGAGCAGGGAGCCCTGGGGCTCGGTCTCAGAATGCTGAGATCAGGACCTGGAGCCAAGGCAGACGTTTAACTGACTGAGTGACCCAGCCCCGCCTCTATGTACTTTTTTTCTCATAATATTTTATGGTGGTGGAGGGAGCAAGATGGTGGAGGAGTAGGAGACCTAAATACCTTTGGGTCCCAGGAGTTCAGCTAGATAGTTACCGAACCATTCTGAACACCTACAAACTCAACAGGAGATCGAAGAGAAGAGCAGCAATTCTAGGAACAGAAAAGCAAACACTTTCTGGAAAGTAGGACATGCAGAGAAGTGAATCTGAGGTGACATATGGGAAGATAGACCGTGGGGGGAGGGGCCAGCTCCCGACAAGTGGTAGAGCAGCGAAGCACAAGATCAGAACTTTTACAAGTCTGCTCCACTGAGGGATGTCACTCCAGAGGCTAAGCAGGGGGTGGAGCCCTTGCGGGGAGGCTGTGGTCTTGGGACCTGCAGGGTCACAGAAAGACCAGGGATGTCTGAGTGCAGCAGGGCTCCCAGATATAGGAGTGGGGAAGCTGGCTGTAGAGACAGAGCCAAGCAGTAGGCTTTCAGCTCAGGGTTACCTTAAACCATGATCCAAAGCACAGTCGGGCCACTGCTCTTCAGGCAGGGACCCCACAAGTGGTAGATCTGGGGACTCACCTTCCTCCCCTGGAAGGAGTGGCATGGGAGCATGCTGCAGGAATTGAATGGGTTTGGAGACTCTAAATGGGGCCATGCACCAGATAGAAACACTGGGTCACAGGCTGGGTGAGCTCGGAGTGTGGCTGGAGACCAGGGAGATGGGAGGGATTGACTGCTTTTCTCTGAGGGTGCACTGAGGAGTGGGGTCCCAAGCTCCTGGCTCCTCTGGGTTGGAGATTGGGAGGCCGCCATTTTCATTCCCATCCTCCAAAGCTGTATGGAAAGTGTTCAGGAACAAAAGCTCCCAAGAACAAACCTGAGCAGATTACTTAGCCTGGCTCCTGGCAAGGGTGGTGCAATTCTGCCTCGGGCAAAGACATTTGAGAATCACTGCAATGGGCCCCTCCCCCAGAAGGTCAACAAGAACATCCAGCCAAGACCAAGTTCACCGATCAATAACAAGCTCCAGAAATAGGGGAAAGCAACACATAGAATTCATGGCTTTTCCCCATGATTCTTTAGTCTTTCAAAGTTAAATTTTTTAAATTTTATTTTTTTCTTATTGTATTTTTTAAAAATCTTTCCTTTCTCTTATTTTAACCTTTTTAAACTATTTTATTTTAATATCTTTTTAAAAGTCTTTAAAAATTTTCATTGTTAAAGTCATTCTATCCCTTCATTGTATTTAACCTTATTTTTTGTATACATGTAAGTTTTTTCTTTCTTTAAAATTTTGGGATACAGTTTCTTCTAACAGATCAAAATATACCCTAAATCTAGCATATGGCTTTGTTCCAGAGTCCAGCCTGATCACATTCTCTCCTTTTTTTTTCTTTTTACAACCAACTTCTTATCTTATCAATTCCTTTTTTAGAATATTTTTAAATTTTCATCTTTACGGTCATATTCCATCCCTTCATCGTCTTTACCCTTATTTTTGTATATATCTAAGTTTTTCTTTTTTTGAAAATTTGGGGAGGCAGTTTCTTCTAACAGACCAAAATGCACCCAAAATCAAGTGTGTGGCTCTGTTCTAATCATATATGTTATTATTCTATTTCTCTTTTTTCTTTCTCCTTCCTTCTCTCCCTGGTTTCGGGTCTCTTCTGATTTGATTAGTATATATTTTTGGGGGTCACTACGTTTTTTGTATTTTGTTCTCTCATTCATCTATTCTTATCTGGGTAAAATGACAAGGTGGAAAAACTCACCTCAAAAAAAAGAACAAGAGGCGTACCAATGGCTAGGGACCTAATCAATATGGACGTTAGTAAGATGTCAGAACCAGAGTTCAGAATGACGATTATCAAGGTGCTAGCTGGGCTTGAAAAAAGCATAGACGATACTAGAGAATCTTCCTGGAGAAATAAAAATCCTTTCTGGAGAAATGAAAGAACTAAAATCTAACCAAGCTGAAATCAAAAAAGCTATTAATGAGGTGCAGTTGAAAATGGAGTCTCTTACTGCTAGGATAAATGGGGCAGAAGAGAGAATTAGTGATATAGAAGACCAAATGATGGAGAATAAAGAAGCTGAAAGAAAGAGAGATAAACAACTACTGGACCACGAGGGGAGAATTTGAGAGATAAGTGATACCATAAGATGAAGAAATATTATCAATTCCATCAACAATAGAAGAAAGAGAGAGAGGCAGAAGGTATATTGGAGCAAATTATAGCAGAGAATTTCCATAATTTGGGGAAGGGAACAAGCATCAAAATCCAGCGGGCACATAGGACCCTCCTCAAAATCAATAAATACAGGTCCATACCCCACCATCTAATAGTAAAATTTACAAGTCTCAGTGACAAAGAAAATCCTGAAAGCAGCTCAGGACAAGAGGTCTGTCCACAGAGACCTGGTAGGCCAGAAAGGACAGTCATGATATATTCAGAGCACGAAACAAGAAAAATATGCAGCCAAGAATACTATATCCAGCCAGGCTGTCATTGAAAATAGAAGGAGAGATAAAAATCTTCCAGGAGAAACAAAAACTAAAAGAATTTGCTAACACCAAACCAGCCCTACAAGAAATGTTGAAAGGGGTCCTCTAAGCAAAGAGAGAGCCTAAAAGTAACAGGCCAGAAAGGAACAGAGACAATATACAGTAACAGTCACCGTACAGGGAATACAATGGCACTAAATTCATATCTTTCAGTAGTTACCCTGAATGTAAATGGGCTAAATGTCCTAATCAAAAGACACAGGGTATCAGAATGGATAAAAAAACAAGACCCATTGATACGCTGTCTGCAAGAAACTCATTTTAGACCCAAAGACACCTCCAGGTTTAAAGTGTGTGGGGGGTGGAAAACTATCATGCCAATGGACAGCAAAAGAAAGCTGGAGTGGCAATCCTTATATCAGATAAACTAGATTTTAAGCCAAAGAATATCATAAGGACACTGTATCATACTTAAAGGGTCTTTCCAACAAGAAGATCTAACAAATTTAAATATCTATACCCCTAACATGGGATAAGCCAATTATATAAACCAATTAATAACAAAATCAAAGAAACATATTGACAATAATATAATAATAGTAGGAGACTTTAACACCCCCCTCCCCTCACTGAAATAGACAGATCATCTAAGCAAAAGATCAGCAAGGAAATAAAGGCTTTAAATGACACACAGGACCAGATGGACATCACAGATATATTCAGAACATTCCATCCCAAAGCAACAGAATACACATTCTTCTCTAGTGCACATGGAACATGCTCCAGAATAGATCATATCCTGGGTCATAAATCAGGTCTCGACTGGTACCAAAAGATTGGAATTATTCCCTGCATATTTTCAGACCACAACACTTTGAAACTAGAACTCAACCACAAGAGGAAAGTTGGAAAGAACTCAAATACATGGACACTAAAGAGCATCCTGATAAGAATGAATAGGTCAACCAGGAAATTAAAGAAGAATTAAAAAATTCACTGAAACAAATGAAAATGAAAGCACAACTGTTGAAAACCTTTGAGATATAGCAAAGGCAGTCCTGAGAAGAAAGTATATAGCAATACAAGCCTTTCTCAAGAAATAAGAAAGGTCTCAAGTACACAACCTAACCCTACACCTAAAGAAGATGGAGAAAGAACAGCAAATAAAGTCTAAACCCAGCAGGAGAAGAGAAATAATAAAGATCAGAGCAGAAATCAATGAAATAGAAACCAAAAGAATAGTAGAACAGATCAATGAACCTAGGAACTGGTTCTTTTAATAAGATTGATAAACCCCTAGCCAAACTTATCAGAAAGAAAAGAGAAAGGACCCAAGTTAATAAAGTCATGAATGAAAGAAGAGAGATCACAACCAACACCAAAGAAATACAATTATAAGAACAACTTATATTACGAGCAACTATACACCAGCAATTTTGACAATCTGGAAGAAATGGATGCATTCCTAGAGAGTATAAATCTACCAAAACTGAACCAGGTAGAAATAGAAAACTTGAACAGGCCCATAACCAGTAAGGAGATTGAAGCAGTCATCAAAAATTTCTCAAAAAACAAGAGCCCAGGGCCAGGCAGCTTCCCAGGGGAATTCTACCAAACATTTAAAGAAAAATTAATACCTATTCTTCTTAACCTGTTCCTAAAAATAGAAATGGAAGGAAAGCTTCCAAACTCATNAGCTTCCCAGGGGAATTCTACCAAACATTTAAAGAAAAATTAATACCTATTCTTCTTAACCCGTTCCTAAAAATAGAAATGGAAGGAAAGCTTCCAAACTCATTTTATAAGGCCAGCATGACCTTGATCCCAAAACCAGACAAAGACCCCATCAAAAAGGAGAATTACAGACCAATATCCTTGATGAATATGGATGCAAAAATTCTCAACAAAATACTGGCCAATAGGATCCAACAGTACATTAAAGGATTATGCACCATGACCAAGTGGGATTTATTCCTGGGCTGCAAGGTTGGTTCAACATCTGCAAATCAATCAATGTGATACAATACATTAATAAAAGAAAGAACAAGGACCATATGATACTCTCAATAGATGCTGAAAAAGCATTTGACAAAGTACAGCATCCTTTCTTGATCAAAACTCTTCACAGTGTAGGCATAGATGGTACATACCCCAATATCATCAAAGCCATGTATGAAAAACCCATACCAAATATCATTCTCAATGGAGAAAAACTGAGAACACGGTAGGGCTGTCCACTATCACCATTGCTCTTCAACATAGTACTAGAAGTCCTGGCCTCAGCCATCAGAAAACAGAAGAAATAAAAGGCATCTGAATAGGCAAAGAAGTCAAACTCTCACTCTTTGCAGATGATATGATACTTTATGTGGAAAACCCAAAAGACTCCACTCCAAAACTGCTAGAACTCATTCAGGAATTCAGTAAAGTGTCTGGATATAAAATCAATGCACAGAAATCAGTTGCATTTCTATATACCAACAACAAAACAGAAGAAAGAGAAATTAAAGAGTCAATCCCATTTACAATTGCACCCAAAACCATAAGATACCTAGGAATAAACCTAACCAAAGAGGCAAAGAATCTGCACTCAGAAAACTGTGAAGTACTCATGAAAGAAATTGAGGAAGACACAAAGAAATAGAAAAATGTTCCATGCTCATGAATTGGAAGAACAAATATTGTGAAAATGTCTATGCTACCTCAAGCAATATACATGTTTAATGCAATCCCTATCAAAATACCATCAACTGTTTGTTGATCCTAAAATTTATATGAATTTACATGAAACCAGAAAAGACCCTGAATAGCCAGAGGAATATTGTAAAAGAAAACCAAAGTTGGCAGCATCACAATTCCAGACGTCAAGTNGTCATCATCAAGACAGTATGGTACTGGCACAAAAACAGACACATAGATCAGTGGAACAGAATAGAGAGCCCAGAAATGGACCCTCAACTGTATGGTCAACTAATCTTTGATAAAGCAGGAAAGAATGTCCAGTGGGAAAAAAACAGTTTCTTCAACAAATGGTGTTGGGAAAGTTGANTTGGGAAAACTGGTCAGCCACATGCAGAAAAATGAAACTGGATCATTTCCTGACACCACACACAAAAATAGACTCAAAATGGATAAAAGACCTCAATGTGAGAAAGGAATCCATCAAAATCCTCGAGGAGAACACAGGCAGCAACCTCTTCGACCTCAACCGCAGCAACTTCTTCCTAGGAACATCACCAAAGGCAAGGGAAGCAAGGGCAAAAATGAACTATTGGGACTTCATCAAGATTAAAAGCTTTTGCACAGCAAAGGAAACAGTCAACAAAACCAAAAGACAACTGACAGAATGGGAGAAAATATTTGCAAATGACATATCAAATAAAGGGCTAGTATCCAAAATCTATAAAGAACTTCTCGAACTCAACACCCATAAAACAAATAACCCAGGCAAGAAATGGGCAGAAGACATGAACAGACATTTCTCCAAAGAAGACATCCAAATGGCCAACAGACACATGAGAATGTGCTCAACATCACTCAGCATCAGGGAAATACAAATCAAAACCACAGAGAGATACCACCTCACACCAGTCAGAATGGCTAAAATGAACAAGTCAGGAAACGACAGATGTTGGCGAGGATATGGAGAAAGTGGAACCCTCCTTNTACAAATCAAAACCACAGAGAGATACCACCTCACACCAGTCAGAATGGCTAAAATGAACAAGGTCAGGAAACGACAGATGTTGGCGAGGATATGGAGAAAGTGGAACCCTCCTACATTGTTAGTGGGAATGCAAGCTGGTGTAGCCACTCTGGAAAGCAGTATGGAGGCTCCTCAAAAAGTTGAAAATAGAGCTAACCTACAACCCAGCAATCGCACTACTGGGTATTTACCCTAAAGATACAAAGGTAGTGAACCTCAGGGGCACATGCACCCAAATGTTTATAGCAGCAATGTCCACAATATCCAAACTATGGAAAGAACCTAGATGTCCATCAACAGATGAATGGATAAAGAAGTTGTGGTATATATACAATGGACTACTATGCAGCTATCAAAAGAAATGAAATCATGCCATTTGCAACGATGTGGATGGAACTAGAGGGTATTATGCTGAGCGAAATAAGTCAATCAGAGAAAGACAATTATCATATGATCTCTCTGATATGAGGAATTTGAGAGGCAGGGCAGGGGTTTGTGTGGGAAAGGGAGGGAGCAATGAAACAAGATGGGACTGGGGAGGGAGACAAATCACAAGAGAGTCTTAATGTCAGGAAATAAACTGAGGGCTGCCAGGGATGCAGGGAGGCATAGGGTGGCTGGCAGATGGACATGATATGGTGGGTGGTGTGAATTGTGTAAAACTGATGATTCACAGACCTGTGCCCCTGAAACAATACATTACATATTAATAAAAATAATTTTATGATGGACACTTCCCATGCTAGTATTTTTGTATAAAAATATTTTAAATTATTACATAGTAGTATTTGGCCTTATATCTTCTTGAAGAGCTTTTAAAATCAGTGCGGCCTATATACCATATATTTTCCCAGGATTTTACTATTATTATTAACCTATTTATGCCTTTATATTTAAAGTGGGTTTTTTTTGTAGACAGTAAAGATTATGACTTGCTTTGTTAAAAAAAATCTACCTGACAATCTTTGCCTTTTAATTGGAGCACTTAAACCACTTCTTTAATGTAATTCTTTTTTAAAAATATATTTTTAAAGATTTTATTTATTTATTTTTCAGAGAGATAGGAAGAGAGAGAGTGCACACAAGCAGGGGGAGTGGCAGGCAGAGGGAGAAGCGGGCTCCCCGCCAGGCAGGGAGCCTGATGCTGGACTCAATACCAGGATCCCGGGATCATGACCTGAGCTGAAGGCAGACGCTTAACTGACTGAGCCACACAGGCGTCCCTTTAATGTAATTCTTGATGCAGTTGGATTCAATTTATTGTCTTAGACTTTTACCTATTTGTTCCATCTATCCTTTATTTCTTTTTTCCTTTTTTTCTTGCCTTCGTTTGGATTAATTCAGTACTTCTTAGAGTTCTCTTTATCTCAGCTCTTGGCTTGTTATCTATACCTTTTTGTTTTATCATTAGTATTGTTATTAAAGATTTACTTGTTTATTTTAGAGAAGAGAGAGCATGAGTGGGAGGGGTAGAGAGAGAGAAAGAGAGGATCTCAAGCAGACTCTGTGCTGAGCACAGAGCTTGACGTGGGATTTGATCTCACAACCCTGAGATCATGTCCTGAGCTGAAACCAAGAGTCAGATACTTCACCAATTGTGTCACCCAAGCACCCTTGTTTTATTATTATTCTTTAGTGATTATTCTAGGGTATGAAATGTACATCTTATCTTGTCATAGTCTAGTACATATGGTGTGAGAACCATATAACAGTATACTTCCATGTCTGTCTCCCATCCTTGGTGTTACTATTGTCATCCATTTAATGTCTACATATGTTATAAATGCCATAATATCTGGGAGTTTTTTTTGCTTCAGATCAGGGGTTGGCAAACTTTTTGTATAAAGAGCCAGATAGTTAATGTTTTAGATTTTGAGGGCCATACAGTCTTTATTGCAACTACTTAACCCTGCCATTGTAGCCCAATAACAACACAAATAATAAGTAAGTGACAAACAAGACTGTTTCAATAAACTTTATTTACAAAAACAGGCAGCAGGCAGGATTTGACCTGTGGGCTATAGTTTGTGAACCCTGCTTTAATAATCAAAAATTATGTATCAAAATATGAGATTTTAAAAAAGATTTATTTATTTGAGAGAGAGAGAGAGAGAGCATGTGAGCAGAGGGAAGGACAGAGGGAGGGGAAGAGAGAATCCTCAAGTAGACTCCCTGCCGAACAAGGAGCCTAACATGGGGCTTGATCCCAGGACCCCAAAATCATGACCTGAACAGAAATCGAGAGTCAGCCACTCAACTGGCTGAGCCACCCAGGTGCCCCAGAGAAAAAGATGTTTTTAAATATTGACCCACATGTTATCATATCTGTCACTCTTTTTCTCCCTCCCACCTTTTTGAGATCGCAAATTCCATTTGACATTTTCCTTCTGCCTGAATAATTTTAACATTTTTTGCAGAGCAGGTATGCCTACAATACATCATCTCAGCTTTGGTTTGTTAAATACCTTTATTTTGCTTTCATTTTTGAAAGGGATTTTTGCTTGATATAGAATTCTAAGTTGATGGGTTTTTTTCTTTCACTACCATAAAGCTATATCTGCATTGTCTTCTGGTTCCCATGGTTTTAGTCAAGAAGTCAGCTATAATTATTTCTTACCTTACATAAGTCATTTTTTTCCTGTCTATTTTCATGATTTTTCTCTTTATCTTAGAATTTTCAGTAATGTGACTTTGATGTAGCAGGTGTTTTTCTTTGTGTTGATCCTGCCTGGGGTTCTCTAAACTTCTTGGATCTGTGGTTTTTCATCACAGGAAAAACACTTGGGCATTATGTCTTCAGATAATACTTCTGCCCCATTCTTTCTTTTACTCCT
This sequence comes from Ailurus styani, assembly GCA_002007465.1. NCBI lineage: Eukaryota > Metazoa > Chordata > Mammalia > Carnivora > Ailuridae > Ailurus > Ailurus styani. Next base: position 21,315 of record LNAC01000987.1, on the reverse strand, counting down.
TCTAGGATTCCAACTGCATGTATGTTAGACTGTTGGAAATGTTCTACGGTGCTTGGATGTTACCATCATTACCACTACTACCATCATCACCTCTACCATCTCAATCACCACCTCCTTCTCCATCATCCCTAACACCATCATCACCTCCACCAGCAAACCACCACCTCCACCTCTATTTCTGCCTCTACCACTACCTTCATTACTACTGCCATGACCATCATTTCCACTTACATAATTTTTATCAAGAGGCAGGTATTATTCAAAGCACTTTATATATATTAACTCTTTTAATCATCACATCAACTCTATAATATGATTGTATACATATTACCGTTATCCAAATTTTATAGGACTTGAGAGAGGTGTCTGGACTAAAATGGGGGAACATGATACAAGCTGTGATGCCCTCTCAAGCCTTAGTCTATGACTAATATTGGAAATGTTGTTTCAATATTGCATCTAGTGACTCTGTTTCAGAAAAACTCATTCAACCAATCATTCCCTCATCAAACACGTATGGGATGTCTTCTGTGTGACACAAAGGGACACAGATGAATAGCCAACAAAGGTTGGTAACACCTGCCCCTCCCCACATCTCTCTCCTTCCTCTCTCAGCCAACACACAAGAAGAATTTGAAGAATAGTTGCCACCACTCCACCCACTCATCTAAGAATGAAAGCTTTCAGCTTGGAGCCTGGGCCCCGTGGAGGTCAAGATTACCTGTGGGTTTCAGAGTGCCTTTGGCTACAAGTATTGCCTTTCTGCCTCTACTTCCTTCCCTCTTCAGACATCTTCCTGCTTTGGAAGTCCAAATGACAGGCTCATGGGTGAATCACTTTGTGGTCCCAGGCCTGGAACTGGGCAGCTACTCCACTTCCTAGGATTCTAGGCTCGTGAGGTTTCTTTTCTCTGTCTTCTACATTCCAAAGTCCCAAGAAATAATTTTGGTGGTATTTGACTTGCTTAAAATCATATAAATTGAAGTTTTCTCATTGCAGTCTGTCCCTGAAATATAGTTATTTTTTTAAACCAAATAACCCTAAATTAATTAATTAACTTATTTATTTATTAATATGTTCAGTTAGCCACCATATAGTACACCATTAGTTTTTGATGTGATGTTCAATGATTCAGTAGTTGCACGTAACACCCAGTGCTCATCACAACATGTGCCCTCCTTAATGCCCTTCATCCAGCTACCTCCTGCAATACAGTTTTTAAAGTGAGAATTAGACCACCAAGGTGGGTAAATTAGTTACGTGTCTGCCTTTGGCTCAGGTCATGATCCCAGGGTCTTGGGATTGAGCCCTACATGGGGATCCCTGCTCAGTGGTGAATCTGTTTCTCTCTCTGTCCCTCTCCTCTGCTTGTGTGCCCATGAGTGCTCTCTCTCTCTCTCTCACAAGAATAAATAGATAAAACCTTAAAAAAAAATAAAGTGAGAATTAATGTGTGTCTAGGACTGTCCTGGTTCACACCTGTTGTCTGAATGTAATTATTAATCACACCCCTATTCACTCACCAAAAGTCTTCTTAGACAAAAAGTTATATAGTCATCTGAAGTTAAGAGACCTTGAATCCAGTTTTGTTACAACTTAATCTGTTTTCTCATCTGTTAAGTGAGACTAACAACAATTCTCATAAGTGTTATGAAGGCAGATGAAAGATGAAAAGGAAGTGCTTTGAACTTGCTAGAAGAAAGTCACTTGAGAAACCCAAGGTGGTTTATATTTTTATTATAATTTTTATTATGCCTGCTGGCTGTAACAGATGCACTCCAGTTTAAGCACTAGCTAAAACTTTACATTGGGATCATAATTTTGTACATTTAATCATCTATTCTTACAAATTTATTTTTTGAGATGCCTTCTCTTTTTCTGAAGGTCTTAAATTGTCTTTACCTCTCTTTCACTTGTTTTTCCCCTAAACTCCCTACCTCCCAATCTTTCTGCACCTCTCCTCGAAAAGCAGTGGACTGCTTTTGTGATTGTGGGTGTTGGTGTATCTATTGCGGGCCGTGTCTGGGCAACAGGATGGGCTCCAGCAGCTCTCCACTGTCTAGACCGGGGGTCGGCAAGCTTTTTCTGCAAAGGGCCAGATAGTAACTATTTTAGACTTTGCAGGCCACATGGCCTCTCTTGCAACTACTCAACTCTGCCTTTGTAGCACAAAAGCAACCATATACAATAGATAACAAGTGAGGGTGTTTTTTTTTTCAATAAAACTTTATTTATAAAAAGGCCCTTGGGTCATAGTTTGCTGGTCCTCTAGTCTAGAGGACTGTTTGAGGGCCCTGATTTAAACTGGGTTCTCATCTCAAAAAGCCCTTCTAAACCAGGCGTAGGAGATGTTAACACTTAAAGGTGGCCTCAGGGATTCCTTCTTCAGGGGCTAAATGATAACTCCCTTTCCTTCCCTCTTTTGATAAAACGGAGTTTTCTTAGGATGATGATAGTTCAGTATAGATTTATTCCTGATCAGACAATTAAGGAAATTAAGTATTGACCAGTCAACTAACAGTCACTGGGAAAAATAAAATCTAAGTGACTAGTTTACAAGGCCATGCCAAACACTTGCAGTGGGCAGAGAATCCCACCACACAGATCTCTTTTTGCCTACCCTTTTCACTTTCACACTGCTCTCCACCTCATTTCCATATTTACCTCCTTTGGGGAAAAAAGAAAAAGTTCTTTGTTTTTATGTGGGTGAGGGCTCCTGCAAGAGTCACTCAAGGGAGGTGGAAGGCTGGTTTCAGAGATCCAGTAATTGGAGGTAAATATTGCAACTCTGCAAGAATGAGTGGGAGCTGATAGCACAGTTTAGCTCGAACTAGGTTCCCTCTGCTCTTAGTTATGGTGCTGACTTTAGGATGGCTTTGCCGGTCAATGCACAGAGCCTCCTGAGACAACATCCCCAGTGGGGTCATGTGGTTTCATTGTTGCAAGGTGGTGATTAGGGCAGAGTAAATGGACCCTTATGTCCACCAGTCTCAGAGGACTGAGGGGTCAGTGAGCATTCACTGATCCCGTTGTAACACAGCCATGGATCTTCTTTATAGGCTCTGGGTTTCTATCACTGGTCCCTACTGAGAGCCACAGTAAGAGACAGCCATTGGCAGGAGGACCTCTGAGAGCAGCTCTTCTTGGAGGCATCCTCATTTCTAGCTGTGATTGAACAATTCTGAGTTACTGAAAGCAGTAAATTTTGTAGTTCTCAATTTATGTGTGTGTTAGGAGCCAAAAGTTGCTAGTAGGTTAGTTATTTGGATCCTGGAATGTACTCTCATAGAAACAATGTCGTATATTGTGGTAAGGTGGATGCCAGCTTACTTATACTATGTAACCCGTAGTGAACAGATCTATTAATACTGCAAAACCCGACCAGTATGTTAGAGAGCACTGGGGGGCCAGAGGATATTGGTAGGTCATGTCCCCTTCCCCAGCCCCCAGGAGCATCAGCAGCTCCCTACCTTCTTGCCCCCTCCACCCTTGCAGAGACTTGCTGTGGGTTTCAAGGCCTGAGAAGCCCAGTGGGCAAGAGAAGGAAGGGCTGGCTCTTGGTCGCAGGGTAGTGGGTGGGGGCAGCTGTAGATGAGACAGTGGTCCTGCCCGGGAAGCACTCGAGGGCATCTAGTCCCCAGGTGACTCCTTTTTATTACTAAATATAATAATGTTTATTGTTTCTCTTAATCCAGAAGGAAAGAGAATTCATTTTAGAAAACTTAGAACATGTAGATAAGCAGAAGGAAGGAAATTTAAATATTCCATATTGTCATTGATTTGGTAGACAGACTTCAAGTGTTTTTCCTATAAATCTGTATATACATATATACTCTTATACTTTGCATAATATCTATAGCTTGTTCTTCATTTAATAACATGAACATTTTTCATGTCATTAAATATTTTCCTACAGCATTTCAAAAAGGGTGGATATACCATAATGTATTAACTAAACTACTCTTGGACTATTATTAGGCTTTTCTATCATAAATCACCCTGTGATGAGGCCCTTAAAATTGTGATCATCACACAGATCCACTATTTTTTCCTTTGGATAATTCTAAAAGGGGACAAAGGATATGTGTGTGAGTTAAGACATTTAATAACTTATTATCAAAGTACCTTCTGTCTCCAGTTTGTGAGAAAGCTTACCTCTACTCTTTTAACACTTGATATTAAAAAAATTAAAAACTCTTTGCTAAATTGACAAATAAAACATGGTAGTAGGTGTGGTTGCATTTTTTTTTTTTGAGTACGAGCTGAGCTTGTACATTTTTACGTTTATGAGCCCTTTTGAGAATCGACTCCTTTCTTCTTTAAATCACAACACTGGTGTCTACGGATTGTAAACGCCCTTTGGAACAGAAGTGAATGGATCCAGGTTTTACTACCCTTTGAAATGTAAACACACACAAACCTTCCCACCGTAATTAATTCTGTCTCTACCTCCCAAGTCTTGTCCTCATTCCCTCATCCTCCCACCCAGGCTGTCCTCATGTCCAGAATCACCAGCACATTCATGTGGTTTCCTATCACTTCCAGTGGGGACCCTGTGCAGTGAGGTTTCCTTGCCTGTTTGGAACTGTGAGCTTTTAAAGTAATGGGAATGGAGACTGAAATTGGATCAGTAAGACAACAGGGACCCATGGAAGGCCTTAAAACCAGGAAATATCTATCTGTTAAGATCAGATGTTTGGGTTGTTTCCAGTTGTTGGCCATAGCAAATAAACCTGCTAGAAATGCTTGGGTATTTGGAGAGCACACGCACCTATTTTGTCTTGGGTATTTACCTAGGAGTGGAAATGTGGGTCTGAGCACAGCTGTGTATTTAGCTTTAGTAGATAATGTTAAACAGTTTTCAAAAAAATCCCCAATTTATACTCCAACCAAGAGTTCTAGGTGCTTAAAATTTTCACTGACTTTTGTTATTTTCAGGCTTCAAATTTTAAGTTATTCTGGAAGGCTTCATATTTCTTTTAATAAGCTAATGCAGTACCACAAATAATTTGTATTTTTACTTTGTCCATTTTCATTTAGTGTAGTTTTAACATAGATCTTTTAATCTCACTAATATACAGACACTGCATTTTGTAGGAACACCCTACCTTCAGGATTTTATGCAACACTTTCTAATAAAAAAAATTCTGGGTATATTCCCTTTATGATTAATTTGCTCCCTTCTACGTACCATCTATAAATAAAGACTGACTTGGGCTCATATCCTGGCCATACAGCTTATTAATTGTGTGCCCTTGGGCAAGTTACTCAATGTCTCAGAGCTTTGGGTTCCCCGCCTATGGAGTAGGAATAACAAAATCCACCTGTTAGGACTGTTGGAATGATAAACGAGATACTATATGTAAAGTGTCGAACATGTAATACACATTCAGTAAATATTAGTTTCCTTCTGTGCTGGAGGCAAAGACATCAGGTGATTCTTTAGTATTTTTGCCTCATTAGTTCACAAAGCTATTAAAAATGGGCACTGCCCTACTTACCTGCTAACTATACCTAGCTGGTTGGCAAGAAACCTGAACCATTCGAGCACTGCCTTGACTTCATTTGGCTATTGGTTTGCCCTGCACGCCAGAAGACCCTACACACCCTATATAACATTCCTGATTTTGCTCCAGGACAGAAATATAAGTCAATATAAAACTTGATCTTCTGATGCTCAGAATGTCATCAGACAAAATGGTGGTCTTGTGGTTGTGATTTTGAGACATTGCCACAGATTTGTTGGTTGGAATTCTGTCTCTCTCTCACACTCTCTCTTTTTTTGGTCTCATATTGTGCACATTCTTTCAGACCTTGACATTTACATTTATCTTCTAGATGGTTGGCTCTGGCTCCCCAGCTTAGTTAGAACTTTGCCAAGTAGCTTGGAAGAAGGGACTGACTTTATATTCTGGAGCCAACTTCATGCCCACTGGATCGGAGATCTGTCTCTGTCACCAGGTGAAGGTGCTGGCACCCAGTCCACTTGAACCCTGATCCTATTTATTGATGCAAACACTTTAAAAATGGACGGCTAAACAATAGAGGATGTAAAATTCAGGATGCTCAAAAATGCTAATGATTACCAAAAAAAGGCAGCTTGTGCTTACAGTAGGTACCTTGAAAATTCTCAACACTTCCCTTCTTGTCTTTGTTCCTTCCGTCCCACCAGTAGGCACACACAGTCTAAGAGGGACTGGCATCAAGAAAGTCCTGGCTTGCTTAATAAGGAGAAGTCATTGTCCATCAGGGGTTCAAATACAGACTCAATAGGAAAAAAGGAACACTTTTTCTTCCCAAGGTTAAGCACAATGCCATTTGGAACAAGGAATCTCAGTGGAGAGTAGGACTTCAGTTTCTTTTTGGAGTCTGTCTAGGAACATTCAGTACTGTGACTGAAGCCCACTGAATAGTCCTGAATAAGGCACATCGTCTCAGTCTCTTTGGAAGGCATTCCTGGTCTCTGCCATCATGGCTGTCACCCGGGTTTCTAACCCCTTCCTCTCCCTTGAGCTACAGTGCCAGGTCTCTCAATGGCCCCAAGCCAATGCTTCTTGGGGTGTTCATTAAACTTTCTGAAATGAATTAATCATCTTACTTCCCTTGCTGTTTTTTCTCCTTGCTCCTCTTGTTTCTGTTACTGGTACCATCATTTTCTTGGGCCATTCTTTCCACACTGCTCAAAAAAGGTATGATTTATTGCTTTAAGTGAAATGCTTCCATATCAGTTAACTGTAGGTGAATTCCCAATATTCATTCATTTCTTCTTTCACAGTAATAGGATTTTCATCTCAGTTGTCCAGGATCAAGACTCCATTTCTTTTAGATTTTTATTTCTATTCCTTTGCCCCTGGGTGTGGCCAAAGGGCTGTGCAACTTCTAGGTCATGTTCTTAAAGGGAAGGAGTGTGATTTCCATCTACCCCTTCCTCCATCTTGCAGTGTAGAACATGGAGGAAGAGGAGCAAGCCAGTTGGGAGAACACCAACAAGGACAACACTATAAGGATCCCAGAGCAACTGGAAAGGAAGAACCTTGTCTTAGACACATGAGGCTGCCATATTAACCTTGGGCTCTCACTTGTGTGCACTATTATGGCAGAGAGAGACCAATGTCTACTTTAAGTCCTAATTATTTTTGGTCTCTGTTAGAACACTTGACACTTATCCCAATGAGAACAGCCACCAGAGAGGACCAGTGGCTCCCAAGCTCTGCTTTGGAGTTCAGTCCACTTGCAAGATCGGGCTCTGATTTGAAGGCAGAATTTGGATGCCAACAATAGCGGCAACTTGGGGAGATCTGATGGGAATCCTACCATGTTAGTCGGAAATACAGAGGCTCAAAATCTCACATCGTGTTTACTTCTCTTCCTGTCTTCTACAGTCACCCAGATCGTCACAAACTGAATCTTGCCTCTTCAGATATCGAGTGTCTCTTGCATGACCCGCTCCTTCTTGTCTCCAGATCCTCAGGGCTTCAGGTCCGGGTGACATTAGGGGCTTCCTGGAACATTTCTCTACCTTTCTTCTTTCTATTTTCCTATCCTTTCTACATTTTAACATCAGATTAATCTTTGTAAAATAGTTATATCTTGATTTATCAACATCTTGATTTCCCCTCATGGGTCTCTAATGACCTCTATATTATTGATAACTTTATCTGACCTCATCTGCTGTCTCTCAAGTGAACTTTCATCATCTACTGGGTTAGTCACGCTGTCCTCAGAAACCTGTTAGTTCTCTTCCTTCTTGTCTTTGCTCATAGGGCCTACTGACTCTGGTGACTTTCCCTTTTGCTTTTCCTCTCCAAAGTTGGCCCAGTCCCCACAGTGAGAAGGCCAAGCCTGTGCCTGCTCACTCTGACCTCTGTGTTGTCTGAAGTTCTCACGTCACCTGCAGTGGGCCATTTAAGTATTCTTGGTATGCTGTGTCTCTTACTAATTCCAGTAGTTCCTAGAATTGTTAGCACTTTGGGGTTGTCAATGATTCAGATGTGTTTTACCCCAGCTAAAATATACATTCAAATAGAGCTAATCAGACCCCCCCTTTTTTTTTTTACCATGTGCCCTCCCTCTACTGCTGCTTTGATCATATTAGAACAAAACTCAAAGTCAAACTCCACTGGGGGCAACTAAGTGCCACAGCACTTATGATAGTGTTCCTTGTACAGCACGTTTTACACCTTTACTTCCAGGTGGTCTTGGGTCCCCCTATACCCTCTGAAAGAGACCCCCCCATACCCTCTGAAGGAGACCACAACCCTCACTTCCTGTTTGGAGGCTGGGGGGACAGCACTGATGTGAAAGCTCACTGTACATAAAGCAAGGAGGAGGGTGACCCAGCCAAGATCACAGGCTCCCAAGGTTTGCCCTTGAGGTGAATCAACAGATGACTGTCTGTCCCTGGCCTTCACGTGCCAGAAACAGAATCCCTCGGTCATAAGAAGGCGTCCAGGGAAGGCCACACAGGCAATCTGGATGACTTAGCTTTATAAGGGTGGATTTCTTTCTCTAGAAGAGCCTGGATAGACTCAGAGATAACTTCTGATTCCAACACAACAGCAGGCATGTCATGGGAGCATAATAAATGCTTGTTGGCTATCTGACCACTGAAGGAATGGCTCACCTTAACTTCAGTGGTGGAATGCAGCTCTGATCTCAGAGACAAAGTCATCAGGAACTTTCTCTTTTCCTTGTCATATTGCTTCCTAAAGCCCTTCTCCAGTTTCTAGCTAGCCCGGTTTTCATTTCCTGTCTAATTTCTGCTTCTACCTGCTTTGTATTTTGTGTGTTTCACTATAGCTACCATATGGTAGAGATCTACTATGGTGTCCTCAAAAATAATAAGGCTTTCCAGTGTGCTGTGGTTTTTACTACTACTACTACTACTACTACTACTACTACTACTACTACTACTACTTCTACTACTACTATTTTTGCAAGAGGTAGTGGACTTCAAAGGTTTGGTCTAGCATCTAAAAGTGGGGTGGAAATAATGGGCGCTCAGATGCTTTGGGCAATTGGAAAACTCCTTTAACCTAGCATAATTTCAGTGGTGTTTATTCTGTTTAGAAAAAGAACTTAGTATCTCAGTAATTTAGCATTTATTTTGTTGACTGTAGCAGGTATTTGCTTTGAAGCTTAGCGATAACACCAGGTGAGGGTGAGTCATAACGTCAATACTTTTTCTTTCTATATAACTTTGGTAATTTTTTTCAGTTGATGGAACTTCTCAGTGAAACGAAAGTCACCGCTCCGCTGATCATCTGATTGAGCAGAGAGCCTGGGAGCAGCAGGGCTGTGGTTTGGAGCAGGTTGGGGTGTAGAATGCGGGTGCAGCGCCCACTACGGGGGCAGGGGAACAGCGTGCCAGCCCACAGGGCCCCGGAAGCCCGCAACTGGTCAAAGTGCCTGCAGGGCTGTCACCGTGATTTAAAGCTCTGAGAATATAAATTAGCAGGAGGTAGGTTGAGGGTGGATGGTGTCATTCTGGCCCTGAAAGGCTTTCATAAATCAGTGACAGAGAAGCCCAGCCAGCTCCCTTCCAGCTGGTTTCCGGAGGCCCTCCTTCCCACTCTGCTCAGACAAGTGGAAAGAAGTGATTCTGGAGTGGGTGGGATATGGGCCTGCCCTCCCCCGAGCCATGAGATCTGAGCACTTGGGTGTAGCCAGAGCTGCAGGCTTTGCTCCCTGACACTGAAACCTCAAGATCCTTGCTCCAGGGGTGAGGCTCCAAGTCTGGTCTTGGGAGGGAAATGCCTTTGATGGTGGTGGTGAGGAGGGAGGCTTTCTGTCCCGTTGGATAAACACAATGGAGCTCTCACCGAACAAGAATGGTTTGTTCCTTCCTTCTACCCTTTGTGCTTTGTTAACAGAATGTCCCTGGCACATCTGGGCTCCAGCCCGCTGCCAAAAACTTAGCTCTGTCCTTGCACAAGACTGGGGGATGCTGTCAGAAGGTCAGCTGTGAGTCCCTCATCTAAAGGCAGATGGAGGAGCGAAAGCCCTGCCAAGATCCCTGGGATGCTTTTCATTTTAAGGTCTGAACTCATTCCCCGCAGCCATCCTCCCACCTCCACCCCAGTCCATCAACTTCTCCCTCTATCTAGGGTGGAGATCTGGGGCTCGGGGTGTCTTTTGCGCCCCTTTGTAAAGCGAGAGCACCCAACCATTGACACCAGCTGCCACATTATTTCTTTTTGGCCTCTTCAGTTCTGCGCTCCAGCAGGCTTTATATTTTAGGGAAGAACCAAGAGTCACTCCGAGGTCAGCTGCAGACTCACCTCTCCTGTTAAGCAAATAGGCACAACGTCACCTCATCATCTGCATCATCTCGTAGCAGAAAGTAGAGTGGAAAGTCTGCGTCTCCTCAGAACTGAGGAATAAGATTCAGATGTCTCTCCGCACCTCTGCCAATTTGGTTCCTTCTCTCCCCTGGAATGCCAAATTCCTTTTACAAACCATGAAAGGCAATTTACTATAAGGCAGTTGGCCGAGCCTAGGCCTCCTGAGCTTGCCCCCTTTGTCTCTGTGGGCTGCTCAGCTCAGGGAGTGAGGGCATGTTTTCACGGGGCAGGTGCAGAATGTCCACTTCCGGGAGGGAAGTGTGTGGGGCTCCCTCTTTTCCGTGGCCAGAGAGGAAGCGCCTTAACTTTGGAACTCCCAAATAACTTTGGTGTTTGTTCTCTCCCAGGGATATAGGAAGAGAAAGCGACAGTCGGATAGAGCACCTGGAAATACTATCACTGAGCACACACAGGAGGGCAGAAGTATTTGTTCCTTAAGCGTATGCTCTGTGTCCTGCAGGCCCTTTGCTTTATGTGTCTAGACCCTGGCTCTGGTGCTTGCTGGCTGTGTGGCCTCACACACATGACTTTACATCTCTGTGCCCCATTTTCCCCAGCTGATGGAAAGAATTAATTAATAAAAACGAACAACTTAATAAAAATGAACACAAATTAATTAATAAAATAAATTTGTGTTAACACAAATTAATTAATAAAAACAATATGATCCTAATACGGCTGTAAGATGAAATGAGATCATAACCAGGAAGCTCTCAGAACAGCCCTCGGCACACAGGAAGGGCTCCGACACGTTAACGTTGGCTGCATGTCTCTGTATGGCTTTTATTATTGTTTTCACTTTCAGTCAAGCATCAGCTCTCAGGTCGTGTTTTCTTTGTAGTTGACTTCAGGCCACCTGAGGACAAGCCACGGGCCTTGGAGCTCCCTGAAGCCGCAAGGTCGTTTGCGTTTGAGGGGCAGCTCGCAGCGTTCCTGGGGGAGCGGGGCCGCGGGGCGTCGCTCCCCTCCTTTCCCGGGCTCCGGAAGGCCAGGCGCCCAGCACCGCGCCGTCCTCAGCATGGCCGCCGCGTCGTGCTTTCTTTGTGAAGCGTCCTTGCGGCCGCTCGCGTTGCCATCCCAACGGCCCGCGTGTGCTCTCGGAGCGGCCAGCAGGGGGAGCTCCGCGGCCGTGTCGGAGCCCCGGCGGGGCTCTGAGGCCCGCTCGGCTTCCGCTAAGGAGTCCCAAGGCCAGGACGCGCGGGTCTTGACTTTGGGAAGACAGGAACCGTCCCTGGCACGGAGACGCACGGTGCACTTAGGCAAATGGCAGTGTGCGAGACAGAAAGCTGTCTGTCAGAGCTGCTGAGAGCTCTGCAGTCGGACGTACCGGTGATGATGCGATCGCTTAGCTATGTTACCTTGTGCCAGCGGCTGAACCTCCCTTTGTCGTGGTTTCCTTCCACGTAAACACGGAGAACCCAACCAGTCCTCCTGGGGCTGCTGGAAGAGTCCCCGCGTGACTAGACTAACAGAGATCTTAGCCTTGGAGGCATTTAGGGGAGGGGGGGTGTCCATACTCGGTGAACGGGGAGGCAATTTCGAAGCCCCCAGCCGTTCGCAGGACCTTTTCTCCCTTCTTGCCCACCACCTCCTTGTCCTCTCCCTTCAGCTGCGCTTTCTCCCTCTGCTCCTTACCGTCTGTATCTGAGGCCTGGGACCACCCGCCCGAGCACCCTCCTGCTCGATCACACAGGGCCGGGGAGCTGCAGGGGAGGAGGAGCAAGCAGAGGGCTCTGAAGGCCAAGGGAGACCCTGTCCTGCTTCCCTTTCCTTTTTAGGTGTATTCTACAAACCTGGCTATGGTCTTAGTCACTTGGAAGGTAAAAGGAACCGCAAGCCGCTTGGCATACTCACCCTTACTCCATCTACCGTGCCCGGGATACGGGACGTCAGCAGGAATAAAGCCCCAGAAGATCTGCCTTTATGGCCCATCATACCTGCCTAGCTGGGCTGCTCCAGGTGGCGGCGGCAGCTATGAGCGGCACAGCCCCAGCTGGGTCAGAAGAGGTCAGGCTTCTAAGTGTCCAGGCTCAGCTTGGCTTGGGGGGTTGACCCAGCTGGTTTGGTCTGGGGCCCGCGTTGAAGTCTCCATGCGTCCTGTCCTCTGAATCTCAGATGAGGCCGGTTGTTCTGCAGCTAGCGGGCTGGTCTCCATGCCCTGAGGACGGAGTTTCCTTTGTTTCCACCTGAAACTCTGGTCTCTTCGTGGAGGGCTAAAAGCCCTATGGGCAGAATGACAGACTTGTTTTAGCCCTCGAAGTCCTGAGTCCCTGCAAAGCCCTTGGTCCCAGGTGGGGTGGGCCACTTTGTGGGATGTAGCACATAAGGCACTAATCTGAGGCGGGATGTCTCTGCGGGAGAGCTCTGTGGCCCTCAGGGCACCAGGGAAGATGAGAAAAAAGAGCTGCCATTTCCTCCCACGGAGGGAATTGACACTGGCCTTCCTCAGGCATTTCTCACAACACCTAATGAATGGGGGATCCGGGCCAAGCCACTGTCTTCCAAATTCAGCAGCGAGAGGGGTCCAAAGCAGCCTCAGTCCAGGGGAGGACACCTCCCGCCTCTGTCCAGGAGCCCCCTGTGTGCCCCTCGGCCCTCAGGAGCAGGGAGGGCAGGGGTGCCTTGGCCACGGGGTCCCTGAGGCAGGCTGCGGCAAGCTCTGGGGAGAGCAGCTTGTGGACCTTTGCCTCTAATTGGCTTCCATCTCCGCACACAGCCATTTCCTCTGCCTGAGGCAGAACTCATAAAAAGCCAGGCTTTCTTCCATACCTTTGAAAAGTTCAAAGGAACCTATATCCTAAGGAGATCTGGCAGCACGGGCACCTGGATCTGAGGGGACTGAGGACTCGGGGTGCCCCCCCCACCCCGCACTGCTTGTCAGTGTCAGTGTCCTGTGCTCCGGGGGAGGGGAGGCCCAAACCTGCCAAGGCCAGCTCTGTTGTTTTAAGGGTTCAGGCTGTGCTCTTTAACGCTGCCCCGAATCTTGCTTCAGGAGCCTTTTGCCGCGGAGCCAGTCAGGAAACAGATGTCAAGCCCATCCTAGAGCAAATGTGTGATAAAGCCACACTTCACACTGGTCGAGTTGGTCAGCCCTGCTCTGGGCAGAGCAGCAGAACCCTGCTCTGCTCTTCTCTGGGGACCCTGTGCTCTGCGGGGAGGTGGGGGGCAGGTGAGCTTATCTGAGCTCTAGGTGCTCACGTTGGGGGTTGGGGTTTGCAGGCTCTCATGCATTTGGCATTGACTGAACCGGATTCTTCCCCGGTATCCAAGTTGGGGATATCTATGCATAAATACCTTAGATACTGTCCTAGACTTCAGCCCAACAGAGTTTCTAGGGAAAAATGAAACAGCTCTGTGCTCTCCATCCCAATTGGTGGCGCTTAGAAGGTGCTCAAGAAATGCTTGTTGAATGGAGGAATGAACTCCGATTATGAACAGGAAACCGGGATCTCAAAGGGGAGCCTGGTTTAGTCACATACACATGTCCAGAAAGAGGATGGGACTAGACCGGAAGATGAAATTTTTGTATGTTTCCCTCCCCTGCTGACCTTCACTCTTCCACTACCCATCCAACCAGTTGGTAGATAAATAAGATAAGCATATTTGATCGTACTGATCATTCAGCAGAAGGCTTGCCAGCATCTTCTCCATTCCCTGAGTCCTACTTTTGCCCCACAGCCCTCAGCCTCAATCGCTGAAGGATCCAGTCACCCCAGAAGGGCTCAGTTTGCCTGAGACTCAGAGCCCGGGCCCTCTGGGTTTTCTTTTCTTCCAGTGTCTGGCTGAGCTCCTCCTGCCACCACGTAATTCGGGGCACGTTGGGCCAGAATGTCTCTTTGTTGCTTCACATCTATATCCTGTAGGTCATTTTGGGTGGGCGTGAGGATTCAGCCCTCCCTTCCCCCCAACACACACATATTCACATGGACAAGCACATGCTCCACCCAGGTTATGAATGTCAGTGCTGAGTTCTGCATTAATGAGGTTTGAATTCAGTTTGTCTGGCAACAGTCCTGACTGTAATGTGTTTTGTGCAATGAGTCACCAAGCTCAGCATCTCCCCACAATGGGGGGCTCTGTGTGGGCCCGGCTTGCTCTCCCGCCCAGCCTCAATGGCTTCTGAGTGCTGCAAGCTTGGAATTACTGGGACATTTTGCTTCTAGCTCCTTCAGCTGCATGGCCAGAGTCATGCCTGACTTTCAGGACTCTTGTGACGAGTAAGGGAGAGATTTTAGTAAAATCTCCGACACGTTTTGTCATCTGCAGCTGTGACCCACCGGTGAAATAAATTTGATGGGCTGTGACCGGTGTTAAAAAAAATAAATAAACAAAATAGAATAGACATTGATTTTTCTTTGGGTTGATGAAAATGCAAAAAGTTCCAAAATTAGATTATGGCAATGGTTTCACAGCTCTGGAAATATATTGAGAACTACTGAGCCGTACACTTGAAATGGGTAAATTTTGTGGTATGCAAGTTGTATCTTAATAAAACTATTTGTTAAAAAAAAAAAATTAGGAGCCCCAAAGAAATCCATCAAGCTGTATGAGATTTGTTCACTTTGTTATGGCATGTTAGACCTCCATTAAAAATTAAATATAAAAAATGGACTAAAGAATGTCAGGATCCCTCCCACGTAGTGAGGGCAAGCATTATTTTTGTGAAATGTACCTGTAAATGTGTGTGTGTTTGTGCACATGTGTGTACACTGGGCTACCATAAAATGTGCTTCTTACTGTGGGTTGTTGCATAAAATGTTGAAAGCCTAAATGTTCGGTTTAGATCTGCCCAGTCAGAGCAGGCATCTAACAATGGTTATTTATACCCTTCCTTCTCTTCCTTCTTTTCTTTTCTAGAAAAATCATGCTCATGTTCAGTCATTGACCTTCGAGTGTGGCCTGTTTCTGACAGAGAGAGCAGAAATTCTGCTTAGCTATAGAAGCCCCCNGTCTTTTCCAGTTAAATAAACATTACACCCTTGAAAGGAAGAACAAATAGCCGGCCTATTCCCAAAGAAAATGTGCCTCAGGGCTTCTGGTTTTGAAGGCTTTGTTATGTTTACTTACCCGCATTCTCTACTTGACTGCTTCTCTCTTTCATTTGATTTTAAAGACCACCGTTCAAATTAGCTGTCTTTGTGCCTGTGACCCTGGGTAGGGGGTCCTCTTGACAGGCATGTGGCTCCCGGCCCGTATCCCGAACCTGGGGAGACAGAGCAGGGCTGTTGCATGGGTGCGGGGAGCACAGGGATCTCAGCCACTGACGCCACCAAGATGCGTGAGGACTGCCGCTCAATCCAGGTAAATAGAGTAAGTCACCAAGTGCCCGGTGACCTTATGAAAATGACCTAGTTGCAGATAACCTGGGGTTGACTCTGTTTCACTGGGGATGAAAAGTCGTGCTTCTGTTGCTTTTTGGTTGTTTGCTCCTGGGACACCTGTCGTGACTCTCAAGGGGGCTGGCACAGACATGCTGGATGGAAGCATAGAGTTGAGATTGACTGGGATCACAGCTGTCTGTTGACATGGGGATGGCACTGAAGTCTGGGAAATCAGGGAATACGTAGAATTTACTCTGGTTTTGTAAGTTGTGGGTTCAAATTTCATTTCATGTTACAGAGCAAGACAACTACTAATTTTGGCCACTTTACAACTGGTTTGGAATAGAGGGTTAGTCTGACTGTGATTAGCTATGATGGGAAGGCCAGGTCAACTCTTTTAACCACTTGGGATCCCTGGATGCCCAGAGCAAGGGTGGATATTTTTATCATTTTTTAGCTCTGATTCTCTGTCCCCCAAAGAAGACCGTCTATGGTAGATGGTGGCTGGTAGAAGGTGAGCAGTCGATGGCCAGTGGTGGATGCTGGTGGTTAGGTCCTAGACCTTGGAGTCTATCTGCCCACTGAGAATCCTGGTTCTGCCTCTTACCTATGGCATGGTCTTTGTGCTTCGGTTGCTATATCAGCAAAATTATAGCACTTCACTTGTGGGATTTCATTTTTATTACGGTAAAATATACATAAAATTTACCACATTAATTACTTTTTTTTAAAAGATTTTATTTATTTATTTGACACAGAGAGAGAGATTACAAGTAGGCAGAGAGGCAGGCAGAGAGACAGGGAGAGGAGGAAGCAGGCTCCCTGCTGAGCAGAGAGCCCGATGCAGGCCTCAATCCCAGGACGCTGAGATCATGACCTGAGCTGAAAGCAGAGGCTTTAACCCACTGAGCCACCCAGGCGCCCCCACATTAATTACTTTTTAAAAAGATTTTATTTATTTATTTAACAGAGAGAGACACAGCAAGAGAGGAAACACAAGCAGGGGGAGTGGGAGAGGGAGAAGCAGGCTCCCCGCTGAGCAGGGAGCCTGATGTGTGGCTCGATTCCAGGACCCAGGGATCATGACCTGAGCTGAAGGCAGACGCTTAATGACTGAGCCACCCAGACACCCCCACATTAATTATTTTCACGAGTACTGTTCAATTCATTCATATTGTTGGGTGACCATCACGAGCATCCGTCTCCAGAACTCTTCATCTTGCAAAACTGACACCCTTTCCCCATTAAATGATGACTCCCCATCCCCCCTTCCCTCCTAGGCCCTGGAAACCACCATTCTACTTCCTGTCTCTGTGGATTCGTCTGGCCTGGGTACCTCATACGAGTAGAATCATACACTAGTTGTGTTTTTGTGACTGACTTGTTTCACTTAGTATAGTGTCATCAAGGTTCATCCATGTTTGTAACCTGCATCAGAACTTCCTTCCTTTCAAGGCCAAACAATACGCTGTGCGTGTATGTGTTTTGCTTGCTCCTTCATCCATCAGTGGAACTTGGGTTGTTTCTACCTTTTGGTTACAGTGAATCGTGCTGCTGTGAACATGAGGGTACAAATATCTGTTCAAGTCCCTGCTTTCAATTCACTTGGGGATCCACCCAGGAGTGGAATTCCTAGGTCCAATGGTAATTCTATTTTTGAGAAATCCTGATACTGTTTTCCACAGTGACCACACCATTTTACATTCCTACCAGCAGTACATAAGTGTTCCACTTTCTCAGTGTCCTCACCAACACTTGTTCTGTTCTGTTAAAAATGCTTTATTTAAATAATAACCCTCCAAGATTTTATTTTTGGGGGTTAGATGACAGGATGTATGACAAGCACTTCGCATAGTGCTTGGCTCAGCAAATTATAGCTACCTTTGGTACCTCAGGTTTTAGGTCTTTCTGTAGAAGTAGAGTAAGTGGTAACTTTCTCAGACGCCACTCAAATGCCTTCTTGTCACCTTGCAGATCATTGGTGCTGGAACACCAAGGGTGTGTGTTTGGACAGAAATAACCAATTCAGCTCTAGTCTGGAAAGGCCCTATATGGCTTGGGGTCATGTCAAGCTTCGAGATTCTTGAGAGGAACAACATGGCTTTAAGGGTATCCCAGGATGCGGAGCTCTTTCTGTGTAACCTCTTAGAGTCTTTTCTTGCCTGGGTTCCCACCACCTCTCTGGTTTCACTTCCTGGCCTAGTAGACACAAGCTTTGTGTAGACAGAGGAGCAATGAGAATATCTTGCTACATCCCATGGACTCTTTGAGAAAGGATACTGTGATTAACACCAAGTTTTTCTTTGAATTCTCATGGAAATGTTGGAAAACAACTTTATTAACACTTAATCGTTTATTAAGAATATTTGAAATAAGAAAATTAAAAAAAGAGAGAATATTTGAAATGGAACAACTTGCAAGATGAAAAATGGCCTTTATATTCTAGAATGAGGCTGCATATTGGATAAAAGGACAAAACAAACATGATTTTAGGTAGGAAGACAACTGACTTCAGTAGCATTTTTTCCATGATTGGAACATTCCGAAAGAGGTAAGAGGCATGCTCTGTGTATACACTATTTCTCAGCCAGACACAGGGCTCTGTCTACTTCTCCTTCAGCAAAAGGTTGCAGTTTTGTACTACATTGACTGTATGGGTTTATACTCTCTGGTGAAAAGAAAGCCAGAGAAGTGATTTTTGGATTAGAAAACCAGAAAGAATCCAGTAATGTTGCAACAAAACAAAACAAAATGAAAAGGACAGGAACTTCTTTTTGATCTGCAGTTTTGCTCAAAAATTCAAGGCAAGTTTTTTTTTCTTTCCCAAGGCAAGTTTTTGATAATCATGTTTATCATGATTACCAGTTCGATTGTTCCTTACCCCTCAGTTTAAAAACAAACCTAAATGTAAGTAGTTTTAATTTAAATATTGATTCTCCTTAAAATAACTCATTGGAGTATACTTGTTATATATCATATCTATGTATCCACGTACATATCTATATCTATCTATTACAAACACACAGTTTCATAGGGTGGTAGCTTATAAAATTTCGGTGACCTTTTTCAAGAAAAAGATACAAATAATCTTACTTTGCAGAATTTTCCAGAAACACGACTGTGTTAACACTTCTCACATTCTGGCTGAAGCCTGAGTTTCGTTGGCTTCCTGGAAATCTGCCTGCAGGCATATGTGATCCCCATGGTCCCCCATGAGGTCTCCCCCCTTTAGAGGCTCCCTGAAGGGTGCTCCATTATCTGATACTTTGCCAGGTTGTGCTTGTGCTCCAGTGAGGAGGAAGCATGGGTCAATGTAACTAGCAGCTGGAACTTGATCTTGGCTCCAAGTCCGCGGACTCTCCTCATCTGTAAGGGCCTACTCAGAGTTCAAGGAAAGCATTTTTAAGAAGCGGATCCAAATGCTTTGGTCTTGATGTAGGAAGATGAGAAAAACAGCAGCCATGGCAGGGGTGGGAGGGCAAGGAGAAAAGAGGGGAGAGGGTCACAGGCTGGGCGGGGTGCAGGGTGCTCTCCCTGAATCTGGGGGATGAGGTTTCAAGCTGCTCTCCTCCGAGTTGTGAGCGGGAGGCGGGGGAGGCTGAATTATTCATGAGAAGGAAACTGGCCAGCTCCCTCCTGGGAGTCCCAGTCCAGTGGAAGTGCACGGTGTAAGTGAGCAGAGCTGTGTGGTTGTCCCTGAAGTGTCCGGGCTCTGGGGCCCGCATCTTGCCCAAGCCCCAATGTTCAGCCACCCGCAGCCAGGCTGGGCCTGCTGAGAGTGCAGCAGTGAATGCCACGCCCAGATGCCCTGAGGGTTGGCATCTCATTGTCCCACTGTTGTCCTCTACAGCGCATCCTTCTGTCCCCAGAGGTGCAGGGGCTGTGCACGGGGAAGAGGACATACAGCAGACAGACCCAAAGGCGGGGGTCCCGCCTTTGAGGAGAGTGAGGAGAGTGGAGAGAGTCTGGGGAAAGTTCGCAGGAACAGGGACGAGGTGTCTCAATGCCACGTGTAGCTAGCCTGGATCCTGGGTCAGGGAGAGTGGCTATAAAGGACGTCATCGGTCAACTGAAGACCTTGGTACAGGGACTGTACAAGAGATAATTGTGTTGGTTTTAAATTTCCTGAACTTGAAAATTATACTGTTGTTACGTAAGGTAATATCTTTGTTCTTAGGATAGAAATGCTGAAATATGTAGGGGTAAAAGGAAATATTGTCAAGAGGAAAAGCAAGATGGCAGAGGAGTAGGAGACTGATTATCATCAGGTCCCAGAAATTCACCCAGATAGTTATCAAACCATTCTGAACACCTACAAATTCTATAGGAGATTGAAGAGAAGAGCAGCAATTCTAGGAACAGAAAATCGACCACTTTCCAGAAGATAAGACATGCGGAGAAGTGAATCTGAAGCGACGGGAAGATAGACCCTGGGGAGAGGGGCCGGCTCCTGACAAGTGAGAGAGCAGCAGAGCACAAAATCGGAACTTTTAGAAGTGATCTCCGCTGAGGGTCGATGCCCCAGAGGCTAAGCGGAGGGGCGAAGCCCTCGAAGGCACAGTATGGTCTCAGGACCCATGGGGACACAAAAAGACCAGGGGTGTCTGAGCATGACAGAGCGCCCAAGTATCAGAGACAAGAAGCTGACTGGAGAGATGGAGACAAGCTGAGAAGGTATCTCTCTTGGGCCGTGATCCAAAGCAGAGTCGGGCCACTGCTCTGTGAGGGGGGACCCCATGGGTGGCAGACCTGGAGAGACCTCCTCCTTCCTCCTCTGGGAGGGGCGGCATGGGAGTAGCTGCAAGAATCTGCTGGGTTTGGAGATTCTAAATGGGGTCACGCACCAGAGATAGAGACGCTTGGTCACAGGCCAGGTGAGCTCAGAGTGAGGCTGGAGACCAGGGAGACAAGAAGAACTGACTGCTTTTCTCTGAGGCACACTGAGGAGTGAGACCCTGAGCTCTTAGCTCCTCGAGGTAGGAGACTGGGAGGCCGCCATTTTCATTCCCATCCTCCAAAGGTGTACAGAAAGCATTCAGGGAACAAAAGCTTCCAAGAGCGAACCTGAGCTGATTACTNGCATTCAGGGAACAAAAGCTCCCAAGAGTGAACCTGAGCTGATTACTTAGCCTGGCCCCTGGAGAGGGTGGTGCAATTCTGCTTCAGGCAAAGACACTTGAGAATCCCAGCAACAGGCCCCTCCCCCAGAAGATCAGCAAGAACATCCAGCCAAAGCCAAGTTCATAGATAGCTGAGAATTGTGGAACTCCAGAGCTAGGGGAAAGCTACACAGAGAATTAATGGCTTTCCTCCCATGATTCTTTAGTCATTCAAAGTTAAATTCTTTGAATTTTATTTTTTTTCTTACTCTTTNTTTCTTACTATTTCCTTTTAAATTTTTTCCTTTTTCCTATTTTAACGTTTTTAACTATTATATCTTATCAACACTTTTTCATCTTTTTAAATTTTCATTGTTATAGTCATATTTTATCCCTTCATTGTATTTAACCTTATTTTTTGTATATATATAGGGTCTGTTTAATTCATCAGTCTAATAGATACAGATATAGATAGATATAGAGATAGAGATATAGAGTCAGAGATAGATATAGAAACAGAAATAGATAATATAGATATAGATAAATGGTTTT